>OZ034966.1:51188318-51503318 GCA_964030785.1 Siderastrea siderea | reverse complement strand
AAGCAGAGTCATCAGAGTTTTAACATTACTTCATCCAGTAACGCTATAATCAAATATTGTGTCACGCAGGCACACTTTTCGTCACCCCGGTTCGTACGTTGAACTAATTCATATGTTGAGTCGCGCTAACATTTGTTAGCATGGGGGTGGGGTAGGTAAGAACGGCCGGTTAAAATGCCCATTGGGCTTTTTTGTTCAATGTAGTTTGACACGTCAACTTCAACTTTAATTGGATTGATTGATTGATTGATTGATTGATTGATTGATTGATTGATTGAATGATTGATTGATTGATTAATTGATTGATTGATTGATGAACCGCGATTTTAGTCAATTATAATAGGTGCAAATGAACTTTAAAACTACCATTTAGGAGATTTGACAGACTTATGTTAGGCTATTTTGTTATATATATTTTCTGCTTTTTTAATAGACTGGTGGTCCTATAAGCGTTTTGGCCAGACGGTGAGTAGGAGGAGGATTGGGATTACAAGCGGGATTTTATCACCACCAATTTCCTACTTTTTGAGTTTAATTTGAATATTACCGTATATTCTTGATTAAACGCCGGGGGCATTTAGTTAAAAACTCGGCCTCGTAGACGCGGCGTTTATTTATTTAATGTATTTTACAGCCATTCAGTTTTTATCATCAGTACTGGAGGTTTATTGAATTAAGAACCAAATTTCAACAAAAACGTTAAAAAAATGTGAAACAACGTCACCAACTTTGTCTCATCTAAGGGAATCTGGTAAGTCATTTATCAAAAAACATTACTGACAGAACAGTGATTGAACTTTTCTCAACGTCACATCTCTCCGTGAAACACCAAGGAAGTGTATCGGCAACTGCTCGACAGCAAACGTATTGTGCAAGAATTTCAGAGCAAGGTGGTGGCGAGCTGGAGGTTCCTACTCCATCAGTTCTGAGAAAGGCATAATTATGGAGCGATTTAAGGAAGTGCTAAAGGAACGCTGGAGAAACCCTAGAGATGATCCTCGCTTAATGAACAACCCCTTAGAAAAATAGATTGACACAGAGTACTGATGCAGTTTGTTTCATCTGTTTTAGTTAGAAGTACAATTGTAAAAGGTAGTTTAGATTTGAATATCAGTGTGTAAATTCAAATAAAATGGTAGAAGGATAACTAGTATGCAGTAACGACACATGATCCTGATTTAATATCGCCATCTCGAATAAACGCAGGGGACTTCACAGAAACGCCGGAACCCCGAATAAACGCCGGGGACGTTTATTTTAAACTCGGCCATATAAACCCTGCGTTTATTTGAACCCGGCGTTTATTCAGGATCCGGCGTTTAATCGAGAAAATACGGTACTTAATGCCACACATTGTGTAAACTAGTAAGAATTAATTTTGTTCTGACTTATGTGACATGCAGGTAATTTGTTGCCACTGCAGATCCAACATGAAACTTCTTCTATCCTTGCTGGCTATTCTACCGATGCTGGATGTGTGTTCGAGTCAGTGTAGAACGGCGAATTGGTGGGGTGCATTTGATCACAAGGGGTGGGTCAAGTGTGGGTACAGCACCGAGTATCTGACTGGTTTTTACAGAAATAACAACTGGGGAGACAGGGATTACATTTATCTTCTCGAAGAAGGAAGTTGTTGTAAGGCTCCTGCACCGAATCAAAACCGGCCTTCAACTTGTACAAATGCCAACTGGTGGGGAACTTTAGACAGGTATGTAGCATATCTCAGCAATCAGTCAAATTAACCCGATGTACAGTGCCGAAGAACAGCAAACTGGATTGAGATAGCAACAAGAATTGTTCCAAAAACGAGCTTTAAAAAAATCGTGAAAAATTACGCACTGAACTGTAATATGAGGTTAAGCTTATATCGGACTGTTTATTTACGAAATTCCTTGAGTGATAAAACGCATAAAAAAGAAGAACTAACCTTAGTTTATAAACCTAAAACTGCATTCAGACAAGTACTTGTTTGCCTGGGAAAACAAAATCATTCAATGCTCAGCTCGAGTGAAGTTACGAGTGAAGTTTCGACGGGGAAATATAAAAATTTCTCGTCTATTTTGAACAAAATTTTACCACGTTTTTCAAAGAGTTCAAGAAAGTTATTGTAAGCAGGAAAAACTGCTCAATTGAAAAATTCAAAGAATATAAATCCATTATCAAATATGGAATATACTTTGCAGTTGAAATATGAACTTGAAAAATTCAACGAAAGTCCTGTCCTGACTGTCGATGGTCTGATACGGATGGCCTGACCGCGGTCCTGACTTCGGATAGTTGCTTTCGAGATCACCCCTGAAAAAAAGTCTGTCCTCCAGCAAGGATTTCTTCTCTTTAAATTCTCCAATTTCTTCTATATGCACCGTGAAGTATTCTTCAGGTCTTTTTCTTCCCATGTAGAGCTATTAAAGGGAATGTTTTAATTCCAAGTATATAAAATCACCGTATTGAAAATCGAGCGTACGACAAACCCGCGGCCATATTGCTGACATCAGCTCAAATTTCCCCCATCACAGGCCATCGGATAACAGGCCATCGAAGCTCTGCTTCTTGACAGTTTTAAAAATGATGTAAAATTTCCATGAAAGTACATCCTTTTCCCTTAAAGTCTCAAAAAAGAGGGTTTAGACGTGAAGAGTTAGTGCGACGGTAGTCCGCCATTTTTCAAGTATGTCAATGCGAAAGCGCTCGAGGACACTTCAAACATGTTACATGAAGCATGGTTCAACGGACATACTGCCATGACTGACGTCATGACCACAAAAATTGACTCGCACGTATGAGTATGGGGCGGAGCTCCTTTGTGGGTCAAGGGCTTTGCTCCGCGGGAAGAGCTCTGCCATAAAAAGTAGCCAATACTGATAACGCACCATCGTTCTAACTTGGTTCATTTATTTCTTTCTTTCTTCATTCCTTCCTCTCTCTCTCTCTCTCTCTCTCTCTCTCTCTCTCTCTCTCTTTCTATCTTTTGTTTCCTTTCTTCCTTTTTATGTTTTTTTTTTCATATAAACCTTTTTTTATTTCAATATCGTAGCATAATTGATGAAACCCTCGCCATCATAAAAGTGATCACGAATCAAGCAGGCATTTTAATATTTAAAGAAAAACAGTGATATCTGTTTGATATCTTCTCAGCACTAACAGATGGGCCGTTTGCCCGAATGGCTACTTCCTGCAAGGATTATACCGGAATGACGGTAATTGGCTTCGTCACATCGAGGAAGGTCGTTGCTGTAAACCTAACAATTTACCCAGTACATACCTTGGCTGCTACGACAAGGACGTCAAAGCATCCTTCGACAATAAAGGCTGGAGTAAATGTGACAATGATTATTATATGACGGGTTTCTACAAAGGTGGCTGTGACAAGCTGGAGTGCATTGAAAAGTTCAAGTGTTGCAGCATGTACGATGGCTGTAAAATGGCCAACTGGTGGGGAAGATTTGACCGGAAAGGCTGGGCTTACTGTGACTCATCAACACAGTACATAACCGGGCTATGGAGGAATAACAATCGAGGGTCGGAGGATAAGATCTTTTTACTGGAGGAGGCAAAGTGTTGTCCAGCTCCTGCTCCAGATCAGAATACTCCATCAACGTGTCAAAACGCCAACTGGTGGGGCATTTTGGATCGGTAAGTAATCTGAATTTTAGGCGGTGCCGTTTAATCGTCTGGATGAGAATAGTCCTCAGAAAGATTAAGGTTGGCTGCAATGACCCACTGAGTCAAAGATCTTAGGCTCAAAGCATTTTCTAAGTCAAAGTTTGATGGGAACAATTCGGTTCTAGATACATTTACATTTTAATACTGCCTACAATGCTGTTAGCATTTAGCTTGTGAACCTTTGCGATACTTCAATAAAGACCTTTATGTTTAGCCATGTTTAAAAATGAGCATGACTAAATATTAAAACAAAAACAGATTTTTTTACATTTTCTTTTTCCTTGAAGCACAAACGTTTGGGCCAATTGTCCAACTGGCTACTTTATCCAAGGGTTTTATCGAAACACCGGCGACTGGTTACATCACATCGAGGAGGCCAAGTGCTGTAAGCCAAACACATTTCCAAACAGATATGAGCACTGTTACAACGAGAATATTTTGTCTTCTTTTGACAATATTGGGTTAAGCAAGTGCAAGAAAAGCGGTTATTATGTGGCTGGCATCTACAAAGGAGGTTGTGATAAGCTGTCCTGTATTGAAACGCTTAAGTGTTGCAAGATGAACATTGGTATGTAGTTGATTTTGGCTATGATTATTAATATAACTATTCAGGTATACATGTACTGTTTGTTTACCTTCTTCAGTTGGTGATGTTCCATTTCAGAGCTTTTGTTGGAAATCAATTCAATCATCATAGTCAGTCACACATGGATCGTCTTTTCGTGTGGCATGATCTGAAATAAACAGTTGACCTGCAAAACTGACAGAGTCTACATTATGTTGTCGTTTAAAATGTACTCAATTATTTTCAAAATGCAAGTTAGAATTCAAAATGTTCGAGGTTATCTGCCAATAGGTGGAAAGGTTAGAATAGCCAACATATTCTCAATAGCTGTTTCTATGGATTGTTTATTTCACCCAAACTAAACAACATAACATACGAAGCAATTCAGAATTGTTATTGGTCTCTTGATGTTTCAACTTTTGGACGTACAGACAAAGCCACACGCCCACCGTGTTAAAGGAAGGGGGATGATGGAACCCCTCCTTCGATTTTTGCTGCGTTACAATATTTCGCAATTTGTTTTACCTTTGATAGAAAGCCTTTGGTGTGCTCTACCAGTTGAGGTATATATATAGGTTATATGGCTACTTGGGGCAACTGACGTCAACTAAAATTAAAAATTACCAAAAACGGTGGAAATTGAAAGTATTGAAACTATTGAATGCTAGACATGCATGCAAACATTTTGTGCTTTTACCTAAAAAGGCTGAAAAACACGCATTTCTACCCAAAAATGGCTTCACCACCTGCTTTTTATGACGTAATCTTTTGTAACTATAGCAACTGCTTCTCACCAAACTTGTGTCAAAATGTGTCCAAGGGATATTAGTAGAGCCACTGAAAATAGGTGCTGATAATCATCATCATCATCATCATCATCATCATCATCATCATAATTTGGTAAATTGTGTGATTGTCCGGGTAAGGGTGTAGTCCCGAGAAGGACTGTTGAGATGACATTGACTGACGTTTCGACAACATGAGCGGAAGTCATCTTGACTCTGACGATGACTTCCGCTCAGGTTGTCGAAACGTCCATCAATGTTATCTCAAACAGTCCTTCTCAGGACTACACTCACCCGGACGATCACAATTTACCGAATTATGATATGACTCTTGGGCTCAAACCATTTGCAGTAATAATAATAATAATAATAATAATAATAATAATAATAATAACACTTTTCTAATTTTTTTTTGTTTACAGATGAGTGTAGGGTTTCTAACCCGTGTAAAAATGGTGCAACATGTTCTGATACGGGTGGAAGTTATAACTGCGCCTGTAAATCGGGATACACCGGGAAAAACTGTGACGTCGGTAAGATTTAGTCTTGGCATTTCCGAATCTGCAATTTCTTAACATCTAGCATTTAATCAAAGCCGAGTGTGAAGCGCCGTCAACGCTTAGTATCCAAATCTATATATCAATTTAAAGCTTACAGTTTGGAGCAACATGTAAAGTTATAACAACGTGAACCATCCTTAAAGGGTAATTTGGTCAATTCTTTAAGGGTAATTTTATCCTTACTTCAAACATCATTATATCAATGTGTAAAATGAGATTACGTTCACTGGCCATGGCTAACTTCTGACCAATGTTTTCGGGTGCTGGGCCGATAGTCTAACACTAAAGAGAAAATTCCTAAATGCCGGATCTGTTTTGGAGAAGAACTATCACAATGTCGTACTTGTACAAGTATTATGACAAATCTTACGTTTTACGGCGTATTCCTTGTCCAATCAATTGGGAGGCTTAATGATCAACTTTGTTAGATTTCAGAGCCTTGGTTTCATCGTTTACTCATGCTAACTCGAATCTTACCAGACAGGCACCGTACATTGTATAACAGTGGCTTAATTTTTAGGATTCGGCCTGCGTAACAAAATAACATGTAGGGGAAAGTTTGTGTCAACAAAATCATTATAAGAGCAAAGTCGCCCGTTTCACTTTATATTTGCATCCTATTTTTAGACGTGAACGAGTGCACCAACAGCCCGTGCAAGAACGGAGCTACCTGTGTCAATCTTCAGGGAAGTTATCGCTGCGATTGTAAATCTGGATACACTGGCAGTAACTGCGAAACAGGTTAGAGAAGTGACGACTTGCCTTTTCTCCTTCGTTCAAGACTGGACTCTATTTCTTTCGACTAACAATGCAATTCAATCCAATTTTCTTACTTTTGCAGACATAAATGAATGTACGAACAGCCCATGCAAGAACGGAGCCACCTGTGTCAATCTTGATGGCAGTTATCGCTGTGACTGTAAATCTGGGTACACTGGCAGCAACTGCGAAACAGGTCAGAGAAGCAGCATCTTGCTTTTTCTCTTTCGTTCGAGATGAAATAGTTCTGTGTCATTCATTCAATCATGAAAGTTTCAGGTTTCATTCTAGATGTTTGCATTTTACAGACGTTAATGAGTGCACAAACAGCCCATGCCAGAACGGAGCCACGTGCGTCAATCTTGCTGGAAGTTACCGCTGCGATTGTAAATCTGGATATACCGGTAGCAACTGCGAATCAGGTCAGAGAAGCAACGTCACCATTCTTCTTTCTTTCAAGTCTTATCTCCTAACAATAGAACGAAACCCTTACTAACATACCTCCATTTTTCGTGGACAAAGAGTGCTTTTGAACAATTCTATTACAAAATCGTACCCAACTAAGTTTAGATTCTATTCTAGATTTATTTACTTTTCAGACATCAACGAGTGTACAAACAGCCCGTGCAAGAACGGAGCTACCTGCGTCAATCTTCAGGGAAGTTATCGTTGTGATTGCAAATCTGGATACACCGGCAGCAACTGCGAAACAGGTCAGGGAAACGCCCGCAGCTTATTTCTCGTCTGCCTTGTGTGCGATTTTAAAATTTCCGTGCGTTGTATGTCTTTATACAATAAATGACGTTCCTTATGTTCTTAGATACATTTAATCCAGTATGTTTGTGCATTTTATTGCTTTACCTGAACAAAATAGGGTAATTTCGAAAATAAAATAATTTCATCCACGAAGTTTCAAGTCCTCAGTCAAGCTTTTTGTGCTTTTACAGATATAAATGAGTGCACAAACAGCCCATGCAAGTACGGGGCTACCTGCGTCAATCTTCAGGGAAGTTATCGTTGCGATTGTGCATCTGGATACACTGGCAGCAACTGCGAAACAGGTTAGGGGAGCGGTATTTTACACTATTTTTACTCCAGTTATCTCCATCTACACATAAACTGTACGCCAAAAACGGGGCTCAGTATCACCTTTTAAAATAGTTTTGCGTACTTCAACAATACAAATGAACCAATTAATGTGCTTTTAATCGAGTGTACTAACCTACGTGTGTGTGGATGAACGAGGTTACCCGTGATTACACTAAAATAGTGGCTGACTAAAATAAGGGCTGGCAAACAGTGCTTCGTTTCAAAATGGCTCTCAAAGACAAAGGAAATAGTCCCATGGTTTCAAGCCAGATCGTAAAAACTTCCCACTTCAATTGACTAGTAATTTTAATTCAGTTCCAACTATTTATGTTCAACTGTGAACGAATGTCAACATCAGTTGGTTTTCATGGTTACTTTACCCGGTCTTATGTGAACACCCAATGCCAATATTTCAAAAACTTTACAATTTTAGCAGGGTATGTCGGCTATACACCGACGGCTTATGTCTGGCCATTTTACCATCTTACATTCAATTTCATGAACACAATAATTTACATTACATTACGACAAATTTCTACGTTAGCCTTAATGTTTAAAACTAAGATGCTCGTCGGCATATTCCAGTCGTTTACGCTAAGCCACCTGTAGCCTACGCGGCGTGTCCTTAGTTTTGCTGCTCTTTGGAACATCTTAATCTTCGGAGCCATAATCTAGCATACGGGCAGAGCGTGGTTGTGTTCACAGTAAAATTGATTTACTGATGTTCTATTCAGACATAGACGAGTGCGAAAACAGTCCATGTCAGAACGGAGGAACGTGTGTGGATCTTGTTGGAAGTTACCGCTGTGATTGTAAATCTGGATATACTGGCAGAAACTGCGAAACAGGTCAGAATAATGACAAGTCACTTTTGTTCCTCTAGCTCCCGGAGTCGGGGTGGGGGGTCACTCTCTTCAATTTACAGTAGGTGTGTGCCGCAAAAGTTATTAAACACTGACCAAAATTGATGCCCATTTTAAGGCCCAAACCCAAGAATGGCACCCTATCTAACGATCACACTGGAACCACAAAAAAAGAGGTAAAATGGACACCCTATTTAAGAACCGAGACGCTCAAAACCGATACCCTATTCCGTGGCACATACTTTTATGGCTTGTATACGAGAGTACACTCACCTCCCCCCCCCACCCCCCCCCCCCCTCCCGCTGGGCTCTAGGTCTATTTTTTATTTATTTTTTTTTTGCCTGGATGATCAGCACAGCGTTTTCGCGCGCATAAAAAATATTATTGTTGGTTATCCAGATGCTGTGCTGATTTTATTTAATTTTCAGATATCAACGAATGCTCACCTAATCCATGTCAGAACGGAGCCACGTGTGTGGATCTAGTTGCAAGTTATCACTGTGATTGTAAATCTGGATATACCGGCAGCAATTGCGAAACAGGTCAGATAATGGAGTTGTCGTTTTGTTCCTCTAATTATATTTCTTTTTTTAGTAGGCTTTAATCCAAACATAAAAACAAACCTGAATTTCTTGTAAACTTGAAGCATCGTAGCATTAATATCTAAACGTGTAAGAGAATTACTATCTATTAAATTTTTTACCGTTGTATTATTTTCAGATATCAACGAATGCTCACCTGATCCTTGTCAGAACGGAGCCACATGTGTGGATCTTGTTGGAAGTTACCGCTGCGATTGTAAATCTGGATATACTGGCAGCAACTGCGAGACAGGTCAGTGACGCGCTCGTGGCTTATTTCATGTCTTTCTTGGGTGCAGCTTAATAATTTCTATCAGTCGCCTTACATTGGAACTCCACCCCAATCTTATATTTTATTACATTAATGTCATTTCATTTTTGCCTCCCCAAATGTATTTCTTTATAGGACAGTCTCCACTGAAAGCACAGAATAATCGAGATCCTTCCTGTGCTCAAAAAAAATTAATAAAATAAATTAATAAGTGATGATGATGATATAAATATAATTTTCAGTAATTTTTCTTTATATCATCATTGTCATCATCATCATCATCATCATCATCACCATCATCATTTAATAATGCTATATATCTTCTGTGCTGAACGTTATTCTTATTTTCAGACATCAACGAGTGCTCACCCAATCCATGTCAGAACGGAGCCACGTGTGTGGATCTAGTTGCAAGTTATCGCTGTGATTGTAAATCTGGATATACCGGCAGCAATTGCGAAACAGGTCAGATAATCGAGTTGTCGTTTTGTTCCTCTAATTATATTTCTTTTTTTAGTAGACTTTAATCCAAACATAAAAAAAACCTGAATTTCTCGAAAACATGAAGCATCGTAGCATTGATATCTGAACGTGTAAGAGAATTGCTATATGTATTAAATTTTTTGACCGTTGAGTTATTTTCAGATATCAACGAATGCTCACCTGATCCTTGTCAGAACGGAGCCACATGTGTGGATCTTGTTGGAAGTTACCGCTGTGATTGTAAATCTGGATATACTGGCAGCAACTGCGAGACAGGTCAGTGACGCGCTCGTGGCTTATTTCATGTCTTTCTTGGGTGCAGCTTAATAATTTCTATCAGTCGCCTTACATTGGAACTCCACCCCAATCTTATATTTTATTACATTAATGTCATTTCATTTTTGCCTCCCCAAATGTATTTCTTTATAGGACAGTCTCCACTGAAAGCACAGAATAATCGAGATCCTTCCTTTGCTAAAAAAAAAAATTAATAGAATAAATTAATAAATGATGATGATGATATAAATATAATTTTCAGTAATTTTTCTTGATTGTCATCATCATCATCATCATCATCATCATCATCGTTTATTATTGTTATAGATCTTCTCTGCTGAACGTTATTCTTATTTTCAGACATCAACGAGTGCTCACCCAATCCATGTCAGAACGGAGCCACGTGTGTGGATCTTGTGGAAAGTTATCGCTGTGATTGTAAATCTGGATATAGTGGAGACAACTGCGAAACAGGTTGCAACATTTGACCCTTAGGGCTACGGGGGGGGGGGGTTCAGATGCTAACACCTTCCCTGAGGTTTTCCTTCAATTCTCTCAAGATGACTTTTTATTAATTAGCACCTGCCGTTTTCTGTAAACCATTAACATTGAGTCAAGAAACACCAACTGATAAAGACACTAAAATGAAGAATGAATGTAAAATTTCAAGTAAGAATGTAAAATTTCATTAAAAACTAAGAAATCAAAATATGGTTGCCAGTAAAGACTGGTGGCTATTAGCTTGATAATAAAAGATGAACGAATTTTCAAACTATTTTGAAACTCAGCGCGAGCTTCTCCTGCCTCTCCCTTCCCACTCCTCTCCTCAACGACCAAAAAGCTGGATAAGTTTACAAGGAATAGAGAGTGCCTATACAGTGGTGAAAACAACGGATACATTTTGTGACAAATTTCAGATGTAAACGAGTGTGCGTCCGCTCCATGTCAGAACGGAGCTACGTGTGTGGATCTTGTGGCGGGCTATCGCTGTGATTGCGCTTCTGGATTCACAGGGATAAATTGTGAATGTAAGTATATTCACGGAATGCTTTTTAGTGGTATGTTTTTGTCAACTTCTAATAATTAGGATAGGTCAAGACGGCACTTGCGCCTATTGCTCACTTTCATTTAATAATATTCAAGATTTTTAGGGCTTGAAATATCAAAAACATAGAAAAGCATTTAACAATGAAAGGTTAGGAGCTCCCGATTAACTGAAGGATCAAACAACAATTAAAGCAAACCGGAAGGACAACGAGCAAAGAGAAGGGGGGGAGAGAGGTGCACTCTCCTGTGCATAACGAGAGGATCCCCGGCCCGTCCGTAAACAGAGTTGAATTTAAAAAAAATTGCAACCTCAGCAAGTTTCGTATTTTGTAACACAAATAGAACGAAGTATTGAAGTAGGGCTGAAATAAATTCTCTTTACGTATCACTGCAAAACCAATGCTTATTTTGACCTCGTTTTCCTTAGCTCAAGAAGAGGATGAATGCATGGATTACTAAGTACTCCAAGACAGGTACAATATTGGTGTGTGCATTGATTTATTTGCCACACAAGAGCAAACAAAATAAATAAAAATTAAGTATTTAAGTTGACCAAAAATTTTACATAAAACGCAAGTCTTACTAAATCACATTTTGTTTTTCCTGGAAGGTTGATGATTCCTCGCCTTGGAAGCTTAACCTCAAGGGCATCATTATTCATTATATTAGTGTAATTGAATATTCTAATTAAATAGTAGTGTATCGTTTTTAAATTAGGATTTATGTAGAATGAAAGATGAAAGTAACTATTAAACTTGCAACTGAGAACAAAAACACGCCTGGATTGTTTTTAATGTTTTACTAGTATCGAAACCTGTCATGAAGAATGACATATAATCATGCGTAAACCATGTTTCATCACTTTGTGACAGCACTTTGGTCTCCTGCAACGGGTTGTTTGAAGGCAGGTTAACCCCATTTTGCCTGGGTTTTTTTGAGTTCTGAACCTGATGAGGGGCGCAAAGTGCCCCCACCCCCTCCCCCTATAGATCTCGAAAAGTATTCACGCCCTTGTGATGATACTTGGCACGTTTTTAGAACGTCATTAGCTTAACAGATTGGGTTTATGAACTTTCGATTATGACGTTCCATGACGTCACAATGACTTCACAAAGCAGCCATTTTGAATTTTGAGCCGCCATCTTGAATCCCGAGCATGCAGTCATACAGTTGACAATGACGACATCGAGAAAGATATGAATTTGTTCTAAGAAACATACTTAATCACAACATGCCAAAAAAGTAAAGGATTATCTTCTTCTTACAAACGAACAGGAATAAACTGAAAAAAAGACAGAAAATAGTCAAAACACTTCCTGAGCAGACGGTTGCCATGGAAACGGCGCTCATTATATACACTTCCTTGACAAAGGAAAATTTTCGCTGATAAATTTGACGAAAAGTCACGAGATTTGGTGATTTGGTGATTCGTCTAGCTGTTTAAAAGTTATAATTCGTTAAAGTCAGTGCGGGCACAATGTGCTCCCCCCCCCCCAGGCTAAACAGGGTTTAATGCTAACCTAAATTTAACCCGCAGACGTACAAGCAAAGTCACACCCCCATTGTAGTGCAAGTGGGGGGAACCCCTCCCGTCGGTTTTTGTTGTGTTACAATACTTCGAAAAGATATTATCTTTGATGGGTTGCCAGTGACGTTCTCTACAAGATTCGGTATAAATTTTGAGTTGTGGGGCAGCTGGAGACCCGTGACGACATCTAAGATGGCGGCCACCTTGAATTTCACTCAAGATGAGAAATGATAAAAAAAAAACGGTGGAGATTTTATACATGTAGAATATGACACAATTAAACACCTTATTCGTTTTTGACGACACTTGTGTTTTTTACTGAAAAGGTGAAAAATGCACTTTAATTTTAAAATGGCTTGACCACCGATGACTTATGACGTCACATCTCGTAGCCATCGCAACCGATTCTCACCAAACATGAGTCAAAATGAGCATACAGCTACTGAAAATGGCAGCTGCTGATGAAAAAATCGTCTCGAAAAAATTCGAAAGAAACCTTATGGGGCCTGACATACCTCCCCCTTCCTTGTACGTCTGAGGGGTAAATTACTTTAACCTGTGGTTAGGATTTAACTGCAGGTTTATTTTATTGTTCAAAGAGTGGTTAACGCTAACCCCAGGTTAAACAACGGGTTAAACTTACACCTCCTAGCTAAACAAGGTAAAAAATCAAATTTGTAAAAGTTATTTTGTTCAGGTGCGGAACATTAAAATTGCAAAGAATCTCGTTTATTTGAGAGAAATGAAAATATATTTACACTCACCCACTATCTTTTTATATCCTCACTCATGTTTTCGACTGCATCGTGAATAATTCTTACGCACTAAAACGAAAAAAACTGCCTCCGACGTTTGACCGCGGTGGATTTTGATTCACGCTCGTGGAAGACGTGCACGCCTTCCATAATCAGAACGAGCGTCAGTTGGAGCAAGTGTATGTGAACCCAAAGCATCAATCAAGAAAACGGCGGGAGGGTTTTTGACCTTCTCATTGGTTATTGAGAAATCCATGTCTAAAGTTTGAGTAGCCAAAAAGTTGCGAGGCGCGTTACGGTATTTTGATTTTCAACATTTCCCGATTCTGTTTAGTTTGTAATTATTCCGTACGCGTACCGTGGACGTTTTGGTCGAGGTTTTACCAATTTCCGTAAAATCTACAGATCCTATAAATTCGTCAAAGGCCGACATATTCTGCCGAAAATGGATTGCGAGCATTTCTCCTTTTGGCCTAATTAACCAGAAACGAGTTACTTGCGTTGTTCAAGAAAAACTGAAGGCAACGGGGGACGTTTCAAAGTGAATTGAGAAAGAAAACCAAGAAAACAAACCGCCAATCGTACAGGAAGCGCACAGTAAAATTCCCCGGGGTGGTAGGGTACTGGCTAAATAGAGCTATACAGGGAGTCCCTCAAAAAAGTACTGTCAGGCACACGCGTCCAGTATTGACAATATAGCACCAAGACCTAGGTTAGACGTTTTCTTGCAATATTTTTTTCAGTTTGCACAGCTTTATCGTGAATAAACTGCCTGCACGAAATACTCAATGTTGTTCAGTATTAAAGAATAATGATCGCATTTCTATTTAATTATAGGGTTTTCAAGTTTTTTTCTTAGTCTTTTTCTCAGATAATGCATCTGTACATCTATATTTTCTATATTTCCCTCTACCACGTATTCGAAAGCTCATCACAAAGTTTATAATCCAACGAAAATGAACCATTAGTAAATTCATTTTACATGACATATTTTTTATTCGCTGAGCAATGACAGAAACGCCTTTCTTTGCATTGAAATCACGACCGAGTTGCACTTGAATAATGCAAAAGGCTTGTTTACCCTTACCAAGCCTAAAAAGGCATTCGATAAAATCGCCTCGTGCTCTAAATCGTCATTCAACTTTGTTGTTTCTATCTCTCTTTAGTAAAAATATCAAATCAATAATATTGGTTAGGAATAAATCGTCACCATCTTTTCATGACATTTACCATACCAGCGTTCGTTTAAAATGTCCTCAATACCCTTTTCAGCGAAACTGAAACTCAGTTATCTAAACGCGTTTTTACATGTGTATCACACGTAAATCAACAAGTGTTTTTTAACATCACTACACATAGAGTGGTTTATCTTTACTCGTGAAATAGATTATGAAGTTCAACATGTAAATCTCGTTAGCTACTCAAAAAATAAATAGCATTCGATTCGAGTAACTGTCCAGTGATCAATAGAGATGTGGATCACCCCAGGACGGTAAACTTGATAAAAAGAAAAAAAATCTAAGAAAACAGTGGATAGATCTAAAAGCAGTCATATAGACTTTGCCCCATTCTATGCGAAGTTTGCTCGCTTCTCTGCAACAATCTAGCTCCATCGGCAAGTGATATTTATTTTAATAATTGTACAGTAACTACACTAAATTGCCCTCTAAAATACCAAAACGGCACATGATGTTAATTAATTAATTTATTTATTTATATTTTATTTGTTTATTTATTTATTTATTTATTCATTCATTATTATTTTCATTTCGCTCGGTTATGTTTGTTCTTTTCGGAAAAACAATATATCACATAACTTCAGCTTATTATTCACCGTCTGAAAAGGTGCTGGCGGCTTTGATTGTAACAGGAGAGCGCGGGGCTGAAACAATAGTTGATAATAATGGCAAAGCAATGCAATATATTCCCCTCAACACATTCCCCTTGACACCCCCTCGACCTATTCCCTCAAAGTATAATAACAAAATAACACCGAAAAGAGAAATGAACTGGAAATTATCAATGGATATAGTCAGTTTACTGAAACGGGGAAATTTTATCAATCGCGTTCTTGGTCGCGACCACTAGCAAATACAAAGAAACATTGGAAAGAATTATACTTCGCCTTGCTATTCTTGGTTTGCACGTTACGTCATTGCCGCCATGTTGGTGATCATATTCCGGTTTCTCATTAGCTACTTTTGTTAGTACCAGCAACATAGCCGCCACGCCATTTTCTTTTGGATCTCTCGGGATTGGTTGCAAACTTCCTATTGAACTTGACGTTTTTTTCTTCCTTTTCCCCAGAAAAAAAAAAAGCACACACACACTTTCATCCGCTTCACTCTTTCAGACGATAAGGTTATTTCATGAAAAGTCCACTAATGGACTGCCATGCTTTGTGAAGCTCGAGGCAAAGCTTCCTAAAGCTCGAAGCAAAGCTCGATTACCAATATTTGCATCAGAAAACCTATGCAACTAAAAAACAATACATATATGCCTCGCAAGACTTCCTGTATGCCAGCCCTTGCCTCTTTCTAGTGGCGCTATTCTAACATGCCACAATCAACCTATTGTTGACAAAAAAATACCAGTTTCCCATGCGGGGTCCTTTGCTGGCGATTGGAGTGGCGAAAAATAATAAATAAATAAATAAATAAATAAACTCATTCGAGGAAGCTTGGGGTCCCGAACAGTAGCCGAATGGCGATGGGTCATTGCCAAAGGGGAAAAATCATTAACTATTAAAAAGTTAAAAAAATGAATTGGCGAAAAAGATGAATATGTGTAATTCGTGTGTTATCTTTCTTTCATAGAGCAACAACAAGTGGGCCCTTTGCCCGAGTGGGTATTCTACGCAGGGAATGTACCGTGGTCAAAACCACTGGCTTCACAACATTGAGGAAGGCCGTTGCTGTAAACCCAACAACTTGCCTAAAAGTAACCTCCTTTGCTACGATTAGAGGCATCAGTGCTTCGTTCAACAATTTAGGTTGGAGTAAATGTGATACTGGTTATTACATGGGGGGTTTCTACGAAGGAGGTTGTGACAAGCTGCAGTGCATAAAAGAAATCAGGTGCTGCAGTATGTCAAGAGAGGATTATATAACATGGCTGTAAAAATGGCCGACTGGTGGGGAGCGTTTGACCAAAAAGGCGGGGTCCAATGCACTTGAGAACAAACTACGTAAGTGGGTTAGGAAGGAATACTAACCAGGGTGCCAATGATAACATCACTTTCCTCGAGGAAGAAAAGTGCCCTCCAGCTCCTGCGCCAGAGCACAACACGCCAACAATTTGTCGAAATGTCAATTGGGGCGTTCTGGATAAGTTAGTGCACATCATATAATTAAAAAGTGCATGTAGGGAACTGATTACAATGGTGTCCATATTTCAATTGACTAAGAAAGGTATTTAAGTTAAAGTTTTGAAAATAATGGGTATTTAATATTCCTTGTTTTAGTGTGTCACGTGACATATTTTGACCAACCACACGCGAGCGAAGGTATTCGGCGGATTATAATGTGTGATACCCGTCATCTGCTAGTACACTGTATAATGTGTTTTACTCATTAAGTCGAACGGAGGGTTACTATAGCTACTTTTTATATTTTACATTGGACCCTATTAATACCGGGGAATCAACTGCGGTGCTTTTGTAGGAGATTTCAAGATGGCTGCCGTTTGAGAACATGGCGCAATTCTTACGTCATATGACGTCATCAGATCATGACTTAGACCTCAAAGGAAACATTGGACGTACTATCTACCCTCGAAGTTTTGTTGTCGTAACTTTAAAATATTCTCGGAATTAAGAACGGGTGTGTGTGTGTGGAGGGGGGGGGGTCTTTCCACGGTCCCAGAATACCAAAAAAGCCCGGTCTGAATAGGGTTAAACTACGAAATCAACAACCCCAAAAGATAAGAATGAAAATATTGCGAAGGGTTATCGAAATCATACAGGGGAACCCTGCTTTCCCGAAACCCCTGCTATTTCGAATGCCCCGCTATCCAGTGAACTTAAAACTTGTTTCCCTTGGATGATTGGCAACCTGGAATTTGAAGTTAGAAAGAAACGTTCTTAAGATTTAAGCAGAATTTAATAAATTGCCAACCATCCCAAGGCCTTACGAAGCTAGATTAACAATGATCTACCGTACATGTACGAAAAACGTCTACTATAATACTTATTATTATTATAAGGACCACTGGCACAGGGACGCTGTCAATTATATGGTAACATGAAAAGAAGCTGGATCAAGCACATATCTCTGATTCTAAAAGCTGGATTTAAATTTTTTTGATTTGTCAAGTTAAGGGTTGGATGGTCTGTACGCCCAACAGGCTGACGAAACCCCAATATAACAATTGCAAGGGCCAGCAATGCCAAGGAATAAAATGAGCCTACAGGAAAGAGGAAAGTGGGTAGAGGGTATCATTTATAGCAGATTCTTATCATATATCTCATTGAAGAGATAATGATCATAAAATCATCCCACCCATCAAATATACCTTCAGCCCTCCCACTTTTGCACTTCCCTATTTTTCCTACGGCCCTGGTGGATGCAGGAAAGAGGCTCTTCTTACCTCAGATTAACAGTACCCAGACCGCAGGGCGGTAGGGCGTCTGCCTGCACGAACTTTGGGTGTTTAAAACTTTTTTTTCGAAAGCTAAAGCAATCAAAGTTGGCGACTTTTCTTAAATTTTATCTCGGAAAAGCTTGGAATAACATGTCGCTGTTGATCAAATTTGACCATATTGCTAGAGGCAGGTTTTTTAATTTTAGATTTCTGAATTTTTCCTTTTAAATTAAAAATTATAAGTTTCTTGAGGTAAATTTTGCATTTAAGATCTTTTTAGCGTTCTTATATTAGTATTACTTTTTTGGGCAATTTTTCAACGTTTGGAGGTTTCAAAAAATACGGAAATTCAAGATGATGGACCCAAGTTACCTGCATTACGCAATTCTTACGCCATGTAAAGTCATAAATACTTTTGGAGTAAAGTATTG
Source organism: Siderastrea siderea (assembly GCA_964030785.1). Taxonomy (NCBI): domain Eukaryota; kingdom Metazoa; phylum Cnidaria; class Anthozoa; order Scleractinia; family Rhizangiidae; genus Siderastrea; species Siderastrea siderea. The sequence goes on along the minus strand of OZ034966.1, from coordinate 51,485,080 downwards.
GGGCGAGGGCAATATTCCCACCTCCAGTCCCCCCTCATCCCTTCGGTCCCAACAAGAGCAAAAAACGCTTGGTGTTAATACGGTAACTAGGGAAAACTTCCTACCTCACATTAGGATTCGAACCATACTTCTTGTGAGATGATACCTTTGAGCTCGTAGAGTCTAAATTGTCAAACTTGTTAAAAACGACGAGCAAAGATAGACACCATGGTGTCAATTACATCAGCGGCGTTTCGTTTTTGTCCTTGTTTCTTGCGAATATGTCGTCATTGTTATGATTGTAGGCAGTGTAAAACCATAGTTAATAAAAGAATCTGGTTATGCAGCTCAGCAAAGTCCTTTGTTTTATGTTTTTGTTATCGTTTTTAGCCTTGACCGTGCACAAACAACAATAGGCTTTGAATTTTACATGAGCAACTAACCAATAAAAATGTCACAGCTAAGTTATTCAGCTATAGTGTGCGAACGTAAAACAAAAGATTTTGCACGGTCGTAGTACTTTCAACATAAATTGCAGCACCTTTGTTATGGCCTTTGATACTTGCAAGGTTTCATAACCAATCCCTCGAGTAACTATGGTAAAACCTAACCCTAGGTTCCTTTACGTTTTTTAGTGTGCGTGTTGTTGGGAAGTGTAACAAGCCATTCATAATCCCGTGAGAAAAGTTTTGAGTTTACAAATATATGTAACAGCTTTTTAAGCAAAGGCCTGAGACGTGATAAAAAAAACAGGTCGATCAAAAATTCCCACTAATGAAATACTTTTGATGGTTTAGGTCGCTAGTAAAGTGATTCGTCTTGCGGGCTGTAGGATTGCTGTCTAAACTACTTCCTCTGTTTGCTCGTGACGAACGCAAAAGGTATTTATTTAATCAAAGAGAAGTCTATCAGGTTAAGAAACTACAGAAGTTTGTTCCCTTTTTCTTGGCGTTTTGTTTGTTACAATATAAAATTTAGGTTATATTTTTCGGTTGACTGTATAATTTAGTAGAATGATACAACGAAGCTACAAATTACTTTACAGCTGATTGGCATCTGTCACGGAAGTTGCTTATTGGTAAAAAGGTGTTGTCTTGTGAAGATGAGTATCTATTGTCTGTCTGCAGGTGTATGTACATTTTATCACCAGCCGCAACAACATGGGTTTTATTACTTTTTCTTAAAGCTACGTCGTCGAAGATACCTCATGCCAAATCGTGTCCAGTAATTTGAAGAAGGAACGGCCTTTATTTTTTCAGTTAGGCAAATTTAGCATCTTTACTTCACACTTTTGGAAACCTCAACAACTTCTGATAATATGGTAAGTCAATTAAGGATTTTCTCCGCTCTGACTTCTGCTGTGGCTTCGCTTGTTCCCTTTAAAATATATCGCCTTTCCAATAGGTTTCAGGTCCCCAATAAATGCAAAGTCTTTTAAGGAATGAACATACATGAGTGTACACAAAAACCCATCATTCAATTACCAAAAGACACAAATGAAATTAATGTGTTGACTCTTAGAAACAAATCGCATAAATAAGCGACACCTTATAGTCTTCTTTGCCCTGTTGTAGTAAACTAATTGCGTATAGGGCCATAACTATAGAGGCTTTATTTTGTAAATACGAGAGATTTTTTGCATCTAAATAAATCGCCACGCCTGGTTAAACAAAATATATTTACATTTTATTTACTTTTTTTTTTTAATATCAAACTTAAAGTAAAGATGCATGGCTTCATTTCTAACCATCACTTGTTTTATTTTCCTTCTAGAAGAGTATTGTGGTAAAGTCCATAGCACTGGCTACCTTTCTTGCAGGGCTTTGTCTAGCCAGTACTCAAGACTTAAAAATTAAAGGTAAATTTAAAGGTTGTCTAAAATCCTTCCAGCCAAGTTTAGTTTAATCTTTAACTGTTTTCTAACAGTTAAATCAACTTTGGTGAGAACACATTTTCAACAAAACTATCTTTTCTTTCATTGTTAATATTAAACTTTTTTTTATTGCAACACAAAGAACACTACTTATAAAACAAGACATACACTACTTACAATACTACTTACAATACATTACTTATACTACACTACTTACTATACAATACTTCCTTAGACTACGATTTTAACACTACTTTTATACAGTTTGTTTTCCGGTTACACACCTATGTACCTAGCAAATTGCAATTCGAAACGGGTTTCCACTTAGCCTCTAGCATCTTCACATTATTATACTTAGCAGCAATGCGACGTTCAGTTTCATATTTCTTTTAACTAGTTTCTTATAGGAAGAGAAAAAAAGGAAGGCTATTATTCCTACGGCAGTTCCATAAATGTAGCTTACCTAAAACGATTAAATAGTTAAAGAGAGGACATTTAGTATCTGTGACGCCAATTAAAATACTCTTCAACTCGAGTTTCCTTTGTTCTTTGGCAATAGCGATCCAATAAGATTCAAATTTTTCCCAAAATGCACGTGAGTAAACACAGTAAAAGAATAAATGATCAATTGTTTCCGGACAAGTACAGTGGAACCTCGATTTAACGAACCTCTATGTAACGAAGTCCTCGGTTTAACGAACGATATTTTTCAGCCCAGTAATAGTGTAATGTATGGAAAAGAACCTCGATATAACGAACCCTCGATATAACGAACCAATTTCCCCAGTCCCTTGGCACTTCGTTAAATAGAGGTTCCATTGTACTACAAAAGGTGCAAAGATCGCTTTGTATTACACCTATCTTAGCTAAGCGGGACTTTGTGAATAAAATGTCGTTCAATATTTTAAACTGAAATCATTGCACATATGTTTCACACTTACAGGACCTTATTCATGAGAAAGCCTTTTTTGCTTCCACATCATCAATAGAAAATTTTGATTTCAACTTTATGAAGCCTCTGGACTCTGTCGCCTTACTGGATATAAGCAGACCGTAGAAATTCCTAGACTTACTAAGTGCTGGATCAAAAATTCTGTCACCGATTTTAAATTGCAGTGATCTGACATGATCTCTATTAACTTCGCGGCTTCGAATTCTAAGATGACTTGGTACAGCGCAGCGCACACCAGTCCAAGTCAGAAAGTTGGAATCTCTTAAACCATTTTGTTTTGCAAGGTTAAAGGACTCTGTGTTACTCAAATCAAATTTTAAGTCGCTTAAGAGAACAATGTTTGCGCTATTATAATTATTATAAAATATAGGTTTACCGTTTACACTAATATTATGATTGTTCCTGATAATTGTTTCACGTAGACTTACAAGGTCAAACCTAGAACGAAAATCTGACCACCAATGTAGCATCTCCTTATAGAATATTGGGGAAATGTTATAGTCATTAATATTATAATCACAATACAGAAACAATTCACGACCAAAAGGTTTTAGTAAATGTAATAGATAGGCTTTCCAGGGATAAAAGTTATCGCTTAAAAATCTTCCGATCCATGAAAGTCGGAGTGACATAATTGACGTTGTAAGATCAGTTACCTTTAAGTCACCAAATTCGAAATCATTTATTACTGCTGTCCTGGCGATTTTATCAGGACCCTTTCAAAGAAAATTATATATAATCGTTTGAAAAGCCTTTATGAATTCCAAAGGAGAAGGAAGAATTGAAGAAATGTATAAAACTTTAGGAAGTAATAAACTCTTAATAATTGTGACTTTACCAAACAAGGAGAGGCCTCTCCAACTCCACAAGCGTATTTGAGATTTGATTCCTCTGAGCTTGTCATAGAAATTCTTCTGCACTGATTCTTCATTATTGTAGCTAAAGTGAACCCCTAATGCTTTTACAGTTTTACACCATTTCAGTGCTAGAGGTGTTTCGGTGTTATTACGGGAGGAGCCAATCCACATTGCTTCGGTTTTTGTATAATTCACCTTTAGGCCAGAACATTTTTCGAATTGATCAAGTAACTTAAAAAGGTATTGAGCAGGTCTGATATCTGACACAAAAGCTGTTAAGTCATCTGTATATTGCACCATTTTGAATTCTTTTGAATCTATTTTGATTCCTTTTATTTCTGAGCATGAGCGAATAGCGACTGCTAATAGTTCCACAGTAATGATAAACAAGTAAGGGGAAAGGGGGTCCCCCTGCCTTACACCTCGATTTATTTCAAAGCTAGCTGAAAGTGTACCATTGTTGATAATACAACTCCAGGTAAAGCTTTGCAATGTTGGGTTTTTTAGGCGCCAAATGTCCTGTAAACTGAATTCATTTTGCAATTCATCTATGGAGTTGATTACTTATTTTCGAGGAATCGGTAGACCGCCTTTTTTGTCAAGTGTGATGTCAAGAGGACAATTATAATCGCCACAAATAATAATGTTTTCTTCATTACCAAATTCATCGTTTCTTAACAATTTTGATAAATTACGATAAAATTTAACAGCTTCGGCGTCTTTGTTTGGACCATATATATTTGCCATTGTGTATATCTCATTGTCAATAGCTTTTATAACAATAAACCTGCCATCCGAACTTGTTTCACTCAGTTGAATAGTAATGTTCAAACCATTCCTTATGAGAATTGCAACACCTCTAGCATTTGTACTCCCGTGTGAAAATAAAACAGAAGCGCCCCACTCTTTTCGCCACTGATCTTGTCGTTCTGCTGTGGAATGGGTTTCCTGTAAAAATATTAAATCGGCTTTTTGCTTCCTACACCAGGAAAAAATTGCTCTGCGCTTGCGAAAGTTGCTAAGGTCTCTAACATTCAAGGAAAGCAATTTGATGCTTTCAGGCTTAGCTTTCGAGTTACGCATTTTTAATGCAAAAATGATTAAGCGTTATCACATTAATAGGTGCTATTTGCCCGGAATATGAATAAAATAGCAAAACAAATGCAAAAGTAGTAAGAGAATAATTTATGTTTTGAACAAGAAGTACAACACAGACACAAAACAACACACAAATATACAAACAAACGAAAGCGCACTTACCATCTTGGTTGCTGCACACTTTCACCGAGATCTCCATAGCAAATGCTTATATTTTAATATGCTATTAAAAGTGACAAGCAGTTTTGCCTGCGCTGGATTGTAAACGAACTATAAATCATACTGTTTATTTAACTATGATTACGTAGTTCACAATGACAACAAAACAGCAACATAAGGACTACTCATGCCTGATTTTAAAGGACTTGAGACCTTCAGAATCGGTTTCTTTATACAATATCTGCGCGGGAACTGACCATGGGATGAACTTCAATCTTTTGAACTGCAAATATTCTATGTCCTACTTTATTCTTAATCTCAGATCTGACTTAAAACTATTAGTGGGTTATGAGGCGTTTATTTGATGCAATGCAAAGAATTGCGACAATGATTCTCTTCTGTATAAGAACCGATTTCAATCTAGCTTCAAAGGTTTGTTTAATGTCTATCAGTTTTTCTAACAATTTTTCCTTCACGGACTTTCTTCTCTGATATTTTACCCACTGAAGAGCACCATCCACAAAATGCACTGAAGAAACCCAATGCGCCAGAGTTCAAGCCTGTAGGCTGCTTCAGAGACCGCGGTCGCAAGCCCCGACCACTTCCCGAGATGATTGCAAATCTCCGAAGGTCCATCAATTGGTCCAACCTGAATGCGACCATTGCCGAGTGTGCTCGGAGGGTTAACGAGAAAGGCTTCCATTACTTTGGAATTCAGTTTTATGGCGAATGTTGGAGTGGAAAAAACGCAGAACGAACGTATAACAAGCAAGGGGTGTCCAGAAGATGCATTTATGGAGTTGGAAAAGGGAACGCAAATTTCGTATATGCCTTCGTTGACAAAGGTTTTTCTTCTATTTCTAAAGTAATGGACTAGAACTTGTGAGCGTTTAATTTTTTGTGGGTGTAGTTTAATTAGTTGATTAAGACGATTCTAATGGTACTCTTTGGAGACCTGAAGGCTTTTGCTTTGCTCAAATAAGCCACGGTAAAACTGATCATCTCCAATGTTCTAGATGCACAATTAGCAGTTTGAAATGGACGGTGATAAAAAAGTTGAAAAAAGACTTTGGTGTAACCCCCCATCTCAATCAGTCCCTTAACTGAAATAAACTCCTATATAAATCTATGTTTACGATAACATTATTTTAATATCGTGATATATTTTGTAGGGAAATTATGAATTTTTCAGGAGAGATAGGGTAAAGGTCAGTCCTCATTTCGTTTTTACTCGTAGAAATGACTGTACGCCTTATCAACGGCTCGAGCAGAGAACGTGGACGGGTAGAAGTGTTTCACAGAGGAAACTGGGGCACAGTGTGTGACAGGGATTGGGATATGCGTGATGCAACTGTTGCGTGTCGTATGCTTGGGTTTCAAGGTAAATAGGTTAGTTAGTCACTTACTAACTCAGTTGGTAATTGGTCATTCATTCAGTCTATCAATAAGTCTGAAAGTTAACCAATACGAAAGTCATTCATTAATCCTATTCAGACCTTTCATTAATCCTATTTATAAGGCAGCGAAAGGCACCAAGCATGACAGAATCCATTTCCCACCCGCCCCCAGTCCCAAAAGACCAAAACGGCTCGGTCTGAATAGGGTTAAATAAGAGTTTTGTGCAAGATGATATTGTAAAACAACACAAAGGTTGCAACAAAGATCGATCGATCAAACCGGTAAACTTTTGTAAATTTTCATAAATTTTGTATCATCGAAACGGCAAATATCAACTGGGAGAATCGTATGTACCAACGCGGGTAGAAAAAGTAACATCATTATATACTAATGCCGTATTTATGCAAAAACTAGAATGCTAAAATAACCTATAAAATTTTTCTTTTATACCCATACTGAGAGAGTTACATTGGCTTCCAGTGGCCGAACGAATTCATTTTAAAATCCTACTTTTAACATTTAAATCGTTAAATGACATGGCGCCTTTTTATTTACGTGAACTTTTATCGCCATATATTCCCTCGTGAACGTTGCGCTTCTCTAGCAAATCCTCGCTTGTAATACCTAGATGCAACCTTAAAACGTATGGTCAAAGAGCATTTTCATATATTGCACCAGTGTTATGGAACTCTCTTCTAGAGGATATGAGGAGCTGCAAGTCCTTGACTACTTTTAAAACTAAGCTGAAGACCTTTCTTTTTAAGCGTATTTTTTAATTGACACTGCATTATATAGTTATTATTTTTTTGTTTAATTGTAAATATTGTCAATTCTATTATTTAATTTTAAATATTGTAAAGCGCTGTTGGATACCCTGTAGAAACAGCGCTATAAATCATCATCATTATTATTATTATTATTATTATTATTATTAGTAGTAGTAGTAGTAGTAGTAGTAGTAGTAGTAGTAGTAGTATGATGATGATGATGATGTCCGCCATGTCCGGTCGCATTGCCTTCAAATTATGTTTCTCCCCATATATAGTTTACCTTTTGTTCATTAATCCAATCAACAATTGATTATTAATTCGAGGTTTAATTTAAGCATTGAACTATTCATTTCACGAATGGATTATCTAATCAACGAAAGGAATCAATTTTTTCCTTAATGAATTCATTAGTCCGTTTAGGAAGGGAACGCCTGGCCGGCTTTGACTGTAATGTCACATGCATTCACACTAAGTTACATACAATTACAATTACAGTTACGATTATAATTACAGTTACATGCAATTATATACTATTCCATATACACATTGTAACCCCCCCCCCCCCTCTTCCCACGCACACACATCCAACTTTGCATCATAACACATGTTCAAATCCATTATACTTGTCTCAGTGGTAGTTATTCAAACAGTAGTCTGTACATGTTACTATTGTAAAAATGTTGGCTTTGAACATGTGTTATGATGCAATGTTGGATGTGTGTGCGTGGGAAGGGGGAGTTACAATGTATACATGTAATAGTATGTAATAGTATGTAATTAGTATGTAATGGCATGTTACTTTGTACATACTACTTTTTGAATAATCACCACTGAGACGAGTATAATGGCTATGTAAGTAAAGTTAGATTGTTCATTTTTTCATTTTTCTGTTAAGGAAGAGTTAGTCAATGTGCTCGTTACCTAGAAAGTTAGTCAATCAGTCAGTGAGTCAGCCAGTCCGCCAGTCATTCAGTCGGCAAGCTGGTCAGTCAGTTTTAGTTAGTCATCCATTCTGCCTATCAGCTAGTTAGCCAACTGAGTTAGCTACTGTAGTCAGTCTGTCATCAGTCAGTCGCAATGAGTTTTTAACTCATGATTAGCCAGTGACGGTCTGTGAGGCAGTGGGTTGGCTATCGCTAGATTGTAGCTTTCATCGTAGCTTATCAGTCTCTTAATTTGAAGTAATATTGGCTCGTTGACAAAGCAATCATCCTTGAATTTTTGAATTGTGTTACAGGTGCTGTATCTGCTCCTCGAGGTGCCAGATTTGGACCAGGAAGAGGGGCTGTGCGTCTTGGTGACGTTCGCTGCAGTGGAGGCGAAGAAAACCTCGCCCTTTGTCCACACAAGGATTATAACGACTGCACACACTTGCAAGACGCTGGAGCCATCTGCCGTGTAATGTCAGCCGTCTCGCAGCCGAGGGTACCATGTAAATGAACCATTCAATTTTAATAACTGATACTTCATGTCTTGTCATGTTTGTTGATTGATTGATTGATTGATTGATTGATTGATTGATTGATTGATTGATTGATTGATTGATTGATTGATTGATTGATTGATTGATTGATTGATTGATTGATTGATTGATTGATTGATTGATTGCAGTGCTCCCATACACCTCATATCACGGAGACTGGATTAAGTTCTGGACAGTTATGTGGCTTACCGTTTTAACCGTTCTGGAGCATCTGCAAAAGATTTGAGACACTTACGATACCTTAATACTAACGGTCAACATCCTTTTCCCCTCCTTATTAAAGTTCTGTCAATTTGACGATCAAGGGAAGGAAGAGAATTGATTAATGAGAATCCATTTTTTTTCTTATATTTTTAAACAAGATAGCAGGTAATGCTTATTGTCACGAGATTATCTTAACTCTTTACAAATACAGCAAAGGGGTTTTGAATTTTGCTGCCACAGTCATAGTTCTCCGACCAGATCTCTAGTGTTACTTGTGCGGCCAAGGTGCAGACACCCGACTTAAACCACCTCGCGGTTCTATTAAGACATGCTGGGCTAATTTAACCGATGAGTCGTAACCCCGAATGAAATTAGTTCCTTTTCTTATTTGGAATTTGCTTTACGTTACATTCAGATCGCTTGGTGGGAGGGCCAAGCCGTAATGAGGGCCGAGTTGAGGTGTTCTACGCTCGTCAATGGGGCACAATTTGCGACAGAGGTTGGGATCTCACAGACGCAAGAATCTTGTGTCGGATGCTAGCTTATACAGGTGCCGTGGCAACACCAAAATATGGCATGGGCTCTGGTCGTATTTGGCTGAGTGACGTCAGTTGCCAAGGCAACGAAAATTCAATTTTCCGATGCAAACACGCTGGATGGGGAAACACTGGTAGCTGTGATCATTCAAGCGACGTTGGAGTCAAATGTTATTGAGCTTTAAAGGTGCAGTATCACGAGGATTTTGCTCGTGTTTGACCCCACTAAAAGCCAATAGTCCCATTAACATATATGAAAACCTAAAAACATTGGTCAGTTTCTTGTTCAGACACCATACTAATTCAGTGAAGCCATTGCTAAGTGTCTTTGGCCACGGATGGTCAAGATGGAAGTGGATTACAACTTGAAAACGTCCGGCGAACGTTTTCAAATTCTGTTCTTGTATCTTGCAAAAATCATTGAAAACTGATCTTGGTTTGCTCTCCTTGTAAAAATTCACTTGATATCTCCCTCTTGATGTTCCAGGAGCATTTTGTGTGTGAGAGAAGACATTTAATCTCAATTTCAGCGAAAGTTTTGACGAAACGCGAGCAAAATCCTCTTGACACTGTTAAAAGCTTTCTAAAAAAATCTCGTTTTTTTTTCCTGCTGTTTTCGCTTTCCATAAGTGGCATAGATATCAAAGACAAATTCCGACTCATCTATTTTCCTTTTTAATGATTTAATCAGTTTGAAGTCAAATTACATATTTGATTTTAAATCAATCTTGGTCATCCTCCTGCGACTAAGCTTGTCAACAGGCTATGGAACATCGCCTACCTAATCAACTGAGAAAATAAAAATTAACATAAGGTAAAAAAACAAAGAGACAAAGCAGCGTAAAATACAATATTTAAAGGTTTGTTTAATTAGCGGCGGTCCAAAAAAGGCAGGCGGAGTTTCATTAGCATAGTGGAGACGCAAAAATAAGCGAAAAAATAAGCGTAACAAATAAATAGGCATAACAGTGCTTACGCTGAAGTAAAAACGGGATGTGTCCTTGAAAAGCAATAATTTTAAAGACATGCACGAGCCTGGCTAAGAAAAATGCTCTTGTGTTTAGCATCCATTGATTCCTAGAGAAAAACAGTCGAGAAGAATAAATGTGTTTGTCCTTCTTAGGTCTGTGGCTTTTCTCGCGTAATTCTTGTTTGCATTAGGAAGGGTCCTCGAGGTATGTCAGGGCGTACAAACAAATTAAATGGTAATAAAATAGCGTTAGACGTTAGGTTTAAATGGGGAGAGGTGTGATAAAAGACAAATACGTAAGAGCAGATTATTTAAGGATCTTAAAATTAAAAAAAAGATAAATGAATTGTTAAATAAACAAATCCTTACTCTATTATTGTCCACAAAAGCGCATAGGGCAGCTTATGGTGGGTTTAAGGTCGTACACATAAAACCTGCCGCAGTTTCTAACACGGATATTTTGAGACCACTGACAGCAAACGTCCCAGCTGTAGCAGACTGTGCCACTAACGATACCATCAGTCATTTTAGGATGTGTTGACTTCAGCCAGCCAGTGACAGAAGTTGCACATTTTTTGGACGGAACACAGCTGGAAGCCATCTGAACTCCGGCGGGAGGCAAGAAGCGGTACCATCCAGGGACGATGTTGTTATCACATACTGCTGAGTTACCTAAGGGTAGCTGGAATAATGAAGACCGATCTGCTGAGTGTAGGGTCCCGTAATCGAGGCATTCTCTTTCTAAATAAAGATAAAAATAATAATATCAATTACGTAAAGAATTTGGGGACACTCCAGCCTGTTTTAGGAGGCAGTATGTAGCGAGATCATCTTCAATTTTATAAGCCATCTTTATTCCAAGTCATAATCGGCTACCGGTATTTATTGTAAGCTTTTCAGCGGTCACTTCTTTTAAATGGAGGTGTTTACCCTTTACAAAGTCCTAACAGGTAAATTTTTGCTCTCCTTACTTGTAGTAAACGTGGAGAAAACCACGCTTATAGACAAAAAATAAGCTCAAACTAGTAATACACTGACCATTTCCTATGAATCTGTAGACTAGATTGGTCCATTGTTTTCCCACGTTAAAGAAGCAGTTACTAGAGGGCCCGTAGCGATCATATGTCAAGGGTGCAGTCTCTCCACTCCAACATTCTCCATAAAACTGTATGCTACAAACACAAACATTAAAAATGATTTTAAGTTTCACTTCAGTGCAATGCGGTTAGGTATTCACAGGGTGAGAACTTAGGGCCATCCCCATTGAAAGTTTTCCCGACCAACAAAAGTTTCAGTTATGGAAGAAAAATACACGAAACCCGCGGATAAAAGATTAATACATGAAAGACCCTCACAGTTATGTGCACAAAAAAAAGCCTATCGAAAGAATTCAGGCTCTAACAAATATTGTGTTGGTTAATTTCCTATTCCCTTTTTTCAAGAGTGTTTCTACCTCTTAATCCGTTTGCATGCAACGTTTAAAAACTCCGGTATCGACGTATACCACGTAAGTGCCTTCCTAATCTTACAGCAGCTTCTCGTTGAAAAATTGCGGTCGTAATGTTAATGTTTTTCAGGTTCCCAAATGTCAAGCCCTATTCAGACCGGGCTTTTTTTTTTGTCTTCTGTGACCGGGGTGGGGGATTCCGCAACCCTCCTTATCTCCTAGAATATAAAAGCCATGACAGGGGAACTTAAAGGCAGATAGCACGTCCAACACTCTTTCCTTTGAGGTCCACAAAATAAGCTGATGATGTGATATGACATAAGAATTGCCCCAAATTCTTAAACGGCGGCCATTTTGGAACTGCCATCTTGGATTTCTTGATTTTCCAGAACCTTTGAAAAGCGTTAAAATTGACTAAAAAGTAACCAACAACAATAAAAGAACAAGAAAATGATCTAAAACTGAGAACGAACTTTAAGAACGTGAAAGTTCTGAAAAATGGCCTTTCAAAAAAGTGGTTGCTATGGTAACGTCAAACTTGATGGACGAGAACTTACTATGCCAGATTGTTCTCAGATAAAATACAGGTGGTCACTTATTTAAAAAAAAGTTATAAACGTTCAAAGGTACGTGGGGGCAAAATCTGCCCGACCCAGTCTAAAAGGGTTTAAAACGATTTATATTAATGCCATAACCATAGTTTTGTTTTGTCACTACCAATTACAAAGGTTTACATTAATTTAACTGTAATTGTTTTACTTTTCCATTAGAAGTCCCATTTGCGTTAATGCATTTACACTATTCACTGCCCACCTCTTTCAATAAAGCCTTTATCGCTAATTTTACCTGAAGTACATGTAATTCTTTTTCTGCGCTTCTAAAGCGCAATCCTTGACAACCTGATCCAAGTTGTTCCAGTCCAGACCACCGCGATAGTTGGCAATCTGTTCGGGAAGAGCTCTAGGACTAGATTTATCTTTGAAGCAGCCAACCTTTACAAACTCATTGAGACCTAAAATAAAGAGAATTAACTAACACATATTACTGAAAGCTTTCTAAATCATTCACTAGTTGTCTCACCATGCAGTCACTGATCTGGATTGGACGTTCGGACTGCTCACTGCTGACCTTTATAGGGTCATGGACTCAACTGTTCGTGTACCACTAAATGTAACAGCATGAATTTGTTATGGTTCCCAGGAAGATCTCTGAAAACGCGAAGTAAATGAACACAAAAACAATGCATTGATGTTCGATCAGATATGGCAAGCGACGGGCTTTCTACCAGAATTAAAGATGTCATCACGTGAATCTTCAATAAGAATCAGATAGTGGACATAAGGCAACCTATAACAGCCAACTGCTTCTTGAAGCCTAATATTCACAAGCCGATTTTCACAGACGGTCCGATGTCGCTCGCTGTCAATCCCTCTGGCTTTTCCTACCGTTCAGGGTGGCCAACACCAGTCCTTTAATTTGCCTGATTCTCATACGTTCCGAAGTCGCAAAGCGACTGTGTGCCGTCTAAAAATTAGGCAAGTTCCTCAAACAAGATCCGATCAGTGTTAAAATATTCCAGTTTCGAGTTCATCAAGACCGCTGAATAAAATACTAAGGACCCATTTTTTACAGGGTTAGTGCTAGTGTGAACTAAATCAATGGTGTTTGGGAACATTTTACTTCAGATATGATTGAGAGTAATCTGTAAAATGCGTCTTTTGTCATTCTATCTAGTGGACTTGGTGAATTTGAAACTAGACTTTTTTTACGCAGTAAAGAAAAATTCTGAGAGAATTCTGAATTCTAGCTAATTCTGAAATAATGTTGTTGAATGATCTCTTCTTTAATGATAACAATCCGTTTAACCACCAAATATAAACGATCACTTTTCTTATTTCTCAGCATTTTATGATTATTTACTAATGCTTTATCCTATTCTCATGCCAGTTTGATTGCTACGAATTTGGAGTCGAATTTGCAGTCTTTTGACAATTGACGAGCTAAAGAAGTTGACCTAAAATTTATTTATGTACACAAAAAACACGCCTTGATGTGACGGACGTTCCATGAATTTATGAAATTGAATCTAATGCAAACAGACATTCGCAAACACAAAACCTGAGCACTACTTATCGTATTTGCATATCTCGCGTACGTCAGTCGGTGAAATGTAGTAGTTTTGGTGAATAGTTTTTCTTCGTTTTGCATCCTTTTGAGACATTGTAAATGCTACGTAACAGCGGTATTAGATCGAGGCTGCTTAGCGCGAAAGCGACTCATATAATTCCACAAACTTGAATTGCAACATTACTACTGATAAGTTTCGAGTTACTAGAAGGATCAACAAAGTCACTGTGGTCTGAAACATGAGTTCTCTGTTTTTCTATCAGAAAAAATACATACATAGGTGCCTCATTCAGGGACTAAATCCTCTCCATTCAAAGCTTAATTTACACAATGACGTTTACTTAAATACACGTGTCCATTGTGTAATTTCTCGATTAATACGCCCATTCAAATTCAGAGCACGTGGCGAGAACTCATAAAATCTTTTACACAAATAAAAATAACATGGCCAATATCCACATTTATCGTCGGGTACACCTGCAATGTATTCTTGGGTACGTTCTTCGAATCGGTTCACATTAATGAAGCGAAACAATAATAGTTGGTAAATCGATAAAGGGGTAAAACTCTTTGCAAAAAGCCATTCACAGAGAATTGTATGTTACCAAGTGGCTGTGATATTACCTCCCCGGCTGATTTTTTTTTTAATATATATGTTCTGTTTTATTGCTTACTTTCAATTTCATTTTGGAAAGCTCTTCAGTATTTTCATCATTTTAAATTGCTAGGTTCAAGAGAAGTGCAGTAAAGTAATCCAAGTAGACTTTTTTTCTTAACTGCCTCCACTGCACTGTATATATACAATATGTATGAATTTTAAGGATTTTAACTTTAACAAGAAATCGATTTACAAACCTTCAGAAAGGGAGAGATATCCTATACACAGGAGGGCAGCAACAACGTAGAATGCTAGCAACAAGTTCATGGTACAGCAGTTGATCCTCGAGGGAGTGATGGGACGCAGCGAGAGGAGAATGAAATGAAAGCGTAAGTCAGATGTCGAAATTAAATCAGTAATGAAACGCGGCAGCCTTTATATACTTTTCAGCTGCCGAAAAAAGTTGATGAGAAAGGTACCGGAATCCGCTAATAGAGCAATAACTTCATCTACTGAAGTTGGTGAACAAAAGGGAACGTCCTATGCTCTGTACAACCTTTCCGACGTCCCAACTTCCTTAAATTTAATTACAAAAACTTATCTTTATCTAAACTGATGCACTTAGCTTAAACAAAGTTAATTATCGCCTTTTTTGTGTCCCTGGGGTATTTGCACTGCGCGTCACGCATACATTACTCAATATGCCACAAAGTCTGTCCTTTTAGTGTTGAGAATAAAAACATATATCACATATTCGTAAACCACAGCATTTCAATTTAAAAGGGATGCTAGTGCGTACAAGTACTCACGTAAGAATTGGTTTAGAAATACATCGCCTCTGTACATTTAAGCAGCTTTGCCGCGCGAATAAAGTGTACACCTCTTTCTTATCAATTTCCAGGGAGCAATATCTTTTTGACATGGAGTAATTTAGTTATAAGCTTAAAGTGACAAACTCTTCCCACAATAAATAAAATTTAGTGGATGAAGGCGGGAAATCCTCCTATGTAACCCTTCAATCTGAATATTAGAGAGCAGAATTTGTGACAGCTGTAGTACAAAGTATTAAATATTTATTTCTGTAATTTACTGTTAAATTGCAAGGCTCAAAATTTTAGTTTGGTCAGTAAAAAAATTCGAAATAAGAATAACTTGATATCCTTTTGAAAATAATCCGAATAACAGTGCTGCATCTTTTCAGTTTTTCATAGCTCCCGCCAATTTAATGACGTTTCACTTCACAACAAGCTAATAAGATAGTAAGGTATAGGCAAAAAGTTTTAAACCTATAGTAGTTACTGCACCAAGCATTGTTTTTTTTTCCAGTGCCTACAAATACAAACAGGAGAACTTTTACAGTACTGAAAAGAACTATTTTTGCCTAACGTGTGTATGAAACAAAGCGCATAGCTAACTGGCTATCTCCCCAAAGTAGACAATACGAAAACAACATATTAAATTTAGGGAATAATAAGCTGACAGATTATGTTATTTCTTCAAGTTTGGTAAAATTGTTACAATCAAAGAGCATGTGCTCTCCTACCTGATTTCTCGATTTCTTTGTAGATGACTACCCGTGGACAAGGTATCCTTAAATGGAGTTAATTAATCCCCTTAGGTAAAAATGTCAAGAACTTAACAGCAGAAAAATAAACGCCGTAGTTAGTCTTAATTATCTTGGGGACGGTTTGGCTAGACTTCCAAAGAGATTATATCAAAGATAATGACCACTAAAGATTACGCATATTAAGTATTTGTAATGCAGTTTTGAAAACAAATAGTGGATTATTTTTCTATTGTTAGTGCTTTTATCCAAATTGGACTGAAAGTGCATTTGTGAACCAAACGTATGGCAACTTCATTTTATATAACCTGACCCTGACATACTCTTTGGTAGGTACTCTCGAGTGTTGTAAATATGGACAGCTTTCTGGACAAGATTTCTTCCGGGTTTTCAAGTTATCTCCGCTTGCATTCAGATTAATATTTCCGACATTGTTCTGATCAAAAAAGTAACTGACGTTGAACTAGGGATAGAGTTCCGGCCTTATATCTTAGCACCTGCTTGACATCAGGAGACAATTTGACGAGCTTTTTCCCATTATAACAACAAACTGCGGTTCGAGGGTAAGAATTGCTTATTCAAGAAGGCTATCCGTCCATTTATTAAATTTCTTTTAGAAGTCTGAAAAACATATCCTTGCATTGCCTCGGGGGCTTTGATAGTGTTTTGGGATAAGGATTTCCAATAAAATAAGGATGACTTTGAATAAAGACCATTGTATAATTGTATATAAGGATAAGAGATATATGTTTGTTTAGTTTAATAGCCTTGCAGTCCCAAGGCCTGCCGAATAAGGTAATATTAACCATTTATTGAATAACCAATTTAGCTTTTTTGTTTTAGAAATAGCGAAAATTATCTACCCACAAAATAAAGTATAAACAGTGATCATGAAAAGATATGTGATAAATAACGTAGCAGACAATGTGCCAACAAAAACATTCCAATATTCTTACTCGTACAATGAACGAAAATTTACTCTAGTCACAATGATTTGGAGCCTGTTTTCAAAGAAGGCACAAGGGCCAAAGAAGCAAAATGTACTGATTGCCCCCGATAAAACACATCGTTTAAGCTATAAAGTGTCTTTCGTAACCAGAGGATTAAGTAGAGAAATTTACAGTGTGTCCCATTAGTAAGTAAGTAAGTAAAGCCTTTATTTAAAGAGGGTAAAACACATAATAGTATATACATACTAATAAACTTGTGGCCCTCTGTACTAAAACTATATAATATTAAAAATACATATAAATAGAGGAGGATCAATCGTTATTATGCTTTTGGCTATAATTTTCCATTTTCATTTTCCACTTTTCTTCTAAGCCCTGCATATTTTCAACCGCTAAAGTTAACTGTGTCTGAATAGTAAGTAATAACGACGAACCTTCTTTCTTTATCAGCTGTTCTGTTGACTTCTCAAACCTTTGCTTCGGCAGTATTATTATATCTCTGAGTCACTGCTGAGTGTCTATGGTTGGTTAAATATAAGGATTTTGACAGGTCGCGGCAGCGCTTTTTATTTCCGATTTTAAAATGCGATTATGACACACAAGCTGAAAGAAGACCACATTAGAGCTGGATAAACTTGACAAAGTTCCTTGACAAAGACCCAAGCATGACCGGCTAATTAGAATAACGCTACATACGTTTCCTGAAAAACATTAATTTTAGTGCTGAGGCAACATAATTGCGCCTTGAAACTCCCTTTATTAGAACTCCTAGACATACACTAACCAGTCTCTTTGTAGACCAGAAGACAGGCGTCAGACAATCAGCCATGAAATAAATCTCTCCTGCCCCCCCCATGACATTAATCGTACCTGACGTCGATTTTCAGGTTACCCTCCGTGATCACAACTAAACTCTTCCTTTTCTTCTTTAAAAGGAGGCCGATTTTGAAGTCTTTCAAGTGACTGTTGTCTCTAGGTTCATGTACTTTAAACAGGAAAACAATGGTTTCCTGAAAAACTACTTTTAGTTTTAAACTTTGAAACTATGTATAGTTCCTCGGAGACAAAATAACAGTTATTCCGTCGGATTCTTTTGCCCTTTAAGGCTGTCAATGGTACCGTAAACCGAGAAATGAAGGTATATTTAAACAACGTCCAATAAATGAGGCAGATGTTATCGTCAACGTTACAACAAACGAGGGTAGACTTTATCGTCAACCAACAAATACAGGGTATACTTTATTTTCAAGCGACAAATGAGAGGAAGTCTTGTCGACAACACCAAATAAGGGTAAATTTTATCGTCAAGCGACAAACTTTGAAGGCAGATTACCACCGTCCGACAAGGAAGGGTATATTGTTTTTACCGTCAACCAACAAATGAGGGTATTTAAAAAAAAAAAAGGGAACGCCTTGTCCTAAATGGGTCTAAACGTCCCTAATTTGATGATCTGAAATTAGGCCTTCACCTTCAACCTTCTTTTTTTATAGTAGAGCCAGCGCGCTAGCGCGTCAGCGGAGCTCCATTGCTAAGGAAATTTGGTAACCTATAAAGCCAAGAAATTTTGGTAATGACGTAGTAATGGTCACATGACCTCCGTCCGTACGTCTGTACATCCATACGTCCGTCCGTCCGCAAGCAATATCCCGTGTGTTTTTAGCGCGAAATCGCATGTTGACCTGCGTTGTAGCAAAACATACAAAGACAACAAAAGTCAAAAACAAATTTGTTAATGGGGCAAAAAAGTTCATAAGAATACTCAGTTGTCTTTTTGGTGGAAGGGGAAAAGTTCAATTTAGGCGAAATAAATTAGGCGATAAAGTTCAGGCGAAAAGTTCAAATTTGTCGTCGGTTCTGTTCGAACTCAGTCGGCACACGGCTTGAGTTCGCAGCTTTTCGCGGTGGTTTCGACGCCAAATATAGCAGAGCTAGTGCTTTTCGGTTTTTTCTGTCCACAGCCATGATTTTTACGACGTTCCGAACACATTTTGCCAGGAAAAACACCAGCATTTTCATGCTGATAGGCAGCTTGTCACGAAGAAAGAAATAAGTATTAGAATTAACTTCCACATTCACAGTAAACGCTCATGGCCTAGTGGACTAATCTCCGGCTTCTCACGCCGGGTTCGGTTCTCGGCGAGGGTTAATTTAACGACTTGAATGACAGTATTTTCACAAATTTATAACTGCCAGCGAAAAAAAAATGAAAATAGAATGATGTGTGGAGAGAGAGGAAACTCAGAAAAAATTCTGAGTTCCAGATGGGAAAAAAAAACAAAACGAAAAACAAAAGCAAAAAGGGAGGGCTCCGCTTTTAGTCTTGGCTAAATCTATATATTACTGTAAGTGCAGAATTGCAGTAGTCCAGGCCATGCCCCGTTAACAACGGTCTTATTTGCTATGGAAAAATTATTGTAACATAAAAGACTTGCCTAAGAAAGTGGTAGACTCCGCAGTTGTTCAATTTTCACGGTTTAACCCCCCCCCCCCCCCCTTCCCCTTCCTATCCCCGTTTGTCCTCGGAGACTAGGGCCAGTACATCGGGACGTGACAAAGTAATTAAAACCCCGCACAAATTTTTAATATCGTTTTTTAGTATCGTGTAAATATCGTTTTATTATTATTTTTTTCATGTTTCATTTAAGTTTACAAGTTTCGATTATATTTCTCTTTTAATTTTTTGGCTGAGCAAAAGTCCTCTCGTGCTTGTCAAAGCACTGGTACATCTCGTCAGTCTACAGCAGTTTATTCCTGAAAAAATTAAATGTATATTAGTATGACATAAATAGTTAAAGAAACAAATAACTGTTTCTGAAAAAGCAAAAATAGAACGACGAGAACCTGATTTTCTCCTCCTGACCGTTTTATACTCCCAAGAGAGCCAAATTTTATCAAAGATATTTTACTTCACTATCTTATCGCTTTAAAAAAGCTGGCGCACCAAAAACTAAATCGCCTTCCTGCACTTGACAAAGGTTGCATATTTCTGTTGTGAACTTTAATTAGTTCTCTTTTGGCATCTCTCTATGAATTAACCTTGTTTTTGGTTTAAAGACACTATTGAAAACAGCCGCTGATATGTATTTGAAAGCACAGGTAACACAAACGTGCTGTGGAGTTCATTTAAAAACTGAAAAGGGTGAAAATATATGTAATAGCTCGAAACAAATCTTGTTTACATTTGCATTACATTGTCTACTAATTGCGCCCTGCTTAAGTCGCACCGTTCTCTTGCGCAGAGATTTGTAACGAACTAACCTGTGATAAAGGAATCGAAATATCCTGGAATAAAGCCTGTCTACCCAGCTCAATGTTCCCCTGTTTGTCATGGCTAGTTCAAATGTCATTTTGTCGGTTTTTCCACTTGGATTTCTTCTTTAGTGGAAGCTAACTCCAAGTAAAAAATGCGACAAAATGTCATTTGAACCAGCCAGGAAAAACAGGGGAACATTGAGCTGGAGGTAGGCAGGCTTTATTTCAGGATATTTCGTTTCTTTTATCACGGGTTAGTTCGTCAAATCGCTGCAAAGCTTAAATATAGAGGCTTCTCTGAGCGGCCACGCCGTCAAGAGATTGCGTAAGAGAACGGTGCAATTTAAACAGGACCCAATTAGTAGGCTATAATGGAAAGGTAAACAATATTTATTTCAAGCTATTATATATTTTTTCACCCTTTTCAGATTTTAAATGAACTCCACATACAGCACGTCGATATAGGCTGCCTGTGTTGAAAGCCACTCATTCAACACAAAACCATATAGTAGCAACCTTCTTCGGGTGATGGTCAACGTTAAAAAGGATTAGTTTCTATAGAAACTAAAATGGTTGTTGTTGTTTGTTAGAAACTGTGTCGATGCTTCGAAGGGGAGGGGGACACTTTAATTCTAGATCAAATGAGTTGATACAAGGTAAATTCGCTTCCTTTGAGAGATAGAAAAGAAAAGCCGACCTTTCAAGCGTTAGCCCCTCGTCATAGCGAAACGATTTGTCGCTTAATAGTGGTCAGTTTGTTTACAGTAGCATAATGGTAATATTTCCAAGGCTCTGAGAACTGACGATATTTTACTCATTAATGAATAGGAGGACAATTACAGAACAACACGCCGTACCAATGCCATTCATATTCATATTCATATTCATATTCTAATTGTTTTTGAACGCTGAACTTCTTGGGTAACTTTTCACCTGACTAGTAAAAAGCAGGAATTATGTTAAGAGGAGTCGCCAATGCGAAGGCGAAACTGGAGAAATCTGCCTTTCACAGCCGGTTTCATTTGTTTTTAAATTGGCCTTTTGACACGGAAGTCACGAAAAAATGTCACAAAGATGTTACGAAATGCTGTCAAAAACTAATGAAAATGTCTGTGTGGAGTTGCAATGATACGGCGAACAGCATTGTTACTGAGCTTTCACGTGTACTGTATCATTTTATTTATCGCTTACCAGTTTTCCATTTCCACAGTATCTCATCTGACAGTACGGCGCTGACTGAAGCTTGTATACGTAAAACCCACCGCAGTTACGAACTTTAGCCGCAACTTCAGCATAGCAACAATTTCTGTTTTGATGAAAGCAGACCTTTCTTGAGACTATTCCCTCCTTAACCGATGGCAGCTCTCCGTCAAGCCATCCTGGTACTATGGTACCGCATCTGAAGGGACTAGGACACGAATTAGCCATGGCATTACCGGCCTTCCCTTGGAATCTGTACCATGCAGGAAGAAAACTGTAGTCGCATGCCGCCGCAGGGGTATAGGGATGGTGAATGGAGCGGTCAGCCGTGTTGAGGACTTTGTACAGCCTGCATTCTAAGGATCAAGTCAAACTCGTTTTGCTTTTGAGAAAATATATGACTGGGACAGTTTCTTAACATTGCACATAACAGTCGGATATAAATACATGGAATAAGTGCAATGTTCTTTGCAGTTTGTAAGCAATTTTTTTTGTTTGTCTGTTTGTTTGAAGCAATTGGGTCTAACGGTTACATCCCCATTCACCCCTAAGGTTTAACAGATGGTTGGTTCTGAATCTTAGAGTCTGTGTCTGTAAATGTTCATAAGGCCATTGAGTAAAATAGTACTGTAGTGCCAAGAGTTAACATTTGCAAAAAAAACTGAGGTAGAAAATGAACAGAGCATTATCGACGCCTACGTTGCCCACTAGGGAAGCGTTTGAAGGGCTTTAATTTTTATTTGGCCGGTTTGTTTCTTCAATGGAGTCAAGAAAATGCTCAAGTCCATCGAAGAATTGGTATTGCTTGTGTATATCGATTAGAAATCTTGACGTTTTTTTTAACGAAAACACAAATGGTCACTAGAATGCTAAAAACATGCTCCCCTCGAATCTCACAAATGTTATTCTCAGGAACTAAATTCACTGTTTCGCTCAGGACCATTCACTATTATTGTTGTATGAGAGCTGCAAAACAAACCAATTTTTTTGTTGTTGTTGTTGTTGTTGTTTTTTAATTTCCATCATTTATTAGGATTAGTGGACATTTTGTACTCATCAGTCGGCAGAGAAAAGGAAAGCGTCTACCTTAGGGCTTAAGGGTTCTAAGTACGCGAGGTGACCAACGGTGTAGTCTACTCAAGTAATAGCATTTTTAAAACTAGGTGAATTTACCTTCAAAAACAAGTCGGTAAACAAAGTTGGCACGTTGCTTTCCTACACCGAATGCACAGTGCTTTGACTTTCCATCTTCATCAAAGGTTAAATGAGCCCGCGGTCCACTCCAGCATTCACCATAAAACTGAAGTCCAAAGTAAATGAATCCAGCCTGCTTGACCTTCTTAGCGCATGCCCCTATTGTGTTATTCAGGTTTTTCCAGTCTATTTTGGCTGGCCAGCGGAAGTTCTTTACAAGAACTGGAAGCGGCCTGGGTCCCTGCATGTTGTCCTTAAAGCATCCAACAGGCTCATAAATAACATCTAAAGATAAAAGCAAACGGAAATAACACTGAAGAAAGATTGTTAAAAAAACTCATTTAAAGAAATCAATGTATATTAATTCATACGGTATAACCCCTTGAAAAGAGAACAAAGATGAAGAGGAACTCGCAAGATGAGTTCGGCATCTGAGGAAACAGGTTTTGCTTTATGCAATGAAAAGGTGGTGAAAAAAAACGTCTGCAAAAGATTATCAGAATGACACAAAAAACAAGTTTCAGAAATAGCAACCGATATTTCTATTGAAAGCAAATACAATAATCTATGATTTTCTTCCGTATTACCATAGAGTTGGGTTCAGTATCCCATAAACTAGGATAATCAAAAAAACTTGGTGCATGTATTGTGCACTCACTTTGATGAATGGATAAGACAAGGACAAGAATTTTGGCTACATAATGTGCTTTTGTTGTCAAGGAAAAAGGGCATCAGTTTCCTTTTTCCTTTGCTAACAGTTTTATGTCTTTTGTATACAGCTCATAATTCTTACCTTCTGCGGCGACATATAATCTTGATTTGTTGTTCGATGCTATCGCCAAAAAAGTGAAGAGAGGAAATAATGTAATAAATACCATGTTCATCATGAATTACTCTCGGTCGAGATGACAGGACCTTTCAAAATAATGGCCGGTAATTTTTCCCGCTTTCGCTATCTTTTCAAGTCTTTCTCTACCCTGAGTCATTAGACCACGATCGCTTTCAACAAACAAACTACGACAATGCTAGCAAGTTATCAAAGACAACCTTTACAAAGAAAACTTGGAATTGTGCGTACGACAGCTGTTAATAACGCACAAACCTACTGTTTGAAGACACATCAAACATTCAACCGCTGCTATCGATATCGTTTACTTTTGTTTATTGCAAAAGATAGTACTTTAAGGCTACAGTTAAGTCAATTTTTGAAAAAGTTTGACTGATCGCTATAGGGTAGTATGACTGATAGCAAAAATAACGATTACGGACAGTATCTTCACAACTTACCATCTTTGTATAATGGCAACGACTACAAGAAAACACGTGCTATTATTTTTCCGCTCTTTTGATCTATTCAGTAAATACGCCAAGGAAGTTGAAACAGACCCCTCGACTGTGTATCTTTCAGTCATTTGAGACACGACATAGTCCAGGTGTATAATCAAACTTTTTTAAAATTTCAATACCAATAATTGGGAAACCGGACACGGAATTGTTCGTTGTGTCATAGGCGGAAAGCGTCTTCGCTCCATTCAGTCATCAACCTTCTGCCACAAACTTCAGAGTCGTCTCTCTTAATTGGACGAACTGATCATATATTTCCGGCAAAACAATGACTGCTCCTTACACTTTGGAGTATAAATATCGTATCTTCAATCGTTCTCTAAAGAAAATATTATCTCTTGAACAGACTAAAAACATCAAATAATTTTATCCCATGATTTTGCCTGGTTTTCACTTAAAAGATACCCAGTATTATTTACTAATAAAGCGGTCTTATGACAAGAATTGATTTCCTGTCGAAAGAAAGAGAAAATAAGGAAGAAAAATAACTCCGAAGAACACCGTGGTGCTGTTAGCTCCTATTTAAGTTAAAGTTCCTTGTTCTCAGACTGCCGTCCTAGTGATGAGGATGGTTTCAAAATAAAACCGACGCGTAAACCTAAATCATAATTCTTAATTTTCTTCAAAAGTTAAACCTTAAGTTTTACAAGATGTTTCTCAGATTTATTTTCTTCGTTAGAACAATCATTTGAGTAAATTTACAAAATTGGAGGACCAAGTAGCAAGTAATTTCGCTTTTTTGATAAGCGTGATTGTGAGAGCGGATCATGTTCAACGACACGAATTCCGGTCACTAATTAATTATTCCTTCAATAAACCAAGGTTTTTTCCTTGTTTGGGAGCAATCGGAAGAGAAGCCAACTCAAGAACATCGCCCAGCGCGTGTTGTCCTAGTTAAGGTCAGTCACTAAGACAGAATCAAGAACTTTGCTATAAATTTGATTAAACAGGATGAATCATAATCACGCGATTTTTTTCTTATTATATTAGCATTTTTTCTACAGCTACAAAACTAAATTTAATCCAAGCAGCAAAAATTTTAGCCACATATCATTACATAAAGTGTAGCTCAGTAGGCTGTACAGCTGGCTATCTACCGGTTACAAAACCTGGAAAAGCAGCTCAAATAGGTCTACCAAAGGCCAATCGACCGGCTAACAAATGCAGCGTTGATGGCTCTATTGCGAGCCCTCGAACGTACAAAAAGCAACGCGTATTTCCATGTAACACATAAAATCTACCTACTCCCATCTGTTTCGAACCTCTGTTTTAGCCTTGGACCGTATACCGTTCTGTACTTTACTTCTTAACGCTTTTCTACCGATTCAAACCATTGCTATAAAGAGATAGTCACCGCTGTGTGATTTAACCGAAAAGAGTCTGCCTAAATTTTCTATCCATTTTTTAACACCACAACACGAAATGAATGAAGATAAATCACAACTACATGGCGGTGTTCTCACTACAGAGTTAGATCGTTATTAATTCAAGTTATATGGCGGTAACAAAATTACGTTACGGTCACGTCCTGAAATTCAAATTAAAGACATTTTCTAGTACAAGGATGCCTCTAAACACCTCTCTTGTTCTAAACTGTCAAAAGAACGAAATCAAATGATTTTTTTTTTAAAGGAGATAAAACCATTATCCGTTTTTGGTGATTTTTCCCAAGAAACGAGGGGAAAACCGTAATCTTTGATGTTGCAATCCGTTTTAATCCTGGCCTTCCACAGCCACACACACTTAATTATAGTTTAAGAAAACTGGTAGAGTGATTTATTTAATTTTATTTTATTTTATTCTATGTTATTTTTCTTTTTACCCAAACCGAACCACTATTTTTGGGTCTCCATTAATTTCAATGTCTTTTAGCTTTTAAAAGTAATCCTAAAAATAGATGAGAGAGCCCCTTTAAATTAAAGATCACTCCGGTTAACTGACCACCGCGCGTAATTAACCCTCAGACGTACAAGCAAAGTCACACCCGCACCGGGTACAGGGGGGGTAGAAATCTCTCCCCTGGAGGGGTTCCATGAACCCCTATTTCAAGTCAACTCCAATTCCAAAGAGATTTCACTTTTGCTAGATAGCGTGTGATATGCTCTACAAGATGAGATATACATTATGGGTTGCGGCGCTGTTGGGGGCCAGTGACGTCATTCACTCAAAATGAAGAGTGGTCAAAAGACAGCGGAACTTAAAAAATTTTGAAGCTAGACACGTAGAATATTTCATAATTTTTCCCTTCGCTACTTTTTGTCGACAGTTTGTTCTTTTTTCAAGGGAAAAAGGTGAAATACATGCATTTTTTTATTCAAAAAGGGCTGGACCACCTAGGCCTGCTACTTATGACGTCATACCCCTTAACCATCTCCTGGCATACGAAGCTTGCGCCCGCGGTGATTGCGGCAATGAAAACCGAGTTTTCCTACGTCATCATCCCTCATCGTAACATTGGGGACAGTGGGTACATTGAGATATGGATTACATGATGTCACTTGCTTATTGTCCAGTTTTTCCAACTCGAGCCAGAGGGCAGGAAAGCATGCAGCGCAACGGGAGCGAGTTGCATAAAAGTTAACATCCGGCGAAACTTATAACGCCAGACGTTCACTCCAGTCAAAGTCACTATTTTAACGTCCGTCATTAGCTGTTACGTCCAGTGTTAGGTTTTTGCAATGATAGATAACCAACGAGGTGCATAGCGGCGAGCTGGTTTTAATTATTCGATATCCAGCAAGTCCGAGTAGAATAATTGTTTTATTAAGACCTCGACCACTATAGCTGTTATAAAATCAAGACAGAAAGAAAAAGACCAGTAAGAGATAAAAAGGGACAAGAATTGGTCACATGACTGAACGAAAAAGGCGCCAAAAGCTCGCTAAGCGTGCAGCGTTTCTCTCCAAAGCTGAATGAATCAAAATGAAACTGCTTCGGCGATCCAAACGGAACGAAGTGGCACAAGTTTTGGGAAAAAATCTACTAATTTTGGGCTATGAAAATGCCGTACGTGTTTGATTTTTCTTGAAACATTGTTATAATCATCGTTCAAAGTGGATTGAAGCTGTACGATTTCACCATATTAGCTGCGGAAGTCAGTTGAAACGGAGTAAGATTGTAATCCGTTCGCACAATGATGTGCTTGTTTAATCGAACTGAAGACAGAATTTTAACTTGAACAGGTTATCTCTATGCAGCTCAGAAACAGGATTACTGCTGTGAGGAACGTCAGAATTCACCATCCTAGTTTGTTAAAGGCAAGACACAAAACGCAGTTGTTCTCAGTTTAAGGTTGTGGACGGAATGGTAAAAACAACACTCAAACAACTGGGATGCGATTCAACTTCTTTTAGATAGCATCCGATTTGTATCAGAACATTTGGAGCTTTTGGAACAGAGAACTACAACGAGTGCAGGTAAACCAGAGTCAACTTTGTGTGGTATAGCCATAAAATGTCGCCCTTCCTTCTTTCTCGGTAGTTTGCTCGGTTCTTGCTTAGATTGCTTCTTGATTTTCGTACTGACTCGCCATGAATGTGTGACAGTTTTCATTAAATGCTTCTCTTTTATTTTACTGGTTTTATTTTATGTCTTGTCTTGATACTTCGGAGTGGAAAGCCTTCCTGACTAATCGAACCCACCGCTTGTAATATTTTATGATCGACGTGACGATGAAAGAAATTATTAAGCTGAATTGTAAACACAACGCTAACTGCTTAAATTTCTATTTCTACACAGTTTCTTGTCGTGTTAAGAAATTAGGCACTCCGGGACAATTTTGATTTGTGTCTCAGTGACGCTGTTGGGATTTCTGCTTAATTTATAATTCGTTGAAAGGTGATTTTTCTCGTCCATTTTTCTCACCAGGTTGCTTGCTCATATTTAAAGACGAAAAACAAGAAGGGAAAACATAAACGCAAAAACACAATGCGGAACGCTGATGAAACAGTAAAGTTGACTTATTTTCCATCAAAAATAAGACTTCAGCAAGACATTTATCGACAGCGCTTTTTGCAGCATTCTTTGGAAAGCTTATTAAGGTCAAGAAGAGTACTCGTGAAAATACAGTTGCTCTGTTATAAAAACGAATGCACTCACGTCAGTTGCTCCCGTCAGCCGAGGAGCGACTCGACAGACTTTGCAATCTAAATACTGGTACGCATTTTTCACTGATTCGCATGCCCACTGGCTGTTTAGTTCTGTCATTCATTAAACAACTTTGCTAACATAAACAATATCACCCAGGCATCAGGCCGTTTACTGGAAAAATGTTTTTGAAAAATGTTTTTGAAGCTTTCAAGCACAATTACGGAGGGAAAATGGCACAACTTTTTCGCCCGCGAAGTATTACTCGGGTGTTTTAAAGAACACACCCTAAACTATTTTTCGGAAGCTTTTAGAGTCTCTTTTTGGACAAAATAGCTTTAGACCGAGAACTGTTTCACCTAAAGTTACTTGAATAACTTTTTCATTTTGATCTACAGACACGCTTCAAAAACCATGTTACACTGAACTCGCTCACTGAATCGGCGATTCTAATTTATCTTAGTCTCTAAATTAGGACAGAAATGGCATTCGCTTCAAATGAGGAAGCTGATAATATAACAATACAGGGAGCTGATAAAATATTCCACAACTGAAAAAACATAAAGCCTTTCACTAAGACTATAAACTTGACGACAGAGCGACTGACTCTTCAGATTGTTGGATAATTAAATTAGCAGTCAGTCAAAACAACCCAACTGTGCGGTGACGAATACTAAACTGGATTGAGAAAACAACACCGACCCAGTCTAAAATAGTCATACTATCTAATTTTGGGACAAAATGTAAGCCAGTTGCGAAATCAGAATTGCTCAAAAAACGAACTTAAACGAAAAAAAATCTTAAAAGACTACGCAATGAACTGCAATTTTTTAAGCTTACGATCGCTTATTTACGAAATTCCTTTAATGACTAAACGCAGAAAATGGGACAACTGACTTTCACAAAACTAAAACTGCATTGAGATAAGCACTTGTTTGCCTGCATTCATACAAATAAATGTAAATCTAACTAGAATCACTGGTGTGACATTGCTGGTAAACGAACACAAACACGATGCTCGACTGAACAGGCGACAACCTCGTTCCCGGGGTCCTTTCTCCTTATGACATAGGAAAGCTCAGTTTGCCCCGCGTACTGAGCTCTGATTGGTCAATTTCAATTTCAGTCGCGTGCACCGTATGCCAGGCTACACCATAAGAAAAACCTTACGGAGCGACCCTCCCTCACCCCCGCAAAGATCTCTTCGCACGACCAGAAATAAAATTACAAACTGCTTATTTTTATTTAATAGCTTGTTTTATTAATTAGAAAGGGAACTTTAAGTAGAGTTCTAGCTCTTTTATAGAGTTATAGAGTACCTAATGAATTTGATCGCGCGGTAAGCAATCACAATTGTTCTTTAAAAAATCTCTAGCAACAGATTTTGTTGTTGTTGTTTTTATTTTTGTATCAACCACTGAAGCTCGTAGTTGACTTTAAATTTTGTGTGTGTGCCCTTATTTTTTTCTGTCCTTAAACAAGGACCCTGACTATAAAAGGGATAGCTCCTCCCCCTCTTTGTCACACAATCGCTTGTCCAACGTCTTTATCAAAGATGGCGGACTCTGTGAGTAGGAGGGGAGAAAGCCATTTACCAGAAAAAGAAGTCGAATCCTGCCCTCACTGCATTAATCTGAAGTAAAATATCCTCTTTGGCAAACTGAACCTTAAAACCAACATTCATTCATTCTTTCTCAGCATGAATCTAATATTTTTAGTTTGGCAAATTTTGAATTTCGCGCCCGTAACGGTCACCCAATTGCGAGAGGTTCACAACGGCGCACAATCTCTTCTCAGTCAGATTGAGTCTTCTTGAGCCTACAAAATGCATGGCTTGTGTTCTTCCTTATTTTGCCATGCTCAAAGCCTTGGTTAGTTATTAACTGTTGCAAATACAGTAAATCTTTTGAAAGACTGGTCGGATTCATGACTGGAGTTGTTCAAATTTAGGGCAAACTTCTGTCTTGAATCTAACCCTTTTGCGCGCGTTTTTGTTGCCTCTCGTTAAATATTCAAGCAGTCCTTCGATTCGCTTACACTATTCGATATAAGTATGGCCGATTCTCTAGCAAAAAACCCGGACGATACTTTTCCGAGCACGACAAAAAGGTTCTGTGTCTTCGATCAAGCTACACAGCTGAATGAAGCAAGAAACTCCACACATCGCAAGCTTTTGGTTTTGGTCCCTGAACCACCAGTTTACTGGACATCTATCCGGCAAGCAGATGCAGACCCTTCGTTAACTGGTTTTAGCTTTTCTTATGATTATTTGTAAACGAAAGACCGGACGAAGCAGTTCGTGGAAAGAGTTGGCGCTTATTTAGTACACGGGTAATTGTTATACCTTTCTTTGCCGATCACTTTTTGAGGTGGATTCCTTGAGGCACTATTGATGGACAATCTAAAGTAAATTTGAGGTACAGTGAAACAATTTACTGCTATGATTTGCTAGATCATTCGAGCATTGAATACGTGTTATGCCCCGTGTGTGTCCATCTCCTACATTATATCGATCGATGACTTAGGAATACGGTTTTGTCCTTTACTGAGATATTGACCTTTACAATTTGTGAGGTATTGGGAGAAATGTAGTTATACTACAGAAAGGATTCGCTCTACATCAACCGTGTTACTTTGATTTATTTTGTACAAAACATTTTGAAATTCAGTCAAACGAAGGTTTTTCTGGGTTCGAAACGAGATTGCATGCCTTCTTCGTCCAGACGGTATCAAGTTGCTTTATAATTTGAATTTGCAACAGACACAATTTCGCATGTAGCTCTGTAAAAATTCGTCGAAAAGGTAACAGCAAGCATAGGGTTTGCGAAATTTCTTCCCGGGACAATGTTTGGGGATTTCTTCGACTCAATACCTCTCAGTATATCAATTTTATGTTTCGTGAGTTTGCTACCGCTAGCTGCTGAAGTTGACAGCTCGGTGTCTAGAGTGAAATGACTGACGGCTTGCCCAGGGCAAAGGTCCTTTTATAGTCAGGGTCCTTCTTTAACGCCTTATACTATGAGTATCAGCCATGTATACTTTCTGGTTTCTTTTTTTCAGTATCAAAGATATCATCGTAGTTCAATTTTCCGTTTTATTTTAATTAAGTAACATAAAGACTACAAAATGACTCTCTTTGTTTTTGTCTTTTTTCCTTTCGTTCTTGCTATATTTCCTTCATCAGTTCTGGAATGGGATGTTGTTATTCTTCATTGCCCTCTATAAACCTAGAAATGTGTAAAACAATAATGAATGCGCTTTTTACAGAAAAATAAAAACACAAAAACCACAAGAAATTACAATATAGATAACGAGTTTTCACATTTTTCTATTGTCGATCAATTTCAATATCTGGGATGGATCGACAAAGATTTACCATGGATTGAGAAAGATTAACCATGGATTGAGAAAGATTTACCATGGATTGAGAAATAAGTGATATGTGTGACATCAGACATGATGCAGGGGGTATTAACGTGCGTATGGCATCGACGGTTGACAGTCCAAACAAGTCCGTTTTATCAGTAACAACTAAATCCTCAGTCAATGGATCCTTGTCGCCTGAACCAATTCAGGCCAACAAAATTTTTTTTATTAGTAGTAGTTTCCTTTTTTTTTTCTACAATTTTAAATTTCATGACCTGACGATTAAAATTTTCATGTCTAGGTTGACGGTTGAAAATGTCCCCATATGACGGTTGACGAATAACCACGTTTACACCTTCGAATGGTTTGTATCTCCGGTTGCCATTTTCAGATCAGGTATTGTAGCGGGCGCTAACTTTCTCAGCCGTAATGGGTCTTTTTTTAATCAAAAAACTGGCTTCTACTTACCGTCCCCACAGTAAGCTTTGAAGCATCCATTAGTAGAACTAGGCAGCTTGTATACATAGAATCCACCGCAGTTGCGAACAAAAATATCTCTTTCAAGTCTTGAACTGCAGCAGCCACCACTTCCGTCGTTGAAACACACTGCGCCTGGTTGTATGTCGTCTTCCACGTTAGGTAAGTGTCCGTCAAACCACCCTGTTTGACTTGTTCCACAACGACCATAAGGCACGCAGCTGTTGGCCATCGCTTTTCCGGCACCTCCGTCGAACCTACAGCAAATAGATAAACTCAAAAGTGAGCATTGTGCTCGTATTCCAAAGTCATTGATTTCAAATCCTAAACTACTGACGTTACTCAGCTGAGAACCCCAATGATCCGGCTTATTTATAATAAATTTATCCACAATTCACCTTTGGACGATCAAACAACCAGAAGCTTCCTACGGAAAACAAAAACCATTTCAATTGTCGTTTTGCTTTGTTGGTTTTTCAGATCCTTTTGAAGGAGAAGCTGTTTCAGCTGTTTACACATTATGATTTTTTCGGATTCTTTATCTGACAATCCGAGGCGGTTAAGATCCATTAGCTTCCGAACAGTTAGCGACAAACGATTTATGGGTGTCCGATCTCTGGAATAATGCAGTCACTTTCACCACCAAGAAGGTGTTTTTTGGTTATAGAGACAAGAATCCTTTTTGCCTTCTGTTCAATTTGTGTGTCCAATCACAGGTGACCCAAGCTCGCAAAAAGAGAATGCGAAGGTTTGTATGGGAACTCGATCTTATAACTGACGAAGGCTTAAGAGTTAGCCGAAACGTCTTAGTACCATCAAAAAAGTATGAGTCAGTGACAAACATTAATTTTTCTTCAACGATGTCATCTCCTGACTACAACTATTCTATTTTTAAACGGCAAGGTAAGTCGGCTTTATTGAAATGCCAACAGGCAAATCTGTTGGGTGGCTATTGAGAAACATTAAAATTTGTACCATTTAAGGAAAATCTGTTGGCTTCCCATACAAACAACTTTCGCAACCTGATCGTATTCTCGTGAGCTTCCACGGGGCGACTGTGGTCCCATTATTAGCCGGTCCAAGCGTTATCACCCTTTCATCCCTTCCTTGTGCTCTTGTTTTAAAATCTTTTTGAACCATTTTTCTTGTCGTATACAACGCGGAATTACATGGATTCCTAAAAGGTTATCAATAGGTAGAATTTCAATCTGTATGAGAGTGACAATTGCATGGCTTTTGTTTGGACATATAGAGTGTGTAAAAAGTGACCATGCAACAGTACTGCCGAGAATGAACACTGAATGGTAAGAGAGCAACTTTATTCCCTTTATCAATATTTTGAGCGTTATTGGAAGAAACAGCAGTATTTAACCAAACAATCTAAAATCGTTCATCATGACAAGTCTTACTCTTTTGAGACAGATTTTGGTTGATTAATCAGGTTTAATGGAAAAAAAAGAAACATTTGAAATAAAATATCCTTTTCTTTAATGTTAATTAAACAAGCACAGTCAATATCCACCAAACCTGTACCATCCTGCAGTCCAACCATACAGCCAAGTATCACAGCGAAGGAGAAAGTTATCATAGCTTTCAGATCTTGTGGAATTCGTTAGTGCTTTGTAGTTTGTACACTCTGTTTTCAAGAAAGGAACATCAAATTATCAGCGCTGGTAAATGGCTATTACATGTACAGTTTCAAGTAACAATTTTATAAACTTTATTTTTTTAAAAATGCACCCATGTTACTTCAAACAATTAATGACAGCTGCTGTAGATGGGAAACTGTACTGACGTTTATCTTCAGCAATGCTTCATTTCATAAGACTTGCGCTATTTAAGTTTCAGTCCTTTCACTGGCAATACACCTCTGCAGCCTCATTGCTTTTGTTTTTGGGCATCCCATATAATTCTCATTATTTTTGTGAGTTGTGCTAATTAATGCACCTTTATCCCATTAAAACAGACTAAATCGACATTGAAGTATTACGGGAAGCCCTAACTAAGTGTGCAAAATCAATATGGCTGCTGTATTAGCAAAAAAGGTGAACTTAATTAATGAGAAACAGAAGCCCTGATTTCATCAGTAACACTTACAGCGCGACGCGGCGAAGTGTTCCCATTGTTTATTAATTTGCATTCTTTCGTAAGATGCACCATCCATTCAGATTTCGAGGACTGTTCTTACAGAATCAACTCAAGTTTGCGCTTGGCCTTGAGTCAGTTTAACATAGGCTATCCTGTTAACAGGCTCCTCAGTGGAAGAAAGAGTGCAAGAACAACTGCCGAGCGGAGCGAGTCGTGCGAGGCTTCGGGAGATTGCGACAGAACAAAATATATCGGCGAGCGCAGCGAGTGATGGGCCCTCTGCTGACTACTCACTGATTATTCCTACCCCTGTTCTTCGAGGAACAGGGCGTAGGAGGAGCCTGTGCACAGACTAGCTGGGCCGGTTGAGGGTCAGTTTTGAATGCCGTTCACAGCTCAATGATGTGAATTCATGTAAATAATTTTTGGTCTGCAATTTGGATTTAACTGATTTCAAACTGTCACTTAAAATAAGCAGCAAAAAAGCTTTTTAACAGAAAAAAAAAAGAAATTCTTTTCAACATTTAACACAAGGTTAGTATTAATCGGCTTTCGAACAAGCAGGCCCTAGAGTACATTCTCGAAAGTGTGCAAATAAACTGGGCGTGGTCATACTCTGGTGCGTCGTGTTGTAACGATTCCATCCATAGACGCGAAGGCGAGTAAATCACGCTACACTCTCTCCACCCTGGGAGAGGAAGCTAAAAAATCCACTAATAAAAAAATAATAAACAGAAAATACAGGTGGAATCATGTCGTACCTTCTCCGGTCAACATGTAGACATAGTTTGTCAATGCTTTCCCAACGTAAGCTCCGCTAAGCCATACACAGTTTCGGGATTTTCCGTGCCTGTCGTAGTCACCATCACCGCCCCAGCATTCACCGTAATATTTGATTCCAAAGAACTTTGAATTGGTTTGCTTGGCCTTAGTTGCAACCAAAAAAAGCATCACGGGTAATAAAATTTATTAAGAAGCGCAACAGCCAAAAGAGGCTAGCATAGCTACGGATTGCCTGGCAACATAAATAAGGCTTCATTTGCACTTAACGCAATTTGTGTTTCTTTCCGTCATTATAAGTTGACTTTATCATAATTATAATAGCTATAATGAAGGCAAATATATTATTTCTCTGTATCTTTGTCAAAATTGAAAATCATTTCTTAATGAGCATCAGACTTGTTAAAGCACGCAGGCTTTTTTGACCAATCGAAGAATCATTCTTAGGTGACAATCTTACAAGGAGCTTTATCGCATGACTTAGGAATCGAAAATCACGTCTTATTAAATCTCCAAAGGGAACACTCACAGCCAGTATCCGATAATTCGCTGTTCAGGATCGGGGCCTCGTACTGGATTTATAGAAGAATTATTGTTTAACGTTTCTTTTACGAGAAAAGTGCAATAAACTTACATCTGGCGTTAATCGATATTGCACAGAAAATAGCATTAACATTGACAAAAAAGGCTTTTAGACAAATATCTTTTACCTCTAGAGCGCATCTTTTTACAACTGAAGTCTCCAAGTCATTCCAATCCGCAGAATTGTCTGCGGAATCTCTATAGTTTGCTAGAAGGGTCATCGCACGCACCTTGAGTCTGTCTTTGAAGCAACCGATTCCTACATAATTTGGTGTAGCTGCAATCGAAAAGTTAAAACAATCTGAATGAACTTTCACGAATTATGAATAAAGAATAAATGAACAGTTCACCAGGATAGAAAATCTTTCAACGTTATATGACCATTCTTTCAATACTATTATGATATGACAAGAAATGACCAGGGGTATGTGATGAAGATTTGCCTGTTGACAGGTATTGTTGTTATTATTTTATTACACTTCTAAATTTGTACAAATGGGCAAACTGGTTTTGCTGTCCCAGTGCAGGACAGCCAACGACGTATTGTATATCCTACTGGTAATATCGATCTAAAGCCCAGTAAGAGTTTGATCATTTGTTTGTTTGTTTGTTTCTGTTTATTTGCTTTCATATTCCCCGTACTGCCCCAAAACTAGAACCTACAATGAGTCCATGCGCTTCGCTAAATCATTTCATTCCTTAGATTGTTTTCTACAAACAGCTATCTCAAATAACGTTGTCGGATTTTAAAGCCTCGAGCATATGCAACACGACCGAAAGGTCAGTACGAAATGAGTAGCCGTAAGTCTTTCTCTGATGCAGCTGTCATTTCACGGTTGACACTGCCATAGAATGGGCGAAAGTACCCCAAACACTTGCCTATGTAATTTATTTTCTGTATGGGTGAGCCATAGTTAAGTCTGGTAAATTTATCAACAAATTACCCATGTCACTTTATCGAGGAGGCTTTCCGACAACGTTAGCTGTAGTCGTGTACTTATCTTACATTGAGCGCTTGTCCGATGCCAGACAATTGTCAGTGTGACAGAAAAGGCAAGACAAATGATTCTTCCAACACCCATCTTGTTTGGAATTTAGGACAGATTTTTTTCCAGAAAAGAAAGCAAAACATTGCGTTTTAGTTTTGAGATAGAACCAGACAACAACAATCAAGATAATGGAGTCGAAAATGGATATTTTTTTGCCCGCATTTTTGAGCATGATAACACCTGTGTGTAGCTCGGGGCACGGTTGTTGTAATATTCAGAATGTGGGTGTAGGCAAGAGTTGACAGTAAGGCTTACTGAAGTTAACATGGAGTTATTTTTTACACAGTTGAATAGTGCGATAGACTGGAATTTCAGGAAGGAATTTCAAATCTATTTTAAAGGAAACCCTGTGAATTCATTTTTAGTACATTAGAACCCTAATGGATTATGTCCTTCATATAAACTTTTACATCAAAAACACTTAAATCCGTATTTTCTCGTTGATTAAAAAAGGTAGAAGAAAAATAATAAGAGTGAAAATAAATTGATATCAAAAAAGCTCTTGTAATAATACTTTTAACTGGTTTTTATATGTAATGTGACGAACCACAGCTCGGATGAGCCAAATAGTTAAGTCAGTTTTATTATGCAAAACTGGAAAATAGTAAGCATTAATTTTTTTTTTCTTATGTTCGGCAAGGAAAATCAAGCTTTACAACGGACAAACTCGAATGAATCTGAAATACAATTAAACAGTTACTTACCGATCTTGAATTTCCCAGACGTAAGATGGCTAGCTGGCTAAGATATTGTAAATGGCAACTATTTATAGGGCAGGTTGTCTTAATTGACTTTAAAGAGTTTTAATGTATATATCCGCTCCTTGTTAACAATTCGGAAAAGTAGAGTGATAGCTATCACGAAAAAAAAATACTTTTTTTATTTACAAACGAAGTCTTTTTCGATTGATTCCATCCGGCCTCGAATAACCACGAATTAACCTGAATTACCAAATAGTGGAATGGCGTCATTTGCTGTTTGAGTTAGGCAACGCTTTCTTGCCAACGTCGTCAGTGTAATTCTCGTAAGAATTATCTATACTCGAAATTTCTTCGGGGGAGGATTTTTAACGTTATGAAAGAAGAAATTTAGTTTTGCAAGTTCTTTAATTTCTTGTGACCTTCTTCCACTTGAGTAGTTTCTGAGAAACAACTCAAGTGGAGTTTTGCATAAATGAAACAAGCGGCTACTTCCTGAGGAACATGGAAGAGGCCCCAATATTGTTCTCGAACCGAATGCTGTAGTGTTTTATTTAGGTGACATTCCTTATTGTTTCTTTTCTTTTCATTGTTTTCTCTCTTGGGGAAGTGGGGGGAATGTTTTTCGGGATACAGAAAACATAGCAAACATAAGGGACATAACTGAGGTAGATTAACAGATTCTGAGCCCTAATTTCTCTGATATAAAAAAAAAGCGTGACAACTACAAATAGGGTCCGTCGGCTTTTTCAAATTCTGAAGTGCATAAAAAGAGTGATAGTAAGGTATTTCCGTTAACATTATAAGAACAGTTTTACCATAATGTATGCATATTGGATCCCCACTCGGTTCAAACGGCACAGTTCTTTTTCTAGCTTATTGAAATGTTACCTTATTTGTTACTATGTCCATCTTAAAGGCAAATAACACCTACTAATAATGTAAAAGGAAGGAAACGGAACAAAGAACCCAATAACTTTTGCAAAGTTAGTAAAAGTGGTACCTAATGGAGTGTACAATGTTTTGGGTGATTGTTCCCGTCTTTTTAAAGTCTGTATAAAATTTCTGCGAACTAGATAAGATGAGAGGACGGTATGAGCTTATTTGGTCACACTTTCACACAAAATGAGCGAAACTGTTGACCATTCATAAAGAAGTTAGTAAACGTCACTGATATAGAAAAACGTAACGACGTTCTTCAAATTTTTACACCTTATAAGTGCGCAAGCAATGCAAACATTTTTTTATTA
This sequence comes from Siderastrea siderea, assembly GCA_964030785.1. Classification (NCBI taxonomy): domain Eukaryota; kingdom Metazoa; phylum Cnidaria; class Anthozoa; order Scleractinia; family Rhizangiidae; genus Siderastrea; species Siderastrea siderea. The sequence continues at coordinate 51,446,748 of OZ034966.1, read as the reverse complement.
CCACTTTTTGTCAGTTTAAGCATTGAATTTCCACATCCAAGCAAACAAAAGGAACTCTAACATCCCATAAAAGGGAACTCTAACATCCTATCCAGCTGTATCAAATGCAGAGATACGTCATTTAGCTAAACCTAAGAGGAAGCACATGTTCACGGTGGCGGAGACGTTAAAACGTTTACTTGTTTTACTTGTCTTCCTGTATTTAATCATAACAACAATGGAACTGGACGATTTTTCCTCTTTTATGGTGTCATGGAAGTAAGTGTTTCCGTCACATCAACGCTATAGGAAAACAGAAGTTAAGTAACGGAAAAGCCGTTTAAACTACTGCGGCAAACACATGATGGGAATTCAAATCAGTATTATCAGTTAAGACTAAACTTAGATAGATCGGACAACCAAATGGCTAACATTATAGAACTTCGATCTGCGTTAGATGGCAAGGAGTTCAACTTCAACTTGATAAATTTTAACCTTCAACCAAGAAATGTGGCTATTTTTCTCCCGTCGACCCTAAACGTTTTGCCTAAAATCGATTAGCCATCAAGGATTCAAGTTTAGTTAGCGCTATCATCGGCTGTTTTCATTTATTTCGTTGAACATGTAAAGCCTTATTTAGGACCGTATATATTTCATTGTTACAGTTTTATTCCATCACTGATGAAGATCAAAGATTTTTGATCAATATTAACCGGTTACTGATTTTAAACGTTCATTTTTACACGTTTTTTAACTAGTGTCAAACCGTTTCTTACAAGCCTTACCTTTATTTAGACCCTCTTCCTGTGAGCAGAGAGCCAGTCACCTGGCTCACTCATTAGGGACTTTAAGCCAGCGACACACTACACCAATACCTCATCGCGGCGAAAATAATTGCCAGCGATTGTTGGCGAATTTCGCGAGAGCCCAAATTGCCAAGATCTAACATGCCAATGCCAGTGATTTCGATCGCACCTCCCGGCCACAAAAATCGCTTGCGGAAATTGTCGTCTCATTACCAAGGTGCCGTTGGGCTAAACTGAACACAAATAAAGGTCCAGCGGCCCAAAAACGCAACTTAAAAAGGTCTTTTTCCTCTGCACTAAAAAAGAAAACACTCATTTTTGTCTCCATGAAAACAAAAACATAAAGAAAAGAAAAAATTACCAAGAATATCCAAGACAGTTTATGTTTCCACTTTCTTTATTCACTAAGTCATGCATGTGACAGGCGCGAAGAGCGGGTTTCACTCTGTTTATGAAACTGAACAGATAGTACACTTGTTTGATATAAAATTGAAAACTCTGAGGTACGCACGCTTTTTATGAACCCGAAAAAAGTCCTGCCGAAATCTTGACCCCAAAAAGGTCCACCAGAAAATGTTTAGACCAAAAAAGTCTCAGACGTACAAAGTCACTGTTTTTCTTTCCTTTTGTTCTATTATGTAGATTCGTCGAGGGTCGTCACGGTGGTAGTTGCTATAAATGTATAAGGTTAAACTTTCTCAAATTCCCTCACTTCTCTTCGCTGTTTCGCGCTCAATTTTTTTCGCTCCCACACTCGTGGGCAAGCTTGACTTGTGGGTAAGTCTAGTATAAGCTCTGTATTGGACTCAGGATAGGCTAAGTCGCACAAGAACCGGAGGTCCACGAAGCGGGAACCAGTTACTGTTAACCCACCTACTCCCCCCTGGAGGGGATGCTAGTCCATTGCAGGGCTCTCCCCCCCCCAGCAGCACCCATTTGCACACCTGGGTACTACGATAACAAGGACGAGGCCTTGACCAAAAGACCGTCAGATATGAAGTGTTGGACTCAGATGTTACCTTTAAATCAGTAAGATTGCATTTTTTTTTTCTTTCTTTTAGCAGTTTTATTTATTTCTTAGTGAAGCATACATGCGAGTTAATGTTCAAATACATAATTTCAATCATCTTCCTTACAAAGCAATCGGTCAAAAGACGCCCGCTAGGTCTTAATCACTTTTCCGTTTCCACAATAGCCATTCATACAGCCTATGTTGCCACTCAGCTTGTAGACGAAGAAATTCCTGCAGTTTCGAATTTTGACGCTTACTTCATTATCACAGCAATTCCCGTTCCAGCTGAAACAGACATTCCCTCCTTGAATTCCATCTGCTACCTGAGATCACGAAAAACAATTTCAAAAAAATTAATGTAAATTAACCCCCCCGGACGTACAAGGGAAGGGAGGAGGCTCTTGAACTTTTTCAAAACGATTTTTCATCAGCACCTACCATTTTCACTAGCTGTATGCATATCCCTTACACACATTTTGACACAAGTTTGGTGACAATCGGTTGCTATGGGTACGGGATATGACGTCTGAAGCCGAAGGTGTTCACCCCTTTTTTCAGTGAAAAAGCATAAAATGTCGACAAAAAGTAACAAAGTCATTAATTATGTCATATTCTATATGTCAAGCGTCAAAACTTTGCAAATCCCGCTGGGGTTTTTTTGTTTTTCTTTTTTACCATTCTCATTTTGAGTGAAATCAAAGCGGCCAAGATGGATAACGTCACGGGCCTCCAGCAGCTTCACAACCCTTAATATATATATATATATATATATATATATATATATATATATATATATATATATATATTTCATCTTGTAGAGCACGTCTTAGGTTATCTATCAGAGGACTGGAATAATTTTTTCGGGACAACAAAACTCAGGGGAGGGGTACCATAGCCTCAATAGTTTTTTTTTTCCTTTTGAAAAAGTATAATGAAAAGCGATATTAAGAAACTGAAGAGAATAATTATAGGGAGGGAATTAGGGGTAAATTACCTTACCTAGTTTAGATACCGTATCCTAAACACTGGTTGTTAACATTTTTGGCTTAATAACGTTTAGCAACCCATGTTGGTTGTTGAAGGAGTTACGTTTTTTTTGTTTCTTTGTTTCTTTGTTTGCTTGCTTGCTTGGACAGAATGTAAGCACACAAGAACAACTTTGCCATTTAATAGTTTTGAACGTTCATGATCAGTAACCGGTTAATACTGAATAACCCTATTCAGAACCCGATGGGCGTATAATCCACCCACACGGGCTTATCTGAGAACAATTTGGTGTAGAAGTCCTTGTTTCAAATTTGGTGTTAGAAAGCCAACCACATCGCAAAATTTCAGAGTTTGTAAATTTTCCTCTATTTACTGATAAATTAGAATTTCCTTGCGGTAACAATTACATTTTTAGATCATTATAGTCTTCGTTATTGATTTTAATTGCTTATTGTTAAATTATGGCGGTCATCTTGGCTGATCCAAGATGATCGTCATTCATGGACATGACCTAATTTTTACATCTTCTGACGTCATCGGCCTACGTTGCCGGCCTCAAAGTACTATTATCGACGCACTATCTGCCCACTAAGTTTCACTGTCATAGCCATCATGTTCGCGAAATTAAGGGCGAAATCCACCCAGTTCCAGAACGCCAAAAAAGCCCGGTCTAATTAGGGTTAATTTTTTAGTCAATGGCAAAAAGGTGCATAGCTATAACTTGGGGATATGCATGGAAACTGAAAGTGTTAATGCTGCACTAAAGGAAAGTTAAGAAATAAAATAATCTTAAGCAGTTTTATTGAGAGACCGACGAATAAAAAACAAGCCGGACAAGCAGTCACATTCCTCTCTGGGAGAGGAAACACGGAATGGAATTAACTAGACAAAAATACCAAAACACTCTCCTTGGACACAGCACGCGCGCGAATGACGATTACGCTAATCAGATTCGCGTATTTGCACTAGATCAAGGCATACTGATCTCTTACCATACATGACTACTAACCTTTGGATAGGATCCAGCAAACCAGCCAGTCCTGTATGTCTGACATCTCGCAGGTTGCACACATTTTTCTGCCATGGCATTTCCTGCTGCGCCCGCGAATCTATACCAGCTGTTTTCGTCTATTTGATCATGGTCGCACCTTACTGTCATGGTAAAATCGGTGTTGTGAAATTGAGATCGATCCGGGGAGTTGAAGATTTTATATCTGTTGCACTCATTTTCTGTAGAAAAATTACGTCATGGTCGCCTAACAAATCATTTAAGATTGAGTAGTGATTGAATTATTATTGAAAAGTGCTTTGACGTTTAAATCCTAGGGCCAGGTTAAGTTCGAAAGCCGATTAAAGCTAATCTACGATTAAAAGTTAACCAAGGTTTTCATCTTTCTCGTTGAAAATGTTTTTAAAAGCTAATTTTAGGAAAAGGTTAAGAAAACTCTAATTCTAAACTGAGGGGCAGGAATAGTTTGGAAAACTGTGTATTGATTAGTAATGAGACTGGAATCAAAGTTCACGCTAACCCTGAGTTAACTTAATCGTGCTTATAAAATCAACACACAACGCAGAGATTGTTTGATCTGGTCACACAGTTTGAGTCAACCATGAATATAGAGATCTTGGAAGAATTTAGAAGTGTTATTTAAGAGGTAAGCGGTTGCACATGGTTTATGGTCTTTTTGAGGGGGTCTGGGAACTAAAAGGGTCCCTTAGGACTTTTTGAGGGCAAAATGTAAACCATATTTGGGAGAACACCTATATACACGCTTCGGGCTGAAAGGGATAAAAGTCGCTCTTGCATTTGCCACGGCTAATGTTGTACCAAACGCTGTGCAAAGGAGTCAGACATGATGCTGAGTCAACGTCGCAGATAGGAGCAAGGATCCCTACGCTTTCTAAAGACGTACCTAAGAATTCGTAGGTCTTCTGAAGTGCTGTCAACTAACCTTTAGTGAGCATGTAGACGTAATTAGACCGCTGCAATCCTATCAACGGTGCGGTTTTCGTGCATCGTGATGAAGGGCCATATTTAGCGAAGGTCTGATGGCTTCGCAATCCGCTCCAACACTCTCCAAAGAATTGGATTCCGAAAAATATATATCCCTTGCTCTTAGCCTGGGGAAAAACGTAATGTCTAGAATTTGACTGGGTAAAATAAGGGTTGTACATTCTGTAACCCTAGCCCGCAGAAAAGCAAATCGAATCGTTAATGAGGACAAAATCGATCAAAACAGACTGTCCGTGTTTGTCCTTAAAAACTATGCATAATTTCTCTAAGACCCATAAAGGTAAACGCAGACAGGCATAAAACGAAAGACACTGAGCCCACCAATTTCGGCGCACGTAGAATTGGCTGGAAAATCTTTTATAGGAAACCAAACTCACAAAATGGTGGGCGTTTTCTAGGTTAAAACGAGGGGAAAGTCAGAAACAATGCCACAAGAAGATTTTTTAACTTATAAATGCAAAAAATGGCCACGGAAACGGCGCTACAGTAAAATGAAAGTTTTGTCTTGAGGTTTGAAAGTTGCCGCTAAGTTCATCTGTTTTATGCGTCTTGCGTTTATCTTTGCTGCATTATTCGTCTCAGACTTATTTTCCGTGTTTATTTTCACACGTAATGCGTCTCAAAAATCATCATCTAAGACCAATTATGTGTCTTCCAAGATAACTACAGCCACTGAAACATCAAACATCTTTACTTTTTGGCTACTCTCCTTTTCAAAGTATTTCGCGTTCCCATTAAAGTTTGAGCTTGGCTTTGAGGCATTGAAAAATTAGTAGTACCTACGTTAAAGAACTTTAAAAGGTAGTCGGAAGATTTTGCATCTTAGTTCATGCACAGTAATTTTTGGATGGACATGACCTTCGATCGATCGTTGTTTGAAATTTGGTACTCTTAGCAAACCAGTCAAAATCATCTCTTAATTTCGTCATGAGCTAGTGCACATAATTTGATAATCTAAACAATCTGATCACAGAGGTTAAAAAGTTACCTACCTTAGCGGCACACTTCTTAATAACTGAAGTTTCTATGTGGGTCCAGTTCATGACTTCAGGCCACTTGGAATTCTGAACACGAAAGTTCTCAAGCAATTCAGGCAAAGCTCTGGCTGATAATCTGTCATTGAAGCATCCAACCGGAACATAATCTGCATCTTCTTAATACAAGTAAACAAAAATGAAACCAAGTGAAAACAACACCAACAACGATAAACCTCCGGTGATAACGGATTGCTGCTAAAAAGAATTGAATATAGAAAAAAAATTAACTAAAAGTGCAGGGAGGTCCTAACCACGTTGTAACAGGAAAAGTATGAATAAGAAGTAATGAAAAGCAAAAAGCGAATTTGTCAATTTGTAGAATAAGAATAATTGAACTGGACAGTTTTAACACTTTAAAACACTATAAAATGCACTCAGTTTGTTTACCGTCTCAAATGTGTAATCTCTGCTATGACGTTGCACGATCATGATACACTACATTTCGTTTGTTTTATTTTATAAAAGAATCAGAAAATTGCCCATTTTGCGCTGACTTATCCTGACTCAGACATTCTAGGGAGTTTCCGAGGATTCCGCAGACTATCTTCAGAACTCTAAAGTACCTATGCAAACCATCCTAACTTTTTCCCCTGTTTCCATATAAAAGCGTATTGCCCCATTTTCAATATAAAATTTAAAAAAGGAAACTGACACTTCATCATATTTCGTCATTAAAAGGAATGATCTGCTTTTTAAGCAACAACAGGTATGACCCACACCAAAACATATCGTTGCTTATTAATTTTTCCTAGCTTCACAACGAAGAAAGTTGATGTCACTTTATTGGTATATCCTGAGATAAAATCTGTAGTGTTGTACGACAAGGATATAAAAATGAAAGCATCTGTGGCTTAGTGTTGCTGGTTGGTATAGGACAAAAGAGGACAAAAGAGGAAAATAGGTAATGAAACTTACCAAAGCTAAAAACGTAACTTGTTAATAGAAAGCAGATGGTAATTCTGAGTGGCAAGTTCATATTGCCTCGAAGTCAGTTTTTGCAGTCTACTTCAGGCACCGATGCGATAGCTTGCGTCGACCTAAGGAAAGAAAACAATTAAAATTCAACCTTTCTGATAGGATCTTCGAAAAGATCCAACTTTATGATCATTTATGTTCGCAGTGATAAAGCGGTTTCCTCATTTCCATCTAGATTCATTTCGAATTGGAGTTTAACCCCTTCCAGTCCATGCTCCCCTGCGTTTCATAGAAAGTTACCTAACCACGGATGTTCAATTTGCATTGCGATGTTCTTCATTAAATCAGAGCTACCGAGATCAAATGCATCAACTTTTTTTCCTAAGACATTTTGAGCACCAGGGAAACCTATCCAAAACTCAAAAGAAATGGGGGCGTCCCTGAAAAAAAAAATTGGATGAATAATGGGTGGTATTAAGTGAATAAAGGATGGTATGGAGTGAGCTAAAAGACAAATCGACAAATAGATGGGAGGAGTTGAAAAAAAGAAAGGATTAAGACTGATGCCGGTACTTGTAGGCAAAGACAACAGACCGCAACTCACAACTTGCCAGGTCTGCAGTTAAAAGTGTGCCAGTTAAATGCAGATTGACTATTTAGGAAATTTCCAACATCTCCGGCGTCAAAATGTGCTTTTGACTGTGGACCAATCAGCTCCAACATCATCTTCAGACAATGAACACAAGATGAACTGCGGAAACCCACACTCTATAAACTGTCCATGGCGTAATATAATAAAAACAATTTTAACACCCACATTTCTAATTTTATTTACTTTTCTACACTGTGAACGGTTTCCTTAATTTTGCTACTTTGCGGTGTTTAGTTATTTAATATTATCTCCTTGTGAGGACGTAAAATGCCGAATTTTACCATTTTTAGAGCAACAATTTATATGAGATATAGTTTCCACCTCTCTTAAGAAAAAATTGGTGCTCTATATGTTTGAAAAACGGTTTCTTTTCCTTCGTAGGCAACGGTCCTTTACAGACTGAATTGCAAATATGAACTTAGTACATTTCCGTTCTTGACACTTCTTATGACAGGCATGCTTTTTATGTCTAAACATTGAAGGCCACAACGACACAGCTGAACATATTGTGCTTTCTTCTTCCAAAGACCTGCATAAATGTAACTATGGTCCCTAGATTGTATTTCTTATTGTGGGAGAATATTTTGCTACAATCTCGGCCACAATTCCTTGAAACACCTGCTCCCCCATTCAAAGTTGATCAGAGTAAAACAAAAAACATTTTGGTGTCAGAAAAAACATAATGATAAGAGGAAGGGGAAGCTCGCTTGCACAAACTGTTTCAAGGTTTGTGGCCAGGATTGTAGGTTTCACGTCTTACCCTTTTTGTTTTGTTGTTGTTTGTTTTTTTTTCTAAAATATTTTAATTTCTCGAAACTTTTGAGACTTGTATTTCTTAGATCCTAAGCGCGAGCAGAAAGGTATTAATACAGAGATTTAGCATCAGCACGTTTATGACAAACTGCAAACGTCAATCTGCCGTTTGCAGCCTGCCATTTTAAAATGGGACATTTACTTCTTAATCTTCGTGTTAGTTCATTAAAAGATGAAAAACACGAGAAAGTGTTTTTTTCTAAACTATCAACGAACGTTTCAGTTACCTGTTGATCGATGCAGTTTCCTCTGGATATTGTTACCTAACGCTTAGTTTGAACACCTTTTTTCGTGAAAAGACAGCCTCTGACAATTTCCTTGAAGGTGACAGCCAAGCATCAACTCGCTTTTTCTCACGTTTTTTTTTCCTGATTTTGTAAATGCCGTCAGGTAACCGGTTATTTGTTTTGAGAGAATGAGAAATAAAGCATAACTGGGCTTAAAAACAACTGGTAATTGTAGCAGAGCGATTCAAACACTTCACGTCAGAAGAAGTAGAGCGATGCGATTCAAACACTTGATGTCACGTTCTTGATTTGAAATCAGGCCTTCTGACCTTGAAAAATGGCATATGGCGGACGAAAAAACATGATCACGTGTTACAGGGATATGGATTCATTATCAGTCAAAGATTTCTTGTCTATATTTTGGTCCACACTTTTTGGGTGAAGGATCGAGAATTGCCTTATTTAGGAGGTTCTTTGACGGCCTAAAATAAAACGCAAAATTATCGCACCTTGGAAGCTACAGCTGTAGTGTTTTTCGGAGAGTTATCTTTTAAGATACACTTGTCTAGCTGTGTAAAATGTAACACTAATGCTTTATAGTCTTTATATATCTCGTGGTTGCGATAGCAACTTCGAGGTATTGTTTTGGAGTTGATAGCATTCCTGAGCACATTCTGTTATTTTTTTGTGAGCTGTCTTAAATATTCACTGATTTTCCCGAGATTTTCGGTAATTCCACGGGATAAACCTTGCTGTCTCATCGGGCTGTCGAAGACCCTTTCGTTAATTTAGCCGCTAATGTATGACTAGGATGTCTGGGTTGCTGCTGTTTTAAGTGAAAACTTGTGTCGTTTATCAAAGATTTCACTCTCAGTAATATTCAATATGTTGTGGTAAAATTTAAGATAAATAGCGTTACAGCGATGTGTTCTTAGAACAGGTTCATGCATGTCAGGAGCGTATCGGGATCATACGTCTGTTAATTGCGAAGCATACAGTTAGTCGATGAGAACAGTCGAAACATATTGGTGAAATAAAATACAAAACCCTTCTTGAAGAGAACAAGAAGAAAAACACTTTTCTACTAAGAAACAAACAAACAAGCAAACAAGCAACAACAGCCACGAGATGTCCAAAAGAATTGCAGTCCAGCGCCCTAACCAGTTACCCACGCTTGCATCTTTATGATTTCATTTATTTTTAGGAGCATAACTGTTTTGGTTGAGATAATATAATGCTGGCGTCTCGGTGTCAATACAACGTCTTAATTGGAAGGAGGAGCGTGAGAAAAAGTCACGATTCAGATTTTTTTTTCAATTTCAAAAACTTAGATACTAAGAAGATAGTTGTTTAATTTCAGAACCTAAGGAAAACACAAGTAAGTTCTGTGTGCAACTGTGCGAACCAAAAAGAACCGATGACACATGTATTAATTCCACGTGTACCTAAATAAAACTTATAGAATCGTCCATGGCAATGCACTCAAGTTCTGTTTTCAAAAAAGCAAAACAAAGTTTTTTTCTAGTTTCCGAAACTACTTTTTTAATTGCCAAAAGAAGTTATTACATTTCAGACATTTAAAAAAAGCTCAATAACACTGCGAATCAACCATGCCAGCTTGCCTTTCAGTCCATATTCTGCGTTACAGCGGTTGCCGTCAGGGGCGTAGCTCTCTTTAAGCCAGTAAGCCCGGGCTTACAAACTTTTCTTAGTATATTTACTATGCGAATATTTTTTCTTATTTCATAGAACCAGTGTTTGGGTGATTTTTTTAAAAACTTTGTGCGAGACAAGTGCTTTGTATACCTTCCGTGCAGCGTTCCCAGTCATAGTTCAGGCGCTCGAGACCTTGTCCCAGGATGGCGATGGAAAGGCAAGGTGCTATTTATGCTCTATCCAGCAGTTTGATTTTATTATTGCTCTATGGACAGCAGGGTATGTCCTTTCCAACACAGTTGCCTTGTCAACTATGTTGTAAGGAAAGGGCGTAGATCTCATCGAGGCAGCCCAAGAAACGAGGGTGGTGATAAATATCATGAGCGCTGAGAGGCGATCCGTCGGTTTGGCAGGAAGTATATGAGCGGGGGAAACAGATTGCAGAAAAGTTTGACATTGAGCCAAGCATGCCAAGAACAACTGGAAGGCAGCAACACAGGGCGAATGTCCCAGCCACAAACCCAGAGTCCTATTGGCAAAGAGCGTTATATTTCCCTCTTATTGATCATCTAATCCAACAAATCTATGACAGGCTCTTATCACTGGAGGATCGCTTCCTAGGCTAGTAACTTCTCCCAAAAAACTACAGGGATTAAGCAACGACGTCAAAGATAAGATGCATGCGGCGTACAAGAACGATCTGACCGATAAGAGAGGGTACGACAACGAGATGTTGCGGTGGAAAATAAAGTGGCTGCATTTAACTGGAGAACGACCAACAGCTCTGGATCACACATAACTCTTTATCGAAACATTAACACCATCCTCACGATCCTTCTCATAGACTCGGCCTGTGTCAACTGCAACTCCTGAGCGCAGTTTTAGCACGATGCGTAGAGTCAAGACTTATCTACGGGCAACCATAAAGACAGAGCGACTCTCAGCATTTGCTCTAATGCACGCATACAAGGACAACAATTGACGGGGAGGCCGTGGCTCGTAAGTTTTGCGGGAAGAAGAACAGGATGCTTAACTTCGGATTCCCATAAAACTTGATTTGAGATATTAAGCTGGGCATTCAGTCCAGTACAATTCGTTATAACTTCAAATTAGCCACCCTGAGCTGTAATAAAGCATGAATTGAACAAATTATAGGGATACTTTACTCTCCTCTCCCTCCCCTCCCCCCACCGGTGCGCTACACTCGCGAGGTACAGAACTTGCTTACAAACCCAAAATGGCTAGCTACGCCCCTGGCCGTGTTGCTTACCCTCGGACGTACAAGCTAAGTCACATCCCCACCGTGGTACAAATGGGGGGATGAAGGCTGATGAAACCGCTCCTTGGATCAGGGCCGTAGCTAGGATTTTTGTCGGGGGGGGGGGGCGCTGCCGTGAGTGCCGAAGGAACGAGCCCTTTAGGGGGGTCTGGGGGTATCCTCCCCCAGGAAATTTTCAAATTTGGAGCTCAGAAACGCTATTTTCAGCACTTGTCATGAGATATGTCTCCGAAAAATCGACCTCGAATAAGTTCGAATTATTTCCGAGGTCCTATTAATTTGAAACACACCGTATTTCCCAGCACTAGTACGCTAAACATTTCATAATACTGCATGATGTTTGGCTAACTAACCTATAAAAGATGTCTCCAGTTTGATTTTCATTCATAAATATCCTTTGACGTTGGCATGTAGTTGGTTCGATCATAATGACTAAGTCTGGCTAGATATGATTATCACTTTCTGTGGTCCTTTAAAAGCCCACTATATTGTATTTTACAGACCCTATATTGTATTTGACCATTGGCTGCGTCAAGCAAGTTCCAGGCACTCTTTGTAAGTGAGACGAGAGTAAACCGTGCAAATGGTACACGCCAAACTCATTAGGGAGTTTTGCTTCGTTTTGCTTACCATTTGTACATACCGTGGACCAACCGATTTCCCGGCTATGAAAATGGCAAACAACTGCCAGTCAGTACAATTAAAATAACTGAGTCTAAAGAAAACAAATCCTTTGAATAATGAAAATCCTAATACAAAGACTTGATTTCTCTGGCTCAACTGGTCCAGGGGGGGCAGCTGCCCCCCCCCCCCACCAGCTACAGCCCTGTGGATTCTTGATATGTTACAACATTTCGAAAAGATTTTACCTTTGGTAAAAAGCCTGTGATGTGCTCTACAAGATGAAGTATTTCAGTTATGGGTTGCAGCGCTGCTGGGAGCGTGTGACGTCACCCAAAATTAGACAATTATCAAAAAATGACGAAAATTGACATTTTTTGATGCTAGACGTGAAGAATAAAGAAATGAAAAAACTTGCCGAGTGCATTGTTGAGTTATAGTAGCAGGCAGGAAGATTTTAAGAACACGGGAGAAGTGCTTCTCGAGTGTTCCTTAAAAATGTCCAAGTGCTTATATAACTCAACAATGCACGGGGAACAAGTTTTTTTATTTCTTTTATAAAATTTTAACTACAGTATTTAAAGAAAAACGCATTAGCGAAAGGAAAGAAATACAATTGGTAATCAATCAACATATAATCAACATATATTTTCTCCTTACAAGAACGAGCCTCTTAATGAAAAGCTGAATGAAAACCAAAACGCTGCCCCCGTTCATTTCAAGTTTACATTTGACTAAAAATCGAATATTCTCAGGTGAAAAAGAAGCAAAATACTGTGAAAGTTCAAGCAGGTCACGGATTGTGCTGGAGGCAGATTCGTATTTATTTGTACTGAAACCGAATGGACGTGACAGTTATTAAGCATACCGCCAAGCATTTCGCTGCGAATCATAATGGAGGTTGTTGGACGGTTTTGCACTTCAACCACTGTGACCGACATTTCTCCTGAATGAAGCCTACTGAGAGGCTGAAAATGTTGTGGAGATTTCTGTGTTGACTGGTTGGCCACTGATGTCATGAGAGGACAGTCCAACAGGGTGGGGAATTAAAGGCTTTGAAATTTCTTTAAAAAGGCGTGTAATTCCTTCTATAAAAAGGTGAGTAGTCATTTTTATTGTGTTAGGTTCTAGCTAAGCATGGCAGTTCGTGAGTTTGTTGTTTTAGTTTAGTTTTTAAATTGCGACGGCCACAATGCATTTTGACTCTGACACTTATACCTTATGCCTTATACTTTATTTTTCAGTTTTTTCTCCTCATTTATCGAGGATCCTTATATTTTCATATAAGAATGAGTGTTTTGACTGGAATCTAGTTTTTTCATCTGCCGGCGCACTGTTTGCACTGAAATATACACTGATAAACTGACTCTTATTGTCTTATCTTCTGATAATAAAAGTATTATGTTATGTTATACTTCAACTCTAAACGGCTTCACTAATGTTAAAATTGTTTATAACCGGTACTGTCCAGCACATACGTTAACAAGTACAATGCAAAACGTAAAAAGAAACTAAACAGAAATGGTTTTTCAAAGTATCATGTCTGTTGCATTGTTCACGCAAGGCCGATGGAAATGGTCCTGAAGTTTGAGTAATACTGTTAATTAAGTTTTTGCGTTTAGTAACCTTCATTATTAGCGATTGCGATTGTTTTGTTTGTTTGTTTGTTTGCTTGTTTTCTGTTTTTTTTTTGTTTTTGTTTTTTCTGCCAGCTACGATTCTCCATGTCCCAGACTGTTCTTGAAAAACAAACTTTTCCGACATGGCAGGGTAGTTTTTAGCCGAAATAATCGAACCTAGAAATTCAAAGAGATTTTGATTACATTCGCTCCCTGGTTTCCTGGTACCTGACTCAGTAGAACTTACGCACCTTTTTACAACCTTTCAAGGTTGCCCTACAAACTCACAAATGTTGGGAAAAAATAAATGGCCTATTTACCGGCCTAGGTCGGTCCGTATAGGAGAAAACTGTGTCCTTCCTGTTGAATACTCCAGACCAAGCACACAGTTTTTCTTTATACAGGCCTCCCGGCCGGTAAATAACATATGCATTTTTCTAGACATTGTCCCTGCGACATGTTTTGTTGTTTCCTTACAAGGAACACTACTCCACATTTTCTCTCTTGACCAGGTGCAATGTATGGTACCATCGAGCCATTTCAGGAATCAAATAAAATCCAATGGATGGCCTTTCGGCGGTCTAGCATCCCCTCCAGGAGAGTGGGTATTAATTCTCCTAGTCGCTTCATGCTATAGCAACTGGGCTTAAGCACCTGGTGTATTCAGTTCAAAAGGGAATTCCAGATGAGTTCACATGCTACCCTGCGTTGGACTGGCATCCCGTCCAGGGGAGGGGTATTAATGCTCCTTGTCGCTTTATGCTCTGGAAACTGGGTCTGATGAGCTCCCTGGATTGTGTAGTTAGGGAATTGGACACAAGAGTTTACATTAGACACTTCCCCTGATTGTTTTTGTGGACTTTTATTATCGCTGCTATGTTGTTATTGCTTAGAAATGGAGTGCACATTTCTTAAGTCTGACAAACGTACAACTTTAATCTTCTGTTACTTTTAAACATTTACAACAAAGGTCTCTTATTGATATTATTTCTGCCATATTTTGTAAATGAGCTTTGGCCGAAGATGCCTGAAGAGTTCAAAGGCCTAAACGATACGTTGCGTTTTAGTCGAATTTAAAGAAGAATCATATTTTGCTGTCACGCTGTACTTGAATGAAAATAAGTCATACTCGAGTAAAATGCAAAATGTAGTTAAATTCATCCGAAAACAAAGTTGACGTCTGTAACAATTTTTTGGGGGTTACTTTGTACATATTTTTAGGCTGTAGATTACTTGAATATTTCTGGCACCGGGAGAAAATATATTAGTGTTCTATTGCATTCCATTTCATTCAATTATCGGCATATGGATAGACATCTGAATTCATTGCTCACACAACAGGTGATTGAACAACCCCTGAAAAAGACCAAAGAAAATAAACGACGGTCTTAGTTATTAAGCTTTAAATCCCTATATGTATATTTTTAGTTAAGAAATATTTGTCTTTTGCTTTTGCACTGTTCGTAGCAGTGTTATCAACGAAATCCATACATCCTTAGAAACTGGATTATTATTACTTTTTTTTCTGTTTTAATACCTAACTGTGCTCATTCCCTTTGGCGGTGCCCCCCCTCCCCCCTCCCCCCCCCACCTTAAACTTAAATTTGGATACTAGTCAAACAGCATAAATAGCTCAAGTACTTTTGCGTTGAAGATTTTGGCTGCTATGAAAGCCAAATGAGACGGCTCCACCTGCGGTGACAGGGGAGACATGGAAGATGGACAGGAGCTTCTAAAAATACCTTTAAGAATATTTTTGGCCGCTTGTGGTGCTAAATTTCGTTCTCCTGTTCTCTTGTTGTGGCCTGTATGAGTAAGAGTACAACATCCTGTACGAGTTCGACTGTTCGGCCCAATGTAATACTTTTTCAACAAACTCTATTACTGCCTGGTTATCAACAGGGAAGAATGACGACTCTGAAAACGTGACCGTTTTCACATCCAAACGTCAACATCGTACTTGATCTCGTACTCTTACCCCCATCTAATGCATCCGAATTCCTACATTCACGCGTCCCGTCCCCCGGCTAACGTACTTTGTAGTCTTTATACAGAGTGGATCTGTAACTTACCATTCCCGCAATATCGCAAATGGCAGCCAGCAGTGCTTGGGAGATAGTAAACGTAAAATTTCCCGCAGTTCCTAACACGTATTTTCGTCGAACGTTCACAACAGTTGTTTTTCCAACTGAAGCAAGCCCGTCTGCTCTCAATGCCATCGACAACCTGTGGAAAATGGAAACTGTTAATAATTACCTTCTTAACAAAGAAAATTTAAGCACGGTACTTGACGTTTTTCTTCAATCATAATGCACGTAACAAACTGAAGACAGTTCAAAATAATTATAATGAGCATTTTGAGTGTATGTGTATGTTTGGTACCAACCTTGGGGTGCTTCCCATCCATCCATCCACTCATAAACGTCTGACATCGCATTGGTTCCACACACGCCTCTGCCATGGCTCGTCCTGCTCTGCCATCAAATCTGTACCAACGGTTTTGGGCAAAGCCACGAGCCCAATGATCGCACTTTGGCGAACCAGAGAAGCGGTGCGTTAGAGATCGGTCTGCAGAATCCAGTGTGAAGTAATCGGAGCATTCATTTTCTGTGGAAAAAAGAATAATTGGTTTTTTTCTCGTTTGCAAGTAGGAATTAAGGTACAGTTTTATCGTTAAGCATGTGAAGAGCTAAAGAAATAGCTATGAAAATCAGGAAGTTTGTTTGCCGTCCCCATGATAACTTCTGCCATCACAAGTTGTAAAGCATTTATGCCATGAATGTAGGACAGTCAGAGGAAGTGATGGTATGTAGCTTAAAGGTAAAGCTAGAAACAAAATGGCACACAATTGCAAAGTTTGGAGGGTATGAAAGTCCGTGCTTACTAATTTTGAGACTCAACTAGTGCTACTATAATTTTACTCGCAAAAAGAACGTATTTGCCAGTTTTACAATGATTTTCGCGAAGACTCGAGACTACAAATACAAAAGAAATCAAGTTAAGTCTGAAATAAGGCAAACTCAAGTCGCTGTCGAATACTCAGTCAGGTATAGGTATGCTTCGAGAAACGTAATTACATTACGTATGATGTAATGAAGTTTCATCACATTACTTAATTACATCACTTGTGATACACAGGTCTACTTATTAAAACTGAGGGCGCTGAAAATATCATACCATTATCGTTGTAAAAAACAATTTTATGATTGGTAGGATTTGTGAACATTTTAGTTTATGCAATTTCACTTACCTTCACCGGTGAGCATATACACGGAGTTCGCGCGGCGTTTGCCAACACCTAAGTCGCACTTTTTGGAAGATCCGTCTCGGTCATAAGTCAAGTGGGCCATCGGGCCACTCCAACATTCTCCATAAAATTGAAGTCCAAAGTACAGGTAACCTTTTTTCTTTGCTTCTTCAGCGCAAGCATCAATTGTTTGGTTCAGATTGTTCCAGTCTAGGCGTCCTCGGAAGTTTTTGATAAGTTGAGGGAGTGGCCGTGGTTTTTTCGTCGTGTCCTTGAAGCATCCAATAGGCACAAACTTAAGGGACACTAAAGTAAATAACATTGTTAACATACTGTATTTAGAACGGCCAAGATTGAAGACCCTGGTTTCGGACTTATGCTCTGCTAGGGGATGAGAAGTTTAAAGAAGAAAATGAGATAAAATTGATAAGACACTGTATTTAGAATCTTTCATAAGCGACCCGTAAGAAGCGACGGCGATTCCCGTGCAGGCATGGGCGTGGTCTGTGCTGGCTACCGGCTGCACTTGACTAAATATGCAGCTAAAACTCTCACTGGTCAGGTGAAAGATACTGATTTAAGACATCAGCATTCAAGGCAGCACTAAAAACGCTGAACGTAAGGAAAAAAAACTATCTTTGTTTTCTTATAAGCATATTTCTTGGTATTAGCTTAAAAGTTGCCTGCAAAGCAACAGATATGAGGAACATGGCGAAGCGTAAAGTAGCTTGGCTTTGTGTCAAGAGTCTATAAATGCTGCCAGTCTTGAATGCACCTCTTAAAGCAGGCTTTTTTAATTGACAAAATAGCAATGGCGATGTCGGTTTGTTTATCGATTGAATGGCTCATTGCAATTTGTAAATAAACGAATGACCTGATCAATCATCGCTCTGTATGTGTAGTTGACAACTTAATCTTAGCCCTTTAAATGAAATTAAGTGGGTGATGAACAAACTTAGGTGTCTGCTAAAGCTTTTTCAAATAATTGTTTGTGTCCTTCAAATCGATCGATTACTCATTCAAATCGATCAAATCAAATCAAACCGACCAATTTGCCGTTACTCCATCGAATCGGTTACTCAAGCGATTTCAGTGTTTTTTTTTTAACAGTTTTTGATAAAACTTAACCAAGTGTCTTACCTGTTTCGTGAACGACAGTTGAAGCAAACAGGACAAATGCTAGGGTCAAGTACATCTTTGGCAGTGGCTGGTTTTTACAATCTGCAAAAAAATTGAATTTGATAGTCTAGAGGTTAATGGGAGCATACCCGAAACAACCGACCAATTATGTCCATTTTAAACTCGCTATTCGTTTTCGTGAAATTTTAGTTTTTTCCTACACGTTCCCAGTTTATTTAAAATTGAATATAATTTTAAATTCAGACATAGACCTAAGGTATCACAGCATTTCTGTAATCCACAGTATTCACCTATCCGGTAAGCTTACTGATGGCAATCGGATATTCCTATAACAGTTGTTAGCTCACCAGGATGAACCCTTCTGTGATCAACTTAGCCGTGAACTAGTTCCATTCTATTTTATTTATTCATTTCCTTTTTTCTGACTCTTTTTTTTTTTACGTCCTTTTCCGGGGGAGAGTAGTGCGCAACCCCGGAGCGGATACAATATAATGAGTAAGTTTTACATCAGAGCCCATTTTATCGATCAAGGGCGGCAAGTTTACTACTGAAATAGTTCAAGAAATAATACCCCAGTTTTTTTTTTGGAATTCTTTCTTTTGTTAACAATGATATGAATAGCATAGCAAGAAATTGTAAATTCACCATTTTTTTCTTTCGCTAATATGTACTATTTTGTGTACTGAGATACACATGAGTATCATTATTTTTGTTAATTCTCGCAAATATCAACACACAATTATGCATTTTTTAATTCCCGGCCGGCTCCATAGACAAAGCAACTTGAACTTGAACTTGAACTTTGTTATGTACGCTTAACCATCGGAGATGAAAGAAGAGGTATGCAACAGTCGTTGCCTTCATAGTTTCCAGCCATACTAAGCTTTTTTGGCTGATTGTGACAACAGACAACAAACACGCATAATTTCAAGGAAATGAGTGCAATACACGGACAAAAAATGAACTTTGACTAATGAAAACGAATAAGGATAATATCTAACCGAACATAATTAATAGACAACCTCTTTGTCCAAGCAGAATTGTGAGCATAATAGGCAACTTTTGCCAGCGCTGTCGGCTAGTAAAATAGGCTATTTTACTAACTCAAGCGTAATTTTTCGAACCCAATCTTGCTACCATTTGCGAAACATTAATTGATGAACGCACAGTGAGGAACACAACAGAATTACAAAACGCCGGCTCAGACTTCACTTTTAAATTAAAAATAATCCTAAAAGCAATTAGTAAAATTTGTACTTCCGGCAGCCTGGATCGAACGGAAGGATAAGCAGGATAATGTCTAGATTCCGTCTAGATTTGTGAAGGCCGTCGACCAATCAGGACAACGACCAGAGACTTATAACATCTACTGACGATTCACAGTTCACTTGACTCTGATGATGGCTTCCGCTCAGGTTGTCGAAACGTCAGTCAATGTCACCTCAAACAGTCCTTCTCAGGACTACACTCACCCGGACGATCACAATTTACCGAATTATGTTCACTTTTATTAGGTTACTTATGCTATCTCCAGTGCCAAAGTACGGATTTTTAATGTTTTTTTTTTCTTTTCTTTCAATTTCAACTTGGGTGTTAAATAAAAAATGGGCAGCACTTTAAGGACTTACTGCTCGATAGCCGTTCATGGATTTAAGTTGTCACGCTTTTCAGTAAAAGGACTTTATCCATCTACTCACAATTTAGAACTATGACCTTACATAGAAACTCTATCACAGGAATGTAACGAATGCTCAGTGGCTGAGGTCACACTAGAAAGTTAAATCGTGACTAAAACGGTAAATCACGATTTCACCTAAATCGCGGTCTACCGATCTGTGTACCCTTATCGCATCCGGTTGCCAAACATTGATCCAGAACAGGAGCCGATAACCAAATTCTAGTAGCATACAGGTCTTTGAATGCTCTTCACATAATTCAGTAATTTAGGTAGGGATGGATTCGGAAAAAGTCATCGTTGCTGTGTTAGCTATTTTTCTTGTGAGACGCGTAATCTTCAAATCCCGATGCAGACGCATGAGAAGATTGACATTTGTTTTGTCACGAAGGCAACGCAACCAAAGAATTGCAGCTTCTATTTGTTGGGAGAGCACCAGACGGCGTAGACGCTTTTGGGTATTTCCACGACCGCAGCACTTGTTTGTTGCTTTACTCTTCAGTCCAGGTCTCGAGTCGGAATGGAAAAACATATTTCAGTGACTCGTAGAACCTTTAAGATAATTTTAAGAGCTTTGTGAAGGCCGAATGAAAGAGTTGCGAATACAGCGCAAAATTGGCGGGCGCGGGAATGATTCCCTAAGCTGAGGAATTTGAAGAAGCTGCCGCCACTCTCCTAATTCGTCGTCTGATTGGTTAGCCAAAGGAGAGTAAGATAAATCGACTGATAAATCGTACTTTCGAAGACGATTTAGAACGAGATTTAATGTCTTTGAACTCTGCCGCTACGGCATCAATTTTCATCGGGGTCTCCAAACGGCTATTTTGGAGGTCACACACAGATTTCGCTAAATCGTGATTTAGCAGAGTTAAATCGCGATTTAACTCTCTAGTATGACCTCGGCCAGTCACAACCTAGGATTACATCCACAGGCATACTTAAAGGAACTATGTCACGGTATGTACATCCATTTTTCTGATCTGACAAAATTATTTTCTTATTGAAGAGAATTTCAAAATAATCGTTTGCTAAGGTAGAAAAACACCAAAGAAGTAATAATAAACAAAAACTGAACAAGGATGGTTACGATTGAGGGAGATTAAGACGGATTACGAATGACAAACTTGAAAAAACTTGCCAGTTTTTTCAAGATGCGTTATCCGTGACGTAGCTCCTTTAAAAGATGGAGTCACCTTGTTTAGAATAAACAGCACCAAAAGAAACCCTGCTTTAAGTCAAGCTTTTCTTTGAATGATTCACCTGTACTGGGATTTCATTCACGCAAAGCCTCAATCATGAAACGTGCTAGACGACGCAAGTTTTACCTAGAATAACGTTAATAACGTAGAAACACAATGAAGCCAGGATATAGTAATTGAATGTTCAGGATTGAATACGATTAAAAACAAACAAGCAAAAGAATGAAAACAAATTTCGAAATTGCACTGGTCAGCTCGATCGAGAACTCAGTTACCCGACCAACTGATTGCTGTCTTTTCACATTTCATTTCTTTTTTAGCTTTACCACTCTTGTTAACTAGGATATTCAAACCTTATTGATGACAAAACCTAACCATTTCAGATAGGACATGCATAGCTACTGAAATCTACCAGGGAAGGAGTCGGAAAATGTGAGTCAGCCAGGATAGCCATTCGTTAAATTCAATGCAAGACTGATAAATCATAATTTGCTCACCTTTGCTCACTTGTATGTACAGCAGATGGAAAGTTGATCCCCCGTCTGAGCTTCCACGATATTGCAGGTAATGTTCGTCGAGAATAAACTTTGCTTGAAGGGCTCACTTATTTATAGTGCTCTATTCATTCATACGTGAAAGGATACCGGTTATGATTTCATCTTGATAAATTCGGACGTCCGCAGGCTCCAGCCCACGTCGCTTGTGATGTGCATCATGCATGAATCAGCGTAAATGACCAACACCCAGGAAACTTCTTCTTCGAATATGCTCACATCTTTTGTTTTCCTGAAAAGGTCACATTGATGAGTCAGACTGATTATACATTGCCTAGTTATTTAGACTGACTGTCAGTACATTGCATAGTTAATTTGTTGTGATGATTAATATTTTTTTCTTTATTGTAACTTACTGGTTTGCAGTTTTTGCCAATAAGAAAAAAAGCAACACCAACAACATACTTCTTTCGGATTTAATGCAAACTATTACAGTTATATTTAGCAAATAATTGCGGGAATATTATAGGGAGAAACGGTGGCACACAAAGAATACAATTAAGTTTAACATGATCATTTCGAAAACATATCGTCAAAAAACTGAAAGGATCAAGGAACGCACATTTCACGCTGTTTATATCTCTACCGTATGGTGTGGTTACATATGATTTATGTATGCTTCAGTTGGCGATTTGTTGGTGTCCCAAAAGCTGATGAGCTGGGGCAATTTTAAGTGGCTTTTAGATTTAGACAAAAATAATAATAATTGGACGGATATAAACAATGTCGCAACTAGGGCCGATACAACGCGGGAATAATTTTAGCGGGAATAATTTTAGCAGCCGACTATCTTTTGCGGGAATAATTTTAGCAGCCGACTATCTTTTGAGCCCTTGAATTTTGAGTAATAAGAATACGCTAACAGCTTTCATAGAAGCCAAATAGTTAATACATTTTTTTCGAGTTGCTGTTTTCACCCCCCCCCCCCCACCCGCGGGGGTACTTCCCGAAGATTTGGGTGGGGGTGTGCGGCGCGCTTCTGCCGGAAACCCTTACCCGTATTTCAGACCAAAAATGTGATTTCCCTACCCTATTTCAGACCTGACCCAAAATTTGAGGTTTTCACCCTGGCAATATAGTCGCGTTGATGAAATTTGAATGAACAGCTGAGACAAAACAACTCAAGTTAAGGCTAATTTACACGGCTGCGATTTGTCAGCCCGATTTGTCGGCCACGATAAATCGGGAAGCGAATCGGTTCATGTACAGAGCAAGCACTGCACATGCATTTTTCATAGTCAAAACTTCTTGATGAAACGTCTTGGAAAACAAAATGGTAGGTGATAACAATTCTTTTGCAGGTTGCGTTTTCGTTCTTAAAATCGGGCCCGACACGCAAAAATCTGTGACAGATTTTTCTGAATCGGCCGACTTGTCGGATGGGAGTCTCCGCTACATCGGATCGCTTTTCACACGCACCTATTCTCTCCCCGATTTGTCGTGGCCGACAAATCGGCCAAACAAATCGCAGCGTGTAAATTAGCCTTTAGTATCATCACGGTTAACGACTGTGTTCGCCACTGGATGAAACCGATTTGCGTCTGCAATAATTTCTACGGTCGGAATTAGTAGAATGCGGGCAGGAATCTGGAGTTGGTAGCCTAAACTCTGTCAAAGCCACAAAACTAGGCACCAAAGTTGGACGTTGACTGATACAGTGACATGGCGTAAATTTCACGTAAGTTAGAACAGTTTAGACGCCTTACCTGCGCACCTGATTTACGTCAAACGTAAAATCTACCGACAATTTTGAGGGTATTATAATTAAAAAGCGTAAAATTGTGGTAATTCCAGTTGATGCGGCTTTTATTATTGATCCAAATCATGTTATTTTTTTTTAGATTAGTGGGGGTATTTTCAGTTTACATAACGCGCCGATCAATTCGAAAGTTAAACATCCCCCCCCCCCGGGCATTTGAACTTTTGAAGATTGGCTTGTTCAAATTCTCTCCCCTAGGGGCAAAAAAGCCGTTCATATGCCCAACAATTCATGACTACTGAACTACCTCTTCTCAAAGACAAATTTCGTCTTCAATTAAACACTTTACACGCCTTTCAGGGAGAGATATGCCGTAATGACACCTTCAAACTTCTGTTAAAGACCCTTTTGAAAGAGTTATTCACTAACAGAGGCGAAATTCTATCTTGTAAATCCATCAAACCCTGCAAAAACTGAAAAAAAAACTCACTGGCGTATTACGTCAGAACAGAACCCTTCCAACGCAACGTTCAAATTCCCCCCTCCCCGGGCACGATGCAGAGTCAAATGCCCGGGGTATGCCCGGGGGGGGATGTTGAAGTTTCGAATTGATCGGCGCATAATGAAGTAGCTTTCGTTTGCTTACAGAAGTCAGACCCCCGGCTTGACTGTTGCGAATTTCACTGTTTAGAAATGTGACCTTATCTCTGCTTTTATTTGTTATTAGTTTTTAGCTAGTGCAGACGTGCAACCTTCGAGGAGCATTTCTTGTTACATAAAGAAAAGTAAAATAGGTTAAATTAACTACACTCGGTTGATTTAGCAATGAGTGAATCGAGGGTTTATTTTCTAAAGAAATTTGGTGCTGCGTTGGTAGCGAAGTGGAAAACGCAAATTTGGATTAGTCAACTGAGTTGATAAGGTGAATTGGCCAGCGGTAGGGAAATTCAAAAGCTGCCGTTTCAGCCGTTTGTCAGAGTGAATCGTCAGCTTTTAAATTTCTTTACGGTGACCCATTATACCTTATCAACGCAGTTGATAAATCCAGATTTGGTGATTCCGCAGTGCTTCGGTACTTTTAAATGCGAAAAGAAAACAGAGTAAATTGAGCACTGATAAATTCAACAAGAATCTCGAGCTGTCCGGAGGCTCACCCTTTAAACATCGGACAAAAGTGTTTCAACTCCAGCCAGTCATCAGAATGCTGGGTTGCATTCCGGAAAGTGCGGACTTTATAGGTTGTCGCCATAGCAACTCTGCCCACGTTTTTTGTCGTTCAAGTCCATGACATTGCCATTTTTCTGTCCCTGATTCGCAATGTTAAAACGCTGTGTATAGTTTTGGATATTGCTCAAATTGTTAATGCTTACGATGCTTATATTATTAAAACGTTAGGTGACATTACGGTATTGGGCGCACACTGTGCGTGGCAGTCTCACAACATCACGTGTGTCTGTTTACGTACGTGTGAAGTGACGAAGTTTGGCTGAGTTTTCTTTAACCCCTTTAACCCCAAGTTAAACGTCGGCTCATGTTCCCAATGCTGAGTTTGTTAACGAAGTCCCACAGGGTCAGCATGTAACCGTTCAAATGCATAACTTAATTAAGCTTCATTTTGTATTATATCTCAGTGAGACTCACATAAATGGCAAATTCCCTACCTTCAACACGTCATAATCTTCGAGGAAATATAAAATATACAGACTATACACTAGCGCGCGCCTCGACACGCGCGTTACGTTTCAACGCCGCAGGCGATTTTCGCTCTCGCTGGCTCGCTTTCTCGTTCACCTCAACTATCCCTGAGCGGAAAGAGAGACTGCTCGTAGTCAATAAAATATATTAGCCTGTGAACAGGCTCTCTAGTAGTATCCTGCGTGCAGACGTCTCCTTTTTCCTTCCACCCGCGGAAAAGTTCACTTTTTGTCCATTTATTGCGCTCATTTTCCTTGAAATTATGCGTGTTTGTTGTCTGTTGTCACAATCAGCCAAAATAGCTTAATATGGCTGGAAACTATGAAGGCAACGACTGTTGCATACCTCTTCTTTCATCTCCGATGGTTAAGCGTACATAACAAAGTTCAAGTTCAAGTTCAAGTTGCTTTGTCTATGGAGCCGGCCGGGAATTAAAAAATGCATAATTGTGTGTTGATATTTGCGAGAATTAACAAAAATAATGATACTCATGCGTATCTAGTACGCAAAATAGTACATATTAGCGAAAGAAAAAAATGGTGAATTTACAATTTCTTGCTATGCTATTCATATCATTGTTAACAAAAGAAAGAATTCCAAAAAAAAAAGCTGGGGTATTATTTCTTGAACTATTTCAGTAGTAAACTTGCCGCCCTTGATCGATAAAATGGGCTCTGATGTAAAACTTACTCATTATATTGTATCCGCTCCGGGGTTGCGCACTACTCTCCCCCGGAAAAGGACGTGAAAAAAAAAAAGAGTCAGAAAAAAGGAAATGAATAAATAAAATAGAATGGAACTAGTTCACGGCTAAGTTGATCACAGAAGGGTTCATCCTGGTGAGCTAACAACTGTTATAGGAATATCCGATTGCCATCAGTAAGCTTACCGGATAGGTGAATACTGTGGATTAAAGAAATGCTGTGATACCTTAGGTCTATGTCTGAATTTAAAATTATATTTAATTTTAAATAAACTGGGAACGTGTAGGAAAAAAACTAAAATTTCACGAAAACGAATAGCGAGTTTAAAATGGACATAATTGGTCGGTTGTTTCGGGTATGCTCCCATTAACCTCCGGTGGAGAAGACAACGCTTCATGATTTTGCCACTACTTGATCAGTTAAAACCTCTATTGTGTCACAACAGAAGCCGATTTTGTGATTTCAAGTTCCATTGAAAGTTATAAGCCTTTAAATGAGTAAAATCGTCCTTGTTTAAATTTGAAGACTTAAAACTTCTGTTAAAAAGCCTGTTTTAAAAAAGCGCTTCTGTTGTGACAACCTACAACACACCTATTTTACCTGTCTGCTGTGCCAGTTCAGGAAATTTTATATCCGCGCTGTATTCTTGGACACAAAATTGGTGGTTTTAGGGCTTCCGAAGGCTTATCGAAGAAACACGAGTGCTTAAGCCAAGAATATTTTATTATGTAAATTATGGATGTAAAAATTAAGAAGCTAGTGTTAACACTCCAGAAACAAACAATGGGTTGCATGCAATCTAAAAGAATCGTGTGTCTTCCGTCGAAAATAAACGAAAGAAAAAAGCATTGGTGCTGAACCAATTAATATTTATACCACACACAAAATAGAAAGAGAATTTTACTATCGAAATTTTCAAAGCGGATTTTTTCCGCTTAAACGTAGAATTAAACACTAATTAAAACCAAAAAGAACGACGAAACCGAACTCTTTTATTATTCAGTTCCAGTCTGTGGAGCAGTATATATATACACAGAAAAAACTTCACGGAGTTCCACTTACGAAAGACCCAGATGTTGATAAATATTGGACACAAAATTGGTGATGTTGATAAATATTCGAGATCGAGATAGAAACAGTATTTTATTTTCGATTTGTTTTGCTGTAAAAATTCTAAAAAGTTGCAATTAACGTTTCAACTAACAGATAAATAATAAAAAGAACGGTACAGATACAACAAGCGAGCGCTCAACGCATTTATTAATTACTGTTATTATGAAAATTTTTATTTAACAATACTTAAAATGCACAATATTTCCTGCCACACGATTAAGCGCACGAGCAATCATTGATGCATAAACCAAAGATTTTATAATGCAGAGCTCACTTATGAATATTTCGCGCAATGTCGCTATCATTCGTCGCACTTCGTGCATACGCTTTAAATAAATGAATACTGATGATCTAGTCTTCACCCGCGGCCTTAAATAGCTTAATTAATGAGTTTAGACACTATAGAAGATTGAGTCCATTCAGATGATCACACCAATGAATTCAGTCCACAGGCGCAGATGTGCGACCCACTTATTGTACGTGACTAAAGATTTCATTTTACTAGATATGGGGTAAACGGTCAGACTCAGTTCCTAAACTGTTCACTAGGACAGTACGTAAGTAGTAGACAGGATATATGCGGTTTTGTAATCCCAATAATCCCACTTAAATTAATCCCACTCATCCCAGTAACCCCATATCATCTTCTAATCCCACTAATCATCTTCTACCGGATGTCGAATTTACAGTGCATAAGACAACATTTTTAAAACCTGCATTTTTAACCACAAAATAACGTCAAAGGTAGATTATAAAGGTGTTTCTCCGGGGATAAGCCAGTCAACGCCTTTTTTTTTTGGTTTACGCTTGTTTCTATTGTTACAATGCCCTTGTTTTGTAAGCAAACAATAGCGTCCCCCCAACCTGAGTACGGCAGGATACCTCTCAATTTTACGGCACCTTGCTCGGTAAATGATCAGTTATTAATAGTCCTCAGGAAGTCAGTCTTGCAGTTTTTGGTTCATTTGACTGTTCTCTTGAGACCATGTGGTCATATCAGTCCAAACAAAAACTTGCAAAAACAGAGAAACATGCAACGTGCTACTTACAATTCAGGCAGTTAAAACAAGGGGCCGGTTCCTCCATCATGCTCACCGTAAAATGTGCTTGTTGCCTGAACTAAACTGAACTGAACTGAATTGAATTAAGCTGAACTGAACTGAAATGGACGCTGATGCTAATTTTGAAGCTAACTTTAAGCAACAGCTTGTGAAAAACACGAAGAAAGTTTTCATTGCAAACTATCATCTACGCGATAACAATACAAATGAAAACAAAAGCGGAAGGTCTAGTGAGTAAATTCCGTTGTCATCTAAAACCAGGAGTCTAAAACTGATTATGCCCCGTTGTGAAGCCATTTCAAAAACTCGCGATTCAAGTTTCACCAAGGTCTTCAAACACGAAAACAATAAAAGCACCCTCGGTTTCATCAGTTTTATCGTGTTTGGAGCCTTGATAAAATTTGAAATATTACGTAAGAGCCAGCAAATTGTCATGTTTCTAGGCTTCTTAGCTTAAAAGTGTTACTTAGGTATTTCTTCAATGTTCTTTGTTTCCCCTTAAGAGGCTCTGACTGTAAATATCGAGAATCGTTGGACAAGCTCAAAAAATCGAAAATCCTGATAACTTGCCAGAAGAACACCTTTGGGGAGCTATCTTCGAAAATATTACTTAAACCTTCGGGGATTCTATTGTTTTCGAGAAATTCGGAAGAAACGGTTTTGCTAATTAATTATGCAAAAATCAGGTTTAAAATTAAAGAAATTGAATGCGCTTGTTTGTAAACAACTTGCAACGCCAGAAAACAATTTTAATTTTAAATGATAGCAATACTCTTCTACTTTCTATCAATGGGAATTGCATGGAGTTTTGCTTTAATTATGTAGTTTGGTGGTTCTTTGAAACAAAGACATTTTGCGCACTTCCGAAAAAGACAAAAATTAGTAAACTTCAGAGGCTTAAGATAGGTCTTGGTATGTCTAATATCGAATTGAAATAAACACTGTGATAAAGTTTGGCCCTACTTCTATTATGATATGAAATAAAAAATCTGGGCAATTCAGGCTCGCGCTGACAAAAACAAAAATTCGCGAACCAGTGTTGCCAGAATTTGCATAATTTGGATAATAGGAAAAAATAACTGTAATGGAAGGAAGACTTGAAATATGACAAATCGTTTACCGTAACTATTTTCAGATGGTCTTTCTACTAGATGATGCATTCGCTGGTATCTTCATTTATCTTTCTGAAGAATTACGAACAAATTTGGAAAATTATTGATAAAACTTAAGAGTGCAGTGGGTTATCATATTTTGTCAGATGTCTTTACTCTGCAGCACCAGTGGCCTTTCTTTGTTATTTGCAGTTTCTTTGGGAAAATACTAATGTTCTCGAAAATCCAAACGGTTTCTTTTATTAATCATTAAAGTTGACGTACGCGTATAAACTGAGAGCTAAAATGGCTGTGTAAGGTAAAGGAGCACAAAGTACCACTAAAAATAATCAAGTCACGCAACCGATCACTGCACGTTCATGTAAACGTGAAAATATTCTTCAATCAAAATCTTTTCCTCCAAAACTGTGAAAGAGTTCTCAGCGATCTTGCAAAGTAAAACCAAACAAACTGTGTATTAATATCTCTTAGATATACAGCCGCATTAAAAACTCATAAATACCGATCCCGTCCGTGGTTTGCGTTTAATTTTAAACATTTATACAAGTGTAATAATATTGAGAGAAACAGCACATGTTTTGACAAATACGTATAAATCATAATGATAATGATGCACTTTTGCTTCCTGGCCAAAATAGTGTCATTTCAAAAAATCGCCCAAAATCTTAGTAGCCGTTTAAAAAGACCGATCGAGTCACGTACACAACAACATACTATGTCGCAATTTTCTTCTCTCGAAGGGAAAGGTGTCATATGTATACGAAACTAATTCTAGACTTGCCCGTCGGAATTTTCGTCCCAGTAGAATATCAACTGCACATGGCAGTATGCCCCAAACACAGGGGTGCGTACCGTATTCTCTGGAGAACTAGCCATGCATAAAACAGCGGCCAATGTAGGAGACCGCATTCGAAAACTGCCATATGTAGGTTGACAAATTGACAAAAATATTCACGTGACATGGGTCACGCAACAGCTTGTGTATAGCTTTTAAAACTTCTTCTCCTTCTCTTTAGTTTTACGTAGAAATAGTACAAGCCCAAAACAATGCAAGAATAGATTGAAGAAATGTTTTAACCATTCTCTGTGTGTCTTCAGTGGATAAAATCCTCTAAATTAAGCTCATCCAAACTACTACTTTTCATTTCATTCATTTCATTATGCAAATTTTGGCAACACTGGTTCGCGAATTTTTGTTTTTGTCAGCGCGAGCCTGAATTGCCCAGATTTTTTATTTCCTATCATAATAGAAGTAGGGCCAAACTTTATCACAGTGTTTATTTTAATTCGATATTAGACATACCAAGACCCATTTTAAGCCTCTGTAGTTTGCCAAGTTTTGCCTTTTTCGGAAGTGCACAAAATGTCTTTGTTTCAAAGAACCACCAAACCACATAAATAAAGCAAAACTCCATGCAATTCCCATTGATAGAAAGTATAAGGGCATTTCTATCATTTAAAATTAAAATTGTTTTCTGGCGTTGCAAACGGTTTTAAAGCAAGCCTTTTCAATTTGTTTAATTTTAAGCCTGATTATTGCGTAATAAATTAAACAAAACCGTTTTTCCGAATTTCCCGAAAACAATCGAATTCCAGAAGGTTTAAGTAATATTTTCGAAGATAGCTCCCCAAAAGTGTTCTTCTGGCAAGTTATCAGGATTTTCGATTTTCTGAGCTTGTCCACCGATTCTCGATATTTACAGTCAGAGCCTCTTAATGGTCCTAGTTTTTTATTAAAAAGCAATTAAGGTGATTCCATCGAAATAGAAGAAATATTTAAAATTTTCTAAGACTTGGTCCAACTGGTAATTGTGTTAAGAACATTTCAAAAGTGAAATACAAAATAAGGGTCACCGGGCTTGTTTTGGTACAACACAGATAGTCATTGATAGCAAATGTACGACCGCAAGGTTTTTCTTAGAAACCCTAGTAATCAGAAATGAGGACTATTATCACTTTAAAAAGGGATTGCGTGTATTGAAATATTGGAGCAGTTCAACAAAGTAGACATTTATCTTGCCTTGTATACTATTTTTAATTAGTTGAACAGGAATTAAAAATTAAAATTAAAGAATTTGCCGCATGCGTACATACCCTGCAGTACCTAAAGACGTGTTCTTTTCGGCATTTCAATAAAAATATCTCAAAGCAGAATTTTTAACTTTTCTTGAAGTCGGGAGAAATTGTGCTCGACCGTGTGCCATTTGAAATTATGTATTAAAAAATGGGGTCACCGAGCTCGTTTAGGAGAAAACGACCTGTTATTTTTCTGGACTGCTCAGCTTTCATAGAAAAGTTATCAAATTCCAAAGGTGCGGGCGCTCGTGCGCGTGCTAATCACGCAGTGCTACGCAGAAAGGATGCGCAATGCAATTGAAGGGAATCACCTTAATTGCATATTGAGTAAAAGTAGAGCTGAGAGATCTTTTCCTGTTCTACAATTGTTTGCAGACAGTAACATAGCCGTGAAATCCAATCTACATATTGACATTCTTTCTCTTCGCATGGACCCTTCCCAAGTACTGAATTGAAGCCATTACCAATAAACCTTCCCTCCCAGATTTAGAATCTAATATGTAGTCATAACAGCACTTCATCTAGGTCGTGAAATTGAATGGCATAGATATACAAAAAGTGAAGGCGAGGTACCCGAAACTATATATAAAACAATATAAGAAGCTGTTTAAGCTGGCCACCGTGTGGACTGGAATCAACGGTTAGTTTTAATGTATAACTTCATGTCACTTCCTGAAAATCTTTTCTTTTTTTCTTCATCGTGGAAGGAAACATTTTCTTTACCGAAATAAAATGCGATTAAAACTGGAAATACGCAGAACGGCTTTTTAATCCACAGTTCCGAAATCGGTTTGGAATTTTAAAATGTTAGCTTTTGTGGACAGAGATTTACACGCAGTACTCGGGGCAAGAAGGCAAACGAGCGGCAAACTTAGCCCATGCACCTATAACACCAAAATAAGCTATTAAAATAAGACTTAAAAAATAATTAAAAATTAGAGATAAAAGTTTTTGCAGAATGTGCAACATTCGATTTCGAAACCGGAAGTCTCACTGGCTGGACTCGTACTGGGACAGCGTTCAACAACCAAACGACACACTCGTGTTGGCCAACATTAGTTAATGCCGAAGATCCGGGCATTTTTGGCAAAAGAAAAACATAACAATTGTATAAGTTACCACAACTCACAAAATGGTTGAGATCCGAACCAAGTCTTTGACGATTTCCTTAACTCTCATCCTACCGACATATTTCTCATACAAATCATACCAGCTGGTTTCCAATCGGACCCCATAACCCCGGGGGGTACTCCCTTATATGGCCTATACAGGGATGTGCGGCTGGACAGGATATGGTTTTTGGCCTCTCGGTCCGAAACAGGGTTTGTGATTTTGTGCGAGTTTGTCCTAAACAGGGTATATAATTTTGCGCGAGTTTGTCCTAGTTATAAACAAGGTAATAAAATTATTGAGGTTGATGTCCTAAACAGGGTATGTATTTTAGGAATTTTGCCCCCCCCCCCCCCCCCCACCGGGCCCACAACCAAATATGCTAAAAACGTTTTGAATACCACTTTCATGGCATGTCTTTGTTTAAACATGTTTTATTGTTCATTATTTAGCAAACGTCATACCGCTTTAATGTTTACTAATACAGTAACCCAATTGTTAACTTTTTTTCTTAGGACAGACATGAGACAGCCCAACCATTTCCCTCTCAATAATAGCACTTTGTTATGTTTAGAAAATTAATGTTACTTATTCTCCCATTTGTTAATGCAAATATTAACACAGCTCCTTGCAATTAAAGGAAAACGTTTTAGTGTCACTTAGACAAACATGTTTAGGCAACATTCAATTGTCTAGTACTTCATGTACTGCTCCTTAATTTGCCTCTTGTTTCGCTAGGGTCAATTTGGAACCCAATAGGAAATGGGTGCCAAGTTTACATAGTCCCCTGGAATCTAAAAGTAACGTTTGAATTTAAAGCGGCTTGTATATGGAGACAAATTCATAAAATCTCAAAAACATTGTCCAACTATGTTTAATTGTCACAGCGGGTCCCTTACAAGTCCTACCGGTCCATTTGTGTCCTTATCTATCCTTACTCGTCCCTACAAGTCCTTTTCTGACCTTACTCGTCTTTTCTGTCCTTTAATATCTGTCCAAACTCATCCTTATTCGTCCTTTTCTGTCCTTACTCGTCCTTACTCAGCCTAAGGCCTAAAGCTTCACAGCTTTGGTATGATATGCTTAGGTCTGCTTGATCTTTAGTTTCTTATTTTTTTGGAAATTTCAAAACAATAATTAATGTGCAGCAATACAGAGCAAGTTGTCGTTTAAATTGTTCAAATCTAATTTCTGTTCATATCAGACGAGAGTACACCTTCCCAATAAAGGAATTACCAATCTAAGATAGACATGTAATACTGCCTATCCAAGCCGTACTTTAATATGGTTTTGCTATTCAAGGTCCCCAAATAATTTCTAAGGTATGTCCGTAGATTTTTGTTAGGAAATCGTATGATATTGCTCTAGCAATTTAGGAATAAATTTCAAGCTGACTGCGTTAAAATCTGTTCTTATTTTTAATTGACTTGTGAAATAAACTCATGTAAATATTAATCTTAGAATTATTCTGAGCATTATTGAGATGTTTTAATTTAGTGGTGTGTTTGGCAGTTAGGGGAGTAAAAGCGGGGCCAGCGAAAGCGGAAAATACACGGCTCATTAGAAACCGCCATAATAGAGTTAAAGTGCGGTTAACATTCTCGGTTTCTTAGTAATGTTTGACGTAATTCTCATAAACACTTGAATGAATGCTCTTATAATATCTCCCTTATTCGTTAAGCGCTTTGCAAAGAACACTTCAAATGACTCGACGTAAAAATTAAGCAGTTGGAAAGTATATAACGAATGAACAGAAGCTAACAAAGAAGGGACTCTTTGTATTGAGTGTATATTGTTCTCTTTTTGTCGGGTCACGGCTGGTGTATTTCAGAAGGAACACCTGAACCCCCCCTCTTGATAGAGCACTTTAATTCAATGGGTATCAAAACAGGAAAAAGTAAATATGCAAAAACAGACCGAAGACAAACGATTTGTCATTGTGTAAGCCTTAAAAAGCCTCTGAAAGCAGTAGTTTGCAGTAAACACAGTGTTAAGAAGAAATTATGTCTTCTAGAGTGATATTTAAATCCCATAGCAGCTGAAATATGGTACGGGAAAAACTCCCAAATCTTAGCATCAAAGTGCATCAAGTCTGAAAAATCTCGGTTCTCAGAGCTTTAATTCGAATGGTCGTACACAAATTAGGATTTCAATGTACACGTTAGAAATCTAAAATCAAGCCCTGACATCGATTGAAGTTTTTCTAGACCTGGGAGACCAAAGAAATTTAAGGAAGAATACAGATTGTTTTTCCCTCATTTCTCTCTCTCTCTCTTTCTTTTTATATCACTGCATAAATTTCTTGGCCGAGTCGTAGGTCACGTATTTGTAACGACCTCTAACTGCATAGGTCTCTTAACAGGAAATTGTAGATAATGGGTTATATTCATGAAAGTCTACGTGGGCAGCGCTTTGTTTTCCTTTTGTGCATGGTCCGCTTAACAAAAATTGAAAACATTAAAGTCGGCGAAAAGCTTACGCTCATATAAAACAAGCCCCAACGCCCCCCCCCCCCCCCCCCCACCCCCCGTCCTGACCGCTGGCGACTCGGCTATAGAACCACCAGCATTAATAAATAAAACAACACTAAAAGGAAGACCCTGCTCTCCTCAGGACACTAAACCTACATAAAAATGTTCGTGCATGTCAGCTTAGTGATTCAAAAATGTAGAAAACCGCTACTTGCTTTCTAAACTAAACAATTTTTGATGTAAACGATGTTTTCCTGGATTTAGCTCCCCCAGTTGTGGCTTCTTATGAGAGGTTTCTTAGGGAATTTAGCGTAGCACTGGTTATAGACTTCAGATACGTACTTATTGCTCAACCAGTCCCGTTCTACCCCGCTTTAACCTCTAAGTTCCTTCCTCTTCCCTCGGACCAGGATTTAGGCTTCCCCGGTTGTGGCTTCTTACAAGGGTTTGTTAAGGGACTGAAGCGTAGTGTGGAAATAGCACTTAACATACGTAGTTATTGTTCAGCCAATCCCGAACTACCCCGTTGTAATCTCTAACTCACTCAATAGGCCAAGTGCTCAATTACGACGGACGTGTTGTTAATTTGAGAAACGCTCATATAAAATAATGCGAAACTCAAGTCATTCAACGCAAGGCGTCGATCGCAGCTGAACAATGCTGGTCGGTGTTCCTTTGACAGCTCTTCTCTCGAATCAAGATATTTGAATAAACGTGATGTGAGGCATCGGTGACCACCAGGAAGGCGGAAAATTTCCACAATGGGCGGATCACTCTTGTTCTGTCAATCATACTTCAAAAACAAAACAAGCTCCTTAGGGATCTAAGATCTATGGTAACAAGCGACAGCACTTAGCAGTTAAAATTCTTTCCATCTTGAATCTGCCGTCAGTTTTTTCCCGTTTTGCGTGCAGTGAAGTCAAGATGAAGCTCGCTGGATTACTCCTCCTCGCTTTCCTCACGTTTTGTCTTTCACTACCAGTTGATGGTAAGTAAAGTTTACACGCTCATGGTGGTGTAGTTCCCTTGTAGCTTTTACCATTTTTCTTTTGGATTTGACTCCCGGTTCTTGTAGTGAGGTTCATTCAAGCTTGCGAGTTCCTATTTGCATACCTGCGTTTATTTCTCTTTTCATTGTTTAAAACTCTTTCACCTTTAAAAGAACGAAAGTTCCAAACTGAACAGAAAAAAATTCCGAAATGTCATTTTATAAGCGATACTGAAAATATCACCGTAAGAAATTATTACTGCTCAGTAGACTTCACTTGAATGGTCACACTTTAGGAGTTCATCCACAGACTCAGAACCCTCTTGTACAGCATAATAAACAGCACCGCAAGAAAGTAATGCTTAATAGCGTTTATATGAATACTCACATAATAGGATTTCATCCTCAGACTCAAAACTTAAGACCACCTCGCATAGCATACAGCGCCACAGGACAATACTGCTCAGTAGCTTTTATTTGAATGCTGACGTACTATAGAAATTCATCCACAGACTCAAAAGGTAGAACCTCCTAACAGGACAGAAGATCGACCCTGGTATGCTGAAGAACTTAAGTTTCAGGCCATATCACTACCAGCCCAATTGTACGAAACGCACAAACTACTATACAGAGGCTTACCCCGCGTAGTTACAAAAGCAACCATAACGCGTGGTTCGGTATTGATTTTTGTCAATGAAGATAATGGCCATACCCGAACGAAGCCTTCGTGCCATGATGATAATTCTTTTGTTTTCGTGTTTGTTTTCGCTCGTTTAAATTCACGGTCTTATATTTTTAACCAAGCCGCACGAGTATCTTAGAAAAACACTGAACGTTAACGATGAAGGAAAATACAATATTTTGATTTCATACCTAATTATCAAGTCAACTGATAATTAAGTTAGCTATATAGCTGTAAGCTCTGATCGACATTTTAGTGCACGTGAAATAAAACTTAAGACCGAACAGAAGCGATACGGAAAGGGCAAAGTTGTTCGTGGAATCTTATATTTATCTTATTTTTCTCGTGACGTGTCCTATCTCCAAGTTTTGAAAGACTTCAAGTTTCATGCGTCTTCAAAGCGGAAAAAAGTAGCTCATATTATTCATGCATAAAGTAGATAAGGAAACAAACAAAACAGCGTTAGAAAGGCAAGATTGTGACTGCTAAATCATATATCTCAAAAAGGAAAATGCTCTTTAGATGTACAAAATTTACTTGTGACTTTTTAAAATCATGTAACCGTTGCCTGTCTTGTCAAAAAGAGAGAACTGCCTTTAAAACTTGTGGTCTCAGGTGAATGGTTATATTGAAATTCAAATGTCCTACAAAAATGGTTACAGCTTTGCTACAATGACTGTTTATCAGCAAATATCCAACAAGGGCGAGTGGAACAATTGTTCAATACCACTAACGCCTGTGTATAAATTATATTTGTGTTATACCTGTGTTAAAGTATATGAAAGGAGGTTATCTTTACTGATGCGTATGTTAGCAGCAATTTAGCCATTTCGATGAATATTTAAACGGCGTTGTCATTGATGAACCTGACTCAAGGTGGGAGGGGGGGCTGGAAACAGGAAAAAGCAGAAATGGATGACTATTCATGACGTCAATCGCAAAGGCATGCTTCGTTTGTCTTGTTGATTTCAGATATTGGTTTCTCTGAGCTCGATAACCTCTT
This sequence comes from Siderastrea siderea, assembly GCA_964030785.1. NCBI lineage: Eukaryota > Metazoa > Cnidaria > Anthozoa > Scleractinia > Rhizangiidae > Siderastrea > Siderastrea siderea. Next base: position 51,409,602 of record OZ034966.1, on the reverse strand, counting down.
TGAAAGAAATGAGAGAAATTCATCAAAAAAGAGCTTCGAGAAGTCATTTGAAATTTACTGCCGTTGCCTATCACGCAATGATGTAAATTTAAAAGAATATAACCTCTTGACGTGCAAACATCGAATTTTAGTTGCGTTTCAATAAGAGGGTGGGCGATGCGATTTAAGAACGAAAGTAAACAAGGGCGAAAACGACCAGTACACTGACCGCGTTACACATCGACTTCACCGAGAGAGCGCTGCGGGTTGAAGCAGTCTATTGTCAGTTCCAACCAAGTAACTACAAACTCAGCCATGAATCTAAATTTTTTCTACTTTCCATTTTTTACTAACTCTGGAGACATTCAAAGAGTCATTAAGGGGGCATTACGGTCCAATTTTTAGGAAATAGGATAAGATTTGAGAGAGAAATAAAGGAGGGATAAAATTTTTGTACACACCCCCAGACAGGCCACCCCCACGCAAGAGCACTCGGGGTTGTTTGTGGCCTGTTTTGGTATCCGTCTATTAATTATTAACATTAAAATTTAATTTTAACTCACCTTTATTTTTTTTCAATTTTAAAAATCGCGAAAAAATTCTTACAGATTTATGGGAGCAAGCACTACAACCCTATGGGAGCGTTTTTGGATTGAATGAAATTTCATGGAGTTAATTAAGAAGAAGGGCTAAAGTGTTGGGAAACCAGGGCATCTGACCATAATGCCCCTGAAAACAATTTTGAATAATTTTAGAAGCCAAGGAATAAAAACCAGTGATGGCATTGTCAGATGGCCTTAAAGGTGTAAGAGATAATAAATGGAATGCGCTGAAACATGAGATGTAAAAGACATAGCATTCAGGAGTTATCGAGACAAACTATATGATAATGTAATGCGGTGAAGTGTTTTGATACCTCGCTCATTTCTTCTCGGAAAGTTTACACTGAAACTTTCAAGTAGTTTTTTTTTCTTCACTGCTTTTATACCTACCTGATCAAATATCCCTCTTTCAAGACAAAGAGTTAACTGCCTAATCTCTTTTTAAGAAGAAAATGTGAATGAGAACATTGCGCCAAATTTATTTCTACCAGTCATTCAGGCAATCTAATGATATTTTAACACCTAAAAGTTTGGTCAGCTGAGTGAAAGTTTTATGCTTGTCTTTTAACATAAGAATGGCCTTTCAATGTCGTCATTCTCATATATGTATTCTGGTTAATTATTAACAGACAAAGTAGCTGGTCCGCCCAAAGGTACTGACGGAGACGCGGAAATCCCGAAGGAAGCAAACCCACCGGGTACATCACCTGAGGGAGACGAAGAATTCCCTAAAGAAGCGGACTCACCCGGTGGTACAGGAGATGACGAAGAAAGCTCTGAAGAAGAAGACCCACCCGCGAACGGTACAGAAGGGGACGAGGAAATCCCTGAAGAAGATGACCCACCTGCGAACGGTACAGAAGGAGACGAGGAAATGCCTGAAGATCTGGGACCTCCTCCTGGTACAGAGGGAGACGAGAACATCCCTGATGGTGAGAATAGAGTGAATTAGGAACACATCTCATCTAGCTATTCATTTAACATCCATCAATCCTCATTGTTGCCCATAGGTCACCTTGCATGGATGAACGTCTGTATTGTTTCATCGTCGTGTCATTTTCTCATCCATCTGCTCATTCCTCAATGGCTTCCTTCATTATCCGTCCATTCACTTATTCGTTCTTTGAATCATTTATTTATTCAATCGTCCATTTATCCATCCATCTATTCGTTCGTTCGTTCGTTCATTCATTCATTCATTCATTCATTCATTCATTCATTCATTCATTCATTCATGCATTAATTCGTTTTTTTTTTTCATTTATTCATTTAGCTATTTATCAATTCATTTGCTTCATTCATTCGTTCATTCGTTCATCCCATCTACCCATCCACTCATTCAGGTATTTACTCATTCGTTAAAATATTCAATCAACCTTGTTTAATTTGTTTTATTTCTTCATCCATTCAATCAAACATCCATTTATTCATTCATTCATTCACTCATTTATTCATTCATCCATCCGTTCGTCCATTCATCCATTCATTCGTCCATTCATCAATAAAATTATTAATCAATTGATTTAGACATTGGCAACGAATGTGTGCAGTGATCTCTGCTATAATTTTTCTGTGATGTTTTTTGAGTTGATATATCAGTAATTTACCTACCAACCTTACTAGCCGAGTAAGTTAACAACTTCATAATGGCCCCATAATGGTCCTATAATGGCCCTATAATGGTCATAACTGGATCATAATTTGCTTCACTAAGGCGATCTTGTTAATAACGCCGGTAACATTGATTCAAAGGATGTGTGTTAACTTTAAATTGTTTACCCCATTTTTAATTTACTGTACACAGATTTTCCAGAATTACCTGACGACGAAATGAAACTAGCAGAATTTCTGGCTGAGGACGAGGAATTTCTTGGGAAAGACGACCCCCCCGCAACAGAGGGGGACGAAGACGATTAAATCGCCTCCTTTGAAGCTGAAGATATAACAAACTATGGTGAGAATAAATTACTGCATTATTGACTGTGAAAGCTATCAGCCTTTATCTTTTGAGCAATTTGAATGCTAAGCTGGTTATCTGCACCCTTTATATTATTATTGCAAGGACCAAAAACTTAAAACGTTGAAGCACTTCATCCTACTCAGAGTTGCCATCAAATGTTATTTTCTGACTTCAGTATCAACACTAATTAGTTTATTTTTTTCTCCAGTTATGGATTCCACCCCAGACGTCCCAGCGAATGTTAATGGCGTAAAAAAACTCCATACCGATGCATGCATTAGTAACAAACCATAATTATGTCACCAAATTGAACTCTTTATAGTGATAGGTTATGCTCGCAAAAAGGAACTGATTTTTTTTAGTTATTACTATTTGCTTTTAATGCAAGAATGGTGGAATCAATAGGAGTTTTTAATTCATCGTTTTCGTTTTATATACTATGTGCGGCTGAATTTTGATTTCTCTATATAACCGAATAATACAACCGAACATCCAGAACTTCTGTAGTTGTTACTTGTTTATGCATGCTGAGGAGTGTAAGTTTGTAAATTCTGAATAAAAGCAGTTTTTTAATTCTCAGGTCATCCATAATTATGTCTGCCTGCCTGCCTGCCTGTCTGTCTGTCTATCTGTCTGTCTGACTGATTGAGTCAACATACCCAAGGGAACGTTTTAGGCTGTCTTTGTCGCTTGCAACCTTGTTTCGTAAGTTTCCCGTTTCACCGCAAGTTACAGTATACTTTTTCAGTTGGAATTATACACCGGTCAATTTGAACGATTCCCAAGACTATCCTAATAAACCCGCAATTACTCCCTTCAGAGTTATTGGGGTATAAGTTCACTCTGTAGTCCAAGGCAAACTGGGGAGCGCTGGTCATTCATCTCGCCCGGGATGGGCGCATAAGACGTATGCATGAAGACTTTCTAGTTACAGATCCCTCTTATGAGAGTAATACAGTGGAAGCTTCGGATATCTCAAACTTCCCGTTGTCTCCAACTTGAGGCCAGGTTTCGAGCATTTGCCTCAGTCCTCTTCTCCAGTCTACGCTCGGCTTGCTCCGCTCGCCAAATTTTTTTTCGCGTTTTTTTTCCTCACCGCGGAGCCCTTTTCACAGGCTAATTTTACCCGGGATAGCTCGAAGCCCCGTTAACTTGAACCAAATCTGCTTTCCCACGAGATACGTTTCCCATAGTTATACCCCCGATATCTCGAATCGACATTGAAGAGAGGAACACATCTCAAAACTGAACAAACTGATATAATACGCAGGGACGTAGCTAGCCTTAAGCCATTAAGTCCGTGCTTAACCTTTTCACGCCCAAGTAGCCATATAAGGCCACTTAATGGTCCTGCTCATTGTACCACTTGTGACGTCATCATTTAAATGTCAGCAGGTATTCTTGATAAGCAAATGGTAGAGCTAGGATAGATCTATCCGCACAATAGTCGGTTTTGGATATCGACCACATTCTGACATAGCAAATTGAAAAACAACGTTGTCAGTTTTGGTGCAAAAATGGTGGTAAAATGGCCCATTATACCTATAATTGATCAAGCCTATTTCCAGACTTTGCCCATAAATCAACACCCAACTTTTTACGGCAGCCAGAAAGAATATGAAAGGCAAAAGGCAGCGAGAGTAAAAGGGCCGAGAGAAACGAAAGGAAAAGGGCAATAAAAAGGTTCAAAAAGGGTAATGGCAAAAAAAAAAAAAAAAGTCCAAATTTTGGCTTATGCGCATGCACCAGATTAAAATATTCTACATTTTTGTACCTTATCTTGGGGAAATCTACCTATTTGGTAAAAAAAAAATAGGTTTTTCAGCAAACCTAAGGCCCATTTTGCATCATGGCAGCCTGAAAACTGATTTAACGGTTAAAAATGGCGACTTTTTGGTAAAAGCTTGGGAGTGAAAGGGTTAATTAACAGGAATTTTTTTTGTAACCGAAAGCCCATACTTTGATCTATTCTTCTGCTTACCATTCAATAACTTGAATCCCCACCTTGAAAAAATGTTTTGATTTGGAAACTGAAATTACCATGACTTTCTGAAACAATTTGTCTGAAAAACGGTCAGAGGTTGTGGTCTAAAACCTTAAATTGGTCGAGTGTAGTCCAGCGCAACCAAGCCAAATTGTACCCTCAGCCACGCCACAGTGGTATATGGGTACAGAGCCCTCTTCTTGCCCCTTGGAGGTGCTTTAATAATATGCAGCATGACCAGTTCCTGGTTCACTACCTCATACCTACCCAGCTCGTAGCACTTGATAAATTTATCCGGAAAAAGGTACACAGCACCTAATTCAACTACCGAAAGTGATAGAAAGGTCTTTTACAACGAAACTTACGGTGAAGGCGAGATGAGCGTTTGCCGAAGGGGAGAAACAGAAGAACCAAGTAAACAGATGAAGACCTTTTAGCCGAATGTCGCCAAGTGCTGTGCTCACTGCTTTCCTAACCAGATTATTCAGCGCCTTGAGAAGATTGAAAACATCCTCGCGATCTACTTTGCTGACAGGGCGGTTATCATCCCTAGCTCCTCTGCACGCATACAGAGAGGTGACTTTTGACCCAGAGAGAGTCATCGGAGACTTCCGTGTGAGGAAGCCGGGAAGGCTTATGATCTTCCCCCTAAATGCTGACTATGACATTGTTTATCAACAATGTCCCTTTATTAATAGCTATTAATATTCCAGCTGATTTAAGTCATAAGATCCGGCAAGGAGAAGCAAGACATTAGATCATTGACTTTGAGCTGTAACTCTCTGAGGACTAGCATGACCTATTCCTACGTTGAACGTCGACAAAAGTTGAAATACTCCCGGGCTTAAAGGGAAAAAATGGCTGGCTACTCCCCTGATACGAGATACATAAAACTAAAATTTATTACATTTGTTAGTAGTTCTCGTCAATAAACGTAGTACGGTAAATCAAGAGATGCTTTGTGTTGGACAGCCTATCAGCTGTTTTAGTCAAACATTTTCGTTACTTTAATTGATTACACAGGGTGTACATCTCAATGAAAAATTGCTTGCTCCCCCAGAAATACAAGGACGACAATCATTTCAATTTAGTTTAGTTTTAGGTACAGTGTATTGAAAGAGATGAGATTGGGCACTAACTTCGTTCTCTCGAACCCCCAATATCTCGAACATGTTTCGCTGGTCCTCAAGATTTTCGAGATAACGGGGCTCCGCCGTATTATCCAGCTAAAGATTGTTATCCGGAGTGACGACAGATTTGGAAAAATAAAATGACTGATCAGAAAACTCGCTCTTCCAGCAATTGCTCAGAAAGTCTAAGTATGTTTTAGTTGGAATTGCCATCATCGTTTACATCACTCAGGGGTGTGCATTTGATCATGAATACATCGCCATGGGGTATTTTCTAACCATTTATTCCTGAGGGTTGGCCTGGAGAAAGTGGGCATTGTTGGAATTGACTAGTATATTATTCATTTTTTCATTCATATTATTCATAAATTGCAACTAGTGGAAAATCATTTTGGATTCATTGTTGACATTGTTGTCTTTCTCATAACCTTTTGCAATCGTCTTGAAGAACAATGATACAGTAATTAGAACGGTAAACCCTACCATAGAAAAATGTATCAATAACCCCATCCTTGTTTAATGTTGATAAGCAGTCCAACGACTGACTGGCTCTTATGTTTTAGGGCCTCAATTAATAAGGGAACTCCATTTTATGGCAGTGTTTAAATCGAAAAGATACAAATCTTACTGAGTGGAAAATTCGAAACTAAGACAGTTGTAAGAGTCTGTGGTTAGTCAGTAAGTCACGAGATTAACGAATGCTCGGGAGGGGGGTACTCCCTGAAAATTTGGATGGGGTTGTGCGGCTCACTCCTTTAAACCCTTACCCTATTTCAGACCAAAATGTGTGATTTCCCCTACCTTACATCTTTCCTGACCCAAAATTTGATACCCTATTTCAGATCTGCCCAAGAACTGCTTCGGTTTGCGTAACCATTTGAGAAAAGGGCTTCAAATGTCTGATATTAGTGAAAACACACTTCTCAAGAGAAGATACTATTTGAAAATGGGCCTCTTCTAAAACCACACTAAATTCCAGAGCAGATCACACAAACCTTACCCTATTTCAGATCAAAATGGTCATAATCTATACCCTATTTCAGACCAAAATGGCTCGAAAACTATACCCTTTGGCGCCTCTCATACCTAAGTAGCTCATTTAAGGGAGCACCGTCCCCCGGGAACGAATGAGTATACCTTCTTAAAAAGAAACTGTGAACTTGTCAAGAGAGCTCGTGAAATACCAGAAATGATTGCAGCCTTCATCGGTCACGCTTTAGATTTCATTCACTGAAACAAACAATAGAAAAATCTGATAGCAAATTATAAATGCTGAAAAATACTTCAGGCAATCTTTATCAGCTTTGCTTCAAGAATAAATTCTTTTTACCTTTGTCATATTGACTATATTGGACTTCGAGCCCAAATCGCGCACGCGACTTTAAGAGTCATAGTCGCATAGCGGAATTGCCTGTTTACTCAATGCGGACGAGCTATCTAACTGTTTTGCTGCACAACTAAATAATTGCAGCCGGAAACTGTAACTACATTGAGGTTTTTTTCTTTTTTGTTTTTTTTTTGTTTGTTTGTTTTTGTCAATTTTACTTTCAATTCAACTTTCATTTGGGACCAGAGCATTTAGCAGTTAAAAGTGTTTCTGTCTCGGATCTGCCGGCAGTTTTTTTCTCTTTTCACGTGCCGCCGGTGAAGTCAAGATGAAGTTTATTGGACTACCCATTCTTGCTCTACTTACGTTTTGGCTAGCATTTCCTGTTGAAGGTAAGTAAGTATGCAACCACATCATGCATTCAAATTTTTCTTTTGGATTCGAATCCCCGGTTCCCGTTACAGGTTTCAAGCTCTCGACATTTTCCAAAATGTAGTTTTGTGAAACATTTTAAATCAAACATGATCACAGGAAAGTACTTGAAAGGTCACAACTTACATTTCGTCCACACATGAGACTCAAAAGTTAGAACCACCTTGTACAGCATAATAAAGAGCGCCACAGGAAAATACAGTTCAATTGCTTTCATTTGAATGGCCACACGTTATACTGAATCAGGTAAAACCGTTGCAAAGTTAACACTGATATACGGGGAAGAACTAATCTTTCTAAATAAGTTAAAACCAGATTTACGGGCAACAGAATAGGCCAAGCCCGACTGGAAAAAAGCTTTTCATGTTCAATGTTTTACAATATAGAACCAAAATAATGACGGACAAGGCAAAAGTAGTACAATCAGAATTACATCTTTACTGACCGAATTTTTCTATTGCGTGTCCTAGTTCGCGAGATTTGAGAGACTTCAAGTTGTATGACTTATTCATCTTATTCATACACGATTTAGATTGGACCACAAAAACAGCAACAGTAATGTTTGTCGCTGCTTGACAATATATCTGAAAAAAGAAAGAAATAATCATTATACTCTAATCCAATGGAAATGGTTATAAGATATTTTGTAACTAATCTTAATAAACACACCACACAGCACGTGTCCATACAGCGAGCGATACAGCAACTGATTTAGATCTAAGGAATCTCAGCTAAGTAGCTACAAATCCTTATAAATGAAAACAAAATAAAGTTGACAGAGAGATGCCTTCGAATGTTTCGAAAAAAACATAACGAATAACTTTTTTTTTTTACCAGCGAAACAGGAGGCACCAGCCAACAAGTCTCGCCTACCCAGTAAAATGCCAGCAAGTCAACACCTAGAGAATCCGGATTAAAGTACTTAGGAACCCGGTCTAGAAAAAGTAGAGTACTTAGGAACCTAGGAACCTTGCGGTTAATGGAACTAGCAAAACAGTCAACTGAACAGGGCCCCCAGAGGGAGGTGACTGCACGAAAACAGCAATCTTTGACTATCCAGTTATCATAATCCACGATCTTACTCAAATAATCAGCCCTGTCATTAAGCAAACGAGGTATCCACTGCACATCAATCTCGATATTATTCTCTCTGGCGGTATAAAATATAACCACTGCTAACTGATGCAAATGTTCTTTCATGCTACCAGATTCAACGATCAAAGGAATTCAGTGCCTGATTGTCTGTAAACCATTTGACAGCACTGCCCGACAAAAGATGTACAAAACTTTTTAAAAGACAAAGCTGACACAATGAAGTTTCCAGCTCCAAGTGGAGCTTTGTTTCATCTCCAATGAATCCCAGTTTTTATGCCCTACAGGCATATTATCAATAGATATGAAAGCAGCACAACCCCCAGCGCTAGCATCCGAATACACAATTCGAGTAGGTCGCTGCACAACTTCGTGAAGGGACCCTGAATTAAGACTAGACACGTTGGCCTTCCAGAACTCTAATTCTTTGCGAGCACATGAATCCAAAACGACATCAGACTCCCACCCTATTTTGCGATTAAGAGCCCTATGAAAACCATTGGTCATAAACTTACATACATTACCAAAAACAAGCGTATTAGAAATGATACTACCCGTGAAGGAAGCCAGTTGTCTGACTGGCAAACTACTATGAACTGGCTCCTTATCGATACTGAGCAGCAATTTCTCAATCTTGTCATCAGGAATTGACAGTAACTTTTTATTCAGATTCCAAGAATATCCCAACCATCTTAAATTAAAGACTGAACCGGTAGCCAGACACTCTTCTGGGTATTCGCGACAAAACCGGCATTAAACAAGTTCGATTTAACAACCAACGTCTGCGATCTACAATCAGAAAACGCAGGACAGACACCTAGTCCGTCGTCCAAATAAACAACTATCCTAAAAGCCTAAAAAAAACCATTACCTCACTAAAGGGCTCATTACTTTGGTGAAAATGTAAGGCCCGGTAGACAAGCTAAATGACAAATACAGTAAATTTGTAACAATGGAACACTCCCCCGTGGATCACGAGAAACCTACAAAGACTTGATCTGGCGGGAAAAATTCAATATGGTGGTAACCAGATTTAATATCAAAAGAATAAAGCCAAATCTGGGAAAAATCAATGAAAGAATGAAGTATAGTTTTAGCATCTTCAAATTTCACCTTGGACTTTGTAACATAATAATTAGGGTACTATTATTCTAATAAAAGCCTCTTCTTACCATAAGACTGAATAGAAACAGATAGGGGTTCACGACGGTTGGGGCACATTCGCACTCGACCACTGAACCGACAGCCAAAAGATCAAAAATAGCTTGATCAACAAAATCACCATTCTGAATAGCAGATCGATTGTTAGGAAACTGAGCTGGAGCTGGAGTATAAATAAAGGGAATTTTGTATCCCTGCAAAATAATTTGACGAATAAACAAAGATGCACCTATGTGCTCCCAAAAAGCGATATTGAGCTTAAGTCTACCTTTGACTTTAACACTAACATCCTCTTCCTGATATTCAGGACAGACACAATCGATTGAACGGGTGCATCAACAGAGTCCCCAATAATGTCAACTGGGTCAAAGTCACCTAGAGATTTAACTAAATAGGATAAGTTATACTCATCTTGTCCCAGTCTGGTCAGCGCAGCTTGATTTTTTCCATGAGTTGTAAGACTTCTCTTCTTTCAGCAGAGCGGAGTCTCTTTTCGTCATCGGAATCTTCCGCAAGTTCGTCTATCTCATACTTCTCCACCGCTGTCCACCCGGCGGGACTCTTATCCGCGAGACGAATTAACTTGTCGCGTTTGCTGATGAGCGTTTTCGCTCTTTCAAGCTCGATAATTCGCTGCCGAATAATTTTCTTTTAGAATGTTCTTTCTGGCAGCCTCTACGAACACCGCGTCAAACAACCTAGTATTAAACTCAAACTGCACCTTGTTCCTTTAAAATTAAACGGAAATTGGACGCCTTCGTTTCATGCAGTTTTTAGTTTCTTTAACTGCAACTGAGTAACAGCCTCTTTCTAAATCATGCTTGGAAGCTAAGAAAGAACTTCTGATCAAACTTCGCGTCTAAAAGCTGCGAAAATAGCCGCTAAGTTTCAGCGTTCGACAACGCGGTATCATTCGAATTTGGTTGATTAGATGAAGACTCTGCAGCACGAGGAATCTCCGAAATAACAGGATCGCTCTCTAGTTCAGTATCCGACATCGCAGTGAAATAAAGTTGACAGAGAGATGCCTTCGAATCAGTGTTTCTTGAATAAATTACAAACTCTTAAATAGCCCTATTAGTCCCCGAGGACTAATCACGCCTTACAGCACATCTAAAATACTTGTATATTTAACACAATACATCTCTGCACATACTCTTGTGTAATTAGCGAACCGTTACAAAATAAATGAGCTTATCGTGACCTTTTTGAAATCATATAAGCATTCTATCCGTGCCATTAAATACTCGTGGGCTACGGAGAATGGCTACATTGAAAATTCAAATCTTAAACAACGGCGACGGACTTTATCACACAATTTCCAACAAGTGTGAATCTAATGGATGTTTTAAAAAAATCTCTAGCGCCTGTATACATAATTTTATTTTTTACTGTATGTGTCTTCAAATATGAAAGAAGGCGATCTTTATCGATGAGTTATGTTTGTACCATAGCCATTATCGACGAATAATTAGGCGTTCGCTCCTACCTCTATCAACTCAAAGGAACTTGAACAAGGACAATGCTAAGATCTTAGGTGTCACTATAAGTAACTCCCTTCAATGGGTAAGTCAAATCATCAATGTAATTAAGAAGGCAATGCAAATAATTAAGTGCTAGATTTTTTGACTTTGCTCATGCGTGCTAAGGTCCCTTCTTGTGATATTCTCAGCTTTTACTGTACATGCATCAGGCCTGTTCTGGAATATTGCGCCCCAGTCTTTCATCATGCTCTACCCGTGTACCTTAATGACGACCTTGAACATGTTCCAAAGCGCGCCCTTTCTATTATATTGCCAGAATGTTCCTACACTGATAGCCTTATGTCATATAATATCAGTACTCTTAAGGACAGGCGCCAGGAACTATGTAAGAAGCTCATCGAGGCGACAGTAGCCAATAATTATGACAAACTTCATCACCTGAAGCCGCCAAAGCACGTTCTTCGCTACACCTTAAGGAAACAACGCCTTTTCGGTCGCCCGGTCATTTAGTGCACTAACAGGTTCATGAACACTTTCATGTCCGCAATGTCAAAGGAGTAAAGATTTCTATTAGTGATATTTTATTAGTGGTTTTTTTCAGAGTTTTCATATTTCATGTTTAACCACTTTTATCATGTATATTTTTAGAGGATTAGTTTTACCATTATGTATTAATTATTGAATACTTATTTACTGATTGTTTGTAAATTTACGCAATTCAGCCTTAGTAGGCTGTTTATGTAAATACTTTTAATAAACTATCTACCTATCTATCTATCTATCTATCTATCTATCTATCTATCTATCTATCTATCTGTCTGTCTGTCTGTCTGTCTATCTATCTATCATCTAAATATCTATCTATCCATCTATCTATCTATCTATCTGTCTGTCCAAAATGTCGCACAAACTATTACAAAAATAGTTTTGCTTTTTCTGGAGCTAAGCTATGGAATGATTTGCCTCCAAGTGTAAAAGATGAAAGTTCCCTTAAAAGATTTGTGTGTAAACTGGACTCACTACCGGCACCAGCAATGCCTCAAAGTAATTTCATATTATACTTATATCGCAGTATATTGTAATTAATTAATTAACTGTAATTAGTTTTACTGAGATAATATCGTGTACGGATTTTATGTAAAACAAATTTTAATATGTTGTATATTTTAATTTGATAAAATTCCGTGGGAAAATAAAAGATTCTATCTATCCATTTAGTGGGGAATATTTAACTCAAGGGGCCTGGCCATGGGAAAAGACATTTTAATTTATTGCATCAATCGTTTGCCTGGTTGATTTATATATTGGTTTACCCCGATAGCATCTAAAAGCCAAAGGACAGAAACGAGATTGAAAATAGGGTGATACGCACTTCGAGAAATGATTTGTAAATGTACTTGATCAGTTACCAAGGCACTCAATCGCTTAAGTTTGAAAAGCATTTGAAGGGCATAAGGAAAATACTCTGAAAGAATGTTGACGCCGAGCAATAAAAACAAGTGGTACATGGCATTATCATGGATTGCATTAAAACAATAGGAGAAAATAAATGGAATGTGTTGATACGTACGTAACGTCCAAAAGCATAGTATTCAGGTACAAACAAGACAAACCGTATTATAATTTAAAGCGGTGAAACGTTTTGATATCTCACTCTTCTCGTCTTGAAATATGTTTAAACAGGAAATTAAAAACGTTCAAGAAGTTCTTACAGTGCTTTACATCTACCTTACCACGAATGTCATATTGAGTCCCGGATTCCCGAGAAAAACAAAGAGACACGTGTCTAGTGATTTTTAAGTAGAACATTTGAGTCATGTTAAGTGATAACTTTATTTGTATCAGTCATGAAAGCGACCTAGTGAAATTTTTGTACCCAGTCTATTAGCTGCGTGAAACCTATAACCTTGCCTTTAATAGAAGACTGCCACCTTCAATGTAGTTATTATTTCTTTTTTTTCTTTTGTCAAAAAGGCCAACTCCCTCCAGGTACAACACCAGTTGAAGACGAGGAATTCCGTAAGGAAGCGGACCAACCAGGTATAGAGGATGAGGAGGAAAGCCTTGAAAAATATGATTCACCTTTAGCGGGTACAGTAGGAGACGAGAACATGCCTAAAGATGCTGAATCTACTGCTAGAGAGGGAGACGAAGAAATCCCTGATATCAACTCTGGTAAGAACACTGTTGGTTACGAACGTACGTCATCTTGCTATCCATCCTAGTCCATGATTGGTTTACCGTTTTGCCATTCATTCATTCATTCATTCATTCATTCATTCATTCATTCATTCATTCATTCATTCATTCATTCATTCATTCATTCATTTATTCATTCATTCATTCATTCATTTGTCCGTTCATCTTTTCATGCATTCATTCGTTCAACAAGTCATTTGCTTATTCGTTCGCTCGTTTATTCGATGTTTCTTTCTTTTGTTAATTCATCAATTTATTAGCTCATTCATCTGTTCATTCAAACGATGGCAATGAATGAGGCCTGAAACAAAAAAAGAATATGCAGTGTCATTGCTATAATCTTTTCTGTTGATCTTTCGTTGAGCTTATTTTTTACCGAAAAGCCTTACTAGCCGAGTAAGTTCAAAACTTCATAATGACCCCGTTTAGTTTCCCTATGATTAGTAATCACTAAAAACTTGAATATAATTTGCTTCACTAAGGTAATTATGTTAATTTAGCTGTTAACACTGTTAAAACAAATTTATGTTGACTTAAGAGCGGTTTGCTGTAAGAACCGACTAAGGGTATGCAAGATAGAAAAATCCGATTTGCTCAAAATCTGCCAGAATAAAGGCTTTGGTGAAGTAGTTCTAAAAATATAACTTTCGGGTCGTTTAGATTTTTATTTATTTTTTAGTGAATATTTTCGTATTTTGCCCTGCGCGGCAGTCAAAATCAAAGCCAAACTCGGGACTTTTCCGGAAACTCCTGTTCAAATATTCAAAGCGTCTTAAATAAGATTAACCCGGGGAGTTAAAAGATCTTAATTCCTCTGTTTATTAGCAGTGTCAAAGTTTCATGAAAAGCGAACGTGAATTTTTAACGGAATTTTAAAATTTATACCCAACAACGGTCGTTAGCGACAACCCAATTTAGGCTAAATTCAAGGCTCAAAAAGGCACTCTGGTACATGGCTTTACACAACAAGACTATACTCCGGGAAAGAACAATCACTTCAACTAAACATCGGCCGAAAAACATTTTGGGACAAATGAAACGGGGAATTTTGAGAGCGCTTTGAAAACAGGCTACTTGAGTGATATGAGCGACCCTTTGACCTTTCATGTCAACCGAAATCAACACACAGCAGCTCTTAAAATGTGACTTTCCTTAGCCAGAATACGAGTTTGCTTATTTTTCTAGAATGTTTTCAAATAGAGGAAACTAGGATTTTGAATTTGGAGGCCTTTGTTCCCAATAATGAGCGATGTTGGGCAATTTAGAGAAGTATGTTATGAAATTGACCTACTCTATTTATCACCGAATTATACATTCAAAGTCTGTTTACAACGTGAATGCGGAATCAATAACGAAGTAAAATTCCGATTCATGAAATGCTTAGGAAATAACTCTTACCTAAGTGAGCTTTTCCTGGCTGGAAACTGCAACTTTCATTGCAAAACACATAGCGAGATCGCCGAGCCGTGTTGCACGTGAGTTGTCAAATGTTTCTACATTGAGGTTCCTTATGTTAACGATTAACCAGACTTAGGCCCGCATAGCGTGCAGTCGGAAACAACACTATGGTGAGGAACGCTTGTGCTTCATAGGAAAAAAGAAGGGGAAAAAGGAAAAAGAGAGCTTTTATTACATATATACTTATTATTATATATATTTTTTTACATCCAAACCGGTGACACGTGCAATAGAGTTCTTCTGTTGCTGATAGGTTGCCGGGGGAAATTTGATGTTCACAACAAATATTAGTCCAAGAACGTAGTTTGAGGGCTTATATGAAGTTTGCACATCAAATTTCCCAGGGAACCTATCACACATAGGGTCTGAGACAGAATCCCTCTATTGTTTTTATCGTCCAACGCTAATTTTTGAGCGAAAATTGCCAATATGCGTTGATAGGTGCCACTGAGGAGACACAGTATCGCGTCACGTGATCGATTTCGACCAAATGGGGCACGCTAAAATGTAGTGTTGTAGTAGAAAAGGTTAGCGTCTTGTTGAACAAGCGACTGAAGCGTAGTAAACACACAAAATTCGTTCAATTATTCACTTCAGAAGGCTCTTCAAACTCCCATTCTTAGTGAGACATTTTACCTTTTGGTAAGTAAAACACATAAAAGCCACAAATCAGACTGAATGTCTTTCTCTAGTTTTCGATAAAACAGCAGCCACTTCCCTCGACTGGTTCCGCTACGGCAGAAGGTTCTGTGATTTGTGCCTTGCATGGGATACATATGTGCGCACGCCATAATACTCACAAACAGTCTTTAGCACGGCTGTTCTCAACCTTTTCTTGCTGCCTTTCCTATGCATGTCGCACAGGTTCAACTTGTCATAAGCGATAAGATTGTAAAAATAATAATAATAACAATAATAATAATAATAATAATAATAATAATTTTATACTACTGTGCTACTGTTCTTACCCCCTTCCCCCTACCCTCGGTTACATAACTCAACCATGGACTAGGCCGCATTTTATTTCTTTGCTAAGAGTCTTTAATTAGAAGGTCTAATGTCCGCAAAGGAAGAAAGATATTGCACCCTGCGCCATGCGAGAAATACATCTGCCCAAGCCAAAATACTAAAAAAAAAACACTCCTAAGCATGGGTATGCTTAGCGTTTTCACGCTGCCTTTCTTATGCAAGTCGCACAAGTTCAGGTCAGTGTTGTAAGCGATGGCGTGCTATAACTGTACAAGCCCGATCTAATACAATCTATCGAGTATAGAACTTTTGCTTCTCTAGCGCAGCACTATGACTTAAACGCTTACCACGAAGTAAAAAGCCAATTCGCCTATCAGAGTGACGCAGCTTATACATTATTCTCGAAGAGAACAACTCATCCATCGTGCAGTGAGGAACTAGTACCTGGAGAACAACCTCGACCTATCTGCTTTCTCAGCAACTCGAATATATGTCAAGTTCTTGCCTGTTCCCAGTTTGTTGCGCAACTTTGAGTAGTAGTCTCTTTTTCATGGCAAATGTTTCAGTAAAAAAATTAGGCCAGTATTTTCCTTTGCCAACGTCAAACGCTCTCTCTCCAAACTGTTGCCGTGTCACAAGAAAACTCAAAATTGATTAACATGTTTACACCGTCAAATTTACTTGAGGAAGTTGCAAGTGACAGTCGCAAGCTATTTGTAAATCGAAACAATCATTCATGTGTCTAAGTTCGTGAGTTCCGATAGCCTGCGTAGCAAGCGCC
The DNA here is from genome assembly GCA_964030785.1 of Siderastrea siderea. Taxonomy (NCBI): domain Eukaryota; kingdom Metazoa; phylum Cnidaria; class Anthozoa; order Scleractinia; family Rhizangiidae; genus Siderastrea; species Siderastrea siderea. The sequence continues at coordinate 51,393,044 of OZ034966.1, read as the reverse complement.
TCCGAGGACTTTTCCGCCTTTTTGAGGCATTTTGCGTTTTGGCCGTGCCAAATTAAGGCGTGCGCAAAAAAGGAAGGAGCGGAAAGTGGGGGGGGGAGGGGGGAGAGGCAAAAAAAGGAAACGCTTGCCCGCAAACGCCACAAGTTTGAAAAATGTCCCTTTAGCACTCAAGGTTTGATGAATTCATAGCGTGACAGCTTGACAATAACGCAACAAATAACAGATCACCGGATGTTACAAATTTACTTTCGTCAAAATCAAAACATGCTCCACGTAAGTCAAACCCACGAACTGCAGAGACGAAGCACTCGGAGATGTGATGTCGAAACCTCGAAAGTTGGAAACTCAAAGGAGGACGCTTCAGGATTTGTCGTTGTAATTTCAAAGTTAATGAATTTGGAAATTTATCTCTGGTGGAAAATCGGTTTTATTTCTTCGGGAACCTTTTCAAAGCGTCGGAAAGAAAGGATTCTTAAGGAGCAATTCTTGCTGATATCTTCAGAGTGGTTACAGTGGAAGTTGTTGAAAACTTGTATAGCTATTTTCGGAACGTGTCTGCAATCTTTGTGCTCGAAAAATTAGGAACTTAAGGGCATTATTCGAAGTTATTCGGAATGCAATAAGTATATCGAGTCTCCTGTTTCCCATGCTCCGCCAAATCAGCGTATCAACTTTTCTAAACGGCTGCTCAAACCTCCATCAGGCAACAGTCTTTGTAGAAAGAGAAAGCTTCCCGAAAGTCCCTGAGATTTGAAGCCACCGAACAGCCGCCTTCTAGAGTCGAACCTGGCCATGGAAATTTTCCAGCTGGAGAGAAACAGTTAGTTGCGTTGATGTGGTCACGCTCAAATTAACTTAACTGATTTGATTGACGTTCTTTGGCTTACGGGTTCTTCAAAATCGTGGGGTTTGCGGACAAACGTTTTTTTCCTCCCTTTTCCCGGCCCCTTCTCCCACTTCTTTTGCGCTCGGCCCAATTTTTGCGCGGCCAAAAAGCGAAAAATGCTTCGAACGTACGAAAAACCCTAGGCCCACAGAAACGCTTGCTACACAGGCTAGGGTTTCGATAGTGTCTACCTCTATGTCACAAGCCCCTTTTTCTCTTTCTGGGTAACCGAAATCCACTCTGCAAACACCAGTCCAGGTATTGGTCTTCTTTAGAGTACATGATGCTACACAGCAGTTGATAGCACCCAGCGTACTCACGTCGTAGGAAAACGGTGTCGATTGTGGGATTCTTGATCCCTTGAGTTATACAGCAGAGTTCTCTTGTGATGTCGGCGACACGGGCAGTTGTTGCTTCTGTTTTTGTTTTTATTTTTCGCTCTGGCAATGCAGGTGGGCAAGGGTCTTAACATATGGTTACTGTGCTGAATGCAGTAAAATCTGTTTAAAAACAGATTTTATTGCATTCAGTAAAATTCCTACCGGTAAAGCATGCTAGCTTGTTCAGAATCATTGTCCTGATGATTTGCGAAGTATTCAGCATTTTTCCAGGGACAGGCAGAGGAACCGCTGCCCAAACGGGAGATATTAAGTGAGAAAAATCTCTGTGATACCTGCCAGATTGTACTGGATGAAGTACTTTTTTAAGTATAAAATTAAATTTTTCATGGGCTCCTGATTTTTCACAACCTCATCGCATATGACTGACTCGAACCTGTGCAACATCCATAGGGAAGACAGCATGGAAAGGCTTGTCTACGGGTGTGGCTGCTGTATCATCGAACAAGACATTTGTGAAGCAAAGGAAATAGGAGACGTCAGCAAGTGGGCTAGCACTATAAGGCTCTATTAAACCCTAAAGGCCACCAACATTGGGAGAACTTGCTTAGTAGTACGTGTCACCGGTTTGAACGTAAAAAAAAAAAAAGTATATAATAATAAGTATATATGTAATTAAAGCTCTCTTTTTCCTTTTTCCCCTACTTTTTTTTCCTATCAAGCACAAGCGTTCGTCACCATAGTGTTGTTTCCGACTGCACGCTATGCGTGCCTAAGTCTGGTTAATCGTTAACATAGGGAACCTCAATGTAGAAACATTTGACAACTCACGTGCAACACGGCTCGGCGATCTTGCTATGTGTTTTGCAATGAAAGTTGCAGTTTCCAGCCAGGAAAAGCTCACTTAGGTAAGAGTTATTTCCTAAACATTTCAAGAATCGGTTTTTTACTTCGTTATTGATTCTGCATTCACGTTGTAAACAGACTTTGAATGTATAATTCGGTGATAAACAGAGTAGGTCAATTTCATAACATACTTCTCTAAATTGCCCAACATCGCTCATTATTGGGAACAAAGGCCCCCAAATTCAAAATCCTAGTTTTCTCTATTTGAAAACATTCTAGAAAAACAAGAAAACTCGTATTCTGGCGAAGGAAAGTCACATTTTAAGAGCTGCTGTGTGTTGATTTCGGTTGACATGAAAGGTCAAAGGGTCGCTCATATCACTCAAGTAGCCTGTTTTCAAAGCGCTCTCAAAATTCCCCGTTTCATTTGTCCCAAAATGTTTTTCGGCCGATGTTTAGTTGAAGTGATTGTTCTTTCCCAGAGTATAGTCTCGTTGTGTAAAGCCATGTACCAGAGTGCTTTTTTGAGCCTTGAATTTAGCCTAAAAATTGGGTTGTCGCTAACGACCGTTGTTGGGTATAAATTTTAAAATTCCGTTAAAAATTCACGTTCGCTTTTCATGAAGCTTTGACACTGCTAATAAACAGAGGAATTAAGATCTTTTAACTCCCCGGGTTAATCTTATTTAGGACGCTTTGAATATTTGAACAGGAGTTTCCGGAAAAGTCACGATTTTGGCGTTGATTTTGACTGCCGCGCAGGGCAAAATACGAAAATATTCACTAAAAAATAAATAAAAACTTAAACGACCTGAAACTTATATTTTTAGAACTAGTTCACCAAAGCCTTTATTCTGGCAGATTTTGAGAAAATCGGATTTTTCTATCTTGCATACCTTTAGTCGATTCTTACAGCAAACCGCTCTTAAAACCTTTTTCACGCGTTTTTCTGAACACAGATTTTCCAGGTTTTCCTGAATATCAATTGGAGGTAGAACATCAGTTGACAGAGGTAGAGGAAATTTTTACATCAGACAGCCCATCCGCTACAGATGGGCGCGAAGACGATTAAAACAGCTTCTTTAAAGCGGAAGACAAAGCAAACTAAATAAACTTAAGAAAAAATAAAAATGAATGTTGAATTAACCTCTGTGTGCCCAGCAATTTTATTTCTAAGTTCGCCTCTTACATCCTTTATATTATTATTGCAATAACGTTTTTATCGTGTTATGTAGCCTGGGCTTATTGTTGAGCTTGAGCTCCGACTAGCTCCTAACTAAACGGCTATTGGCTCCAATCGAACAGAAAGTCGCACAAAATAACGAAATATTTGTTATAGGCAGTTAGATAAATCCATTGTAATCCTGGTGTTGTCCGTATATCCAAAAATTTATTCCAGGAAACTGAGTGATCCATAGTATCATAGGCAATTCGAAACTGCACGAATCCTTGGCTATGACGTCTTTGATTTTGTGAAACAACTGCTAAATAGCCTATTGGAGGGTCTCAATGAGTTAACCGTCAACAGTCAAACGTCCTAAAATTTAGCTGTCTACCATCTTAATCTGTAATTTTTTTTTTCACTGTCAACCGTCAAAGCTTCTACCCTCACTGAGACCTCTTATTCGTGTACAAATGCAAATTCCACAATGGGCCCGATATTTGTTTCCACATTCGTGGCGTTAACGTCTGTACAGTTCATTTAACATTGGTGATACACCTTAAAATATTGAAACAGTGTTCAATCACAATTTTAACCGGCTTAAAATTGTTTCAACACGCTTTCAACAAACTTTCAACCTTTTTTGCAACATGAAAGACCTATTCAAACAGTTTCGGCGCGTTGAGCGAATGTTGAGTAAAATATTGAGGCCGGTAAATTGGATAGTACTAAAAGGTTTCGTGGAAAGAGATTAGGTATGAAACCTCTTTTCTCTCTAAAAAAATTAGCTGGTACCAACTTTCTCAATACTGGGGTGTGTGATTACATTCAGACTCCCAAAAGTCATGTACGCCATACTCAAAACAATTCAGAGCTACTCTGAAAAGTGATCATCAGCACCTTTCATTTTTTATTATATGGCAAGAGCCTGAAAATGTATAACGCGCGCTGTGATTGGCCAATACTCGGGGCCGGATTTTATGGAAATGCCCACGGGCATTATAAGCAAAGTTACCTGCTGGGATTTTGAATGCTTTCTGGTAAACTGTTTCATTCATCTCAATCCGCCATTTCTCACTTCTCAGGTGGTAAAGTGTTAGGTACAGCCAAATAACAAACTTCTTATTAGCTCTCACTAGCTCGGGACCGTTCTGGGAGAATATCGCCCTCAGTCTTCCTTCTACGGACCTCGCTTCGCTCGGTCAGTACCAGAAAGACCGCTCGGTTAATAAGAAGTTATTGACGGTCACAATTATAGGTCGCTAAATTAGATGCACAGATGCACTGTTTATCAACGGAAGTGTAACTTGGGAATTGAAGTATCAGTTATACTCCTAAAAAAACATACAAAAAAGCTTCTTAATCGACGAAATAAGTACTCCCTACATCTTCAGCGAAGGGGGAGGGTAGGGCACTAAATTAAACTACGGAAAATCTGTTAAATATCAAAGAACTGGTTTTGTTGCTTTTAAATGTTTGCCGTTATGGTTTAACAAGAACGAGAAGATAATCGCGTGGTTATTAAAACATTTGAGTTTGACTGGTTCAATCCTCACTCACTCAATCACTCACTAAATCCTCTTCGTATCCTCTCTGTCTATTTAAACAATAGAGTTCTTCTGTCGAAGGCACTATCGTGTGATAGGTTGCCCGAGGAAATCTGATGTTCACAACAAATATTAGCCCGAGAACGTAGTTCGAGGGCTTATATGAAGTTTGAACATCAAATTTCTGGGGGAACCTATCACACATAAGGCCTGAGACAGAAGGATTCTATTGTTTTTATTGTACAACGGTAAATTTTGAGCGAAAATTGCCAAAAGCGGCCTCTATGCGCTGATAGGCGCCCGCTAAGGAGAGACACTATCGCGTCACGTGATCGATTTCGACCAATGGGAGCACGCCAAAATTTAGCGTTGTATACTATAATGGTTGATAGCTGTCTGGCGGTAATGTGACTTCCTTGAAACAAATAGTAGCTCGAGAAGCAGAGGTTTGAGCGCTTTAGGTGGCGGTTTGTATGTGGTCTTCATGGAAAGAACATCGAATTTCCAAGAGAAAACTTATGAGAACGATAGGCCCGAAACGGGGCATTTCGAATTTTCAGGGCATCACGTTTGAGCTTTTGGCTAAAATGTTGCAAACGGATCAAAAAAACTGCAATAACAAGTTAGTTAATTGGTGGGGTCTGATATATGATTCACAAATATTTTTTCTTGATATATGATTCGAAAACGTGCCTTTAAATTTTTCTGTATCTTCGGCTTATACTTAAAATTAAGATCATAGAGCTTTACAAAAATCAATTACTACAAACACCTGACAAATGAGGGTATGACCAAGCCCCGATCTTAGCATCGCTTGTACACAGGGAGCCCTCACATCAAATCAAAATCGAATTATTGCTTTGCAAAGCGGCCATTTTGAGTTTTGGTCTCTGAAAGCATGTTAGTATTTGTAGTATTAATGAACCGACTGGATCACAACTGTCAGAGTTAAATGTCCAGCTTGTAAGGTTCTGTGTAGCTGACAAACCATGGACACAGATTCGTTTGTTTTTGTATTTATCAGTTATTATAATTCATGTCTCCTCTCTTTTGAATTAAAAAACAAATATAATTCATGACAATTAGATGCCAACAGCCAAGCTTAGTTTGCTAGAGCGCTTTGTAACGGAGAGAAAAACCACAGCCCATTTCGGGATAAAAATTTAACCATTTTATGTGGCCACTTTTATTCAAACTATAAAAACGAAAGAAAATCAAAAAACGAACGATGTAGTAACAGTAGAAAACTAGCTAAAAATTCTTTGTCTTACTGTCTCAAAATGGCTCTAGCAAAGGTGAGGCTAGAAAAGGCGGACAACGTTAAAAGAGTAAGAATAAGACCGATATGGGTGGAGAAAGGGGGTGGTTTTTTTGCAATAAGAAAACGCCTTCCCATACATTCTCAGATGACGACAACTAACAAGTTCGCTGGATCATAGAGCTTGGCATATACACGTGAATATTTAAAAGGCCTTTTATCTGAGAAATCAAGTCCAAAATCAAGCACACTCCTCATTGCCTCATTAACAGAGAAGGAATCAACCAAAATGCCGGGGGTACTCCCTCATAATACCTATACGGGTATGTGCCTCCCAACGGGGTCGTGATATTTGGACTCCTCATCTAAAACGGGGTATCCATATTGGAGACGTTTTCTAGAACGGCTTGTAATATTGCAAACGCACGAAAGCTTTAAGATATCAACAGCGATGTTGAGTTACCTATAGCCGGGCAAATACATGAATGGCTAATTAACTAATGGGGGAAATAAGCCAACCTGGTTTCCGTAGAAACAGTTGTATTTCGGAGATAAAAGTCGAACAAACAAAGAAATGACCTTTCTGAAACGGGGTTCTGAAATTTAGAACCAGAACGGGGTATCATTTTCAAAGCAAAACCCTTCATAAAACGGGATCTAATTTTGGAGGCCACACACCCACCCTAAACCTACTCGAGTACCCCTGGGCCAAAATGCCCTCAAGACATCATCTAAGGGTGGATCCTCCGATATAAATATCTCGTAACTTCGACGATTTGAATTGCAGTTCAGACTCAAATGGTAGGATTTTTAAAGACTTTTTACATTAATTTATTGTTTCGCACTGACCACGATAACAACAATCCGTAGATTCCAACCCAACACAAGTCGATAGGTTTAATCTGTTCGAATACCTAAAAAGGGATACACAAAGTGACGCTGAAAAAGCTAAAGGACCTAAAGCGACTACGAACTGCATTATAAACAAGGCAAAACGACGGCTAAAGTACTCACTATGGATCCTGAGATAGTCAGTGCAAAGGAATACGTTAGAACAGCGTTCAGTCTTTGTCCTTACAGCGTTCAATAGCGAATATCTAGCTTTCATAGCCTACATTTTTACATGCATACTGCCAAGATGGCGGACTCCGAACTCAAAGCTACAAAACAATGTCACGTGACTTGTAGGTCCCAGTTTAAACCGAGCGCTCGAGCGCGAAACACTCCCGCCACAGCAAAGAGCTACAAGCGCGTGACTCTGGCATCTAGGCTTCTTGGTCAACAGCAACCAGCACGATGAGCTTGTGTACTGTTCTCTCAATGCTTGTGTATCTCGCATGGGTTCCACCCTGATGCTGGTTCTTGTAGGACACAGTGACTCGTCGAACCTTATTATCTTGGCTAGGGTGAACCTCGGTTACAATGCCGATCTTCCAATTGCCTCGCACAGCATTGCTGTCCTGAATCAAGACGACGTCTCCCTTCTTGACATTTCTCTTTTCCACGTGCCACTTTGATCTTACGATTAACCCTGGAAAGTGGTCACGGGTCCATTTCTTCCAGAAGCTCTGCACTACCTGCTGGATGAAGTCGGACCTATTTCTGTCACTAGCTCTTCGCTTGAATGGGCCTTGCGGGATTTCTGGAGAAGATCTACCAAGCAACAGGTTATTTGGGCAGAGGTAACTCCCATCATCTGGATGAGTGGGGTGCTTTCCAATTGGTCTTTGGTTGACGATTTGCGCTGCCTCATACATAACGCTTTGCAGCTCGCTGAAATCCATGATCTGGTCCACCACGGCTGCATTGAGTGCTTTCTTTGTGGACTTGACTAGTGCCTCGGTCACGCCATTCATCCAAGGTGCATGGGCCGGGGAAAAGCTCCATTCAAGTTTGTGTTGTATGCCATGCTCCTGTAGTGCACTCCAGTCAAGCTCTTTGACAGCCTCCTTTAACTCCTTTGATGCAGCAACGAGCTGTGCGCCACAGTCACTGTAGACTCTCTTAGGCCAACCCCTTATGCTCGCAAACCGCCTCATCACCTGAAGGAAGGAATCCGTGGAGTAATCTTTACTCACATCAACATGTATGGCACAGGAGGCAAAACATACAAAGATGACTCCGTAGCACTTTCCTCGAACCCTCTTCTGCACTTCTCCGCTAATGGTGAATGGCCCGAAGAAGTCTACTCCAACGTTTGAAAACGGCGGTGACGGCTGAAGTCGCTCCAAGGGTAAGTTGCTCATGATCTGACCACTCAATCCTTGGAATTTTCTTTTACATGTGACACACTTGAACCAAATGCTTTTGACCATCCTTTGAAGGTTGGTGATCCAGAACCGTGATCGGATCCTGGCTACAGTCGCGGCGACACTAAGGTGTCCAACTTTTCCTGTGCTCGTCCTCCGCAATAAGTTGTGAGAATCGGTGGTTGTGGGGAAGAAGGATGAACTCTTGCCTATTCCAGGTAGCCTGCGTCCACCGCTCAGCCCTTCCACCTACGACTATCAGGCCATCCTTGTACTTAGGGCAGAGTCTAACGAATTTGCCTGCTTGCACGTCCTTGGCAATCGATTCTTGAGCATCTTTAATCCAGAACCGTTCAGCTGCGTCTGTGTCTGCAACAGTCAATTTCCCCACTTCAACTGCGCTGCCGGGTGAACGTTCAGTGGATTTCTTGTACTGCTTGTAGAGCTTCAATATTCTCGCTATGGTCTTCTTTAGAAGTTCAATCTTGCTAAATCTGCCAATGTCGATTCTGGCCGCCAGAGTTTCTATTTCCTTGACATTGGTAGTCATGACTGTCTTGTGGCGCTCCGGCAACTTCTCTACGTTAGTTTGGCTTGATACCGGTCACTCTTCTACTGGTCGCTTCAAGAATTCTGGGCCTGTCTGCCAAATGCTGCACGGTCCCAGCTCTCCGGGGCTCTTTCCTCTGGTCACCCAGTCTGTAACATTCAAATCGCCTGCTGTCCAGAACCACTCCTGCGGATCCGTCTTCTGTTGGATCTCTCCAATTCGGTTCCCCGCAAAAGTGTTGAAGCCATAGCTCTCCTTACTTATCATAGCCTTCACTATCTCGCTGTCTACAATGTGGTACACGGCAGTGAAAGTGTATCTAACTTCAGCTTGGATAAAGACTCTCAATCGCGTGGCAATGACAGCACCACTTAACTCAAGGCGCACGAAATCGACAATCTTGACAGGGGTTATTCTGTTCTTACTGGCAATGAGCTGTGCTTTGTAAGTACCATCCTTCGTTATCCACCTTGCGTAGGCCGCTGCCCCGTATGCATCGCCGGATCCATCCGAGAAAATCACCAGTACCCGGTCTCCGATCGCGTTACTAGGTTTGATGCATCAGGGAAACTCTACTTCCTTTAATTTGAACAGTTCTTCAAAAAAGGTTACCCACTCTCGTCGCAAGCGTTCAGGCATGGCATCATCCCAGTCGAGCTTTTCGTCCTGGCCCCACAGCTTGCGAAGCATGATCTTTGCACGTACTGTGAATGGAGCTACCAGTCTCATCGGGTCACATATCTCATTGACTTGGGATAGGACCATCCTCTTGGTTAGCACTTCTGGGATACCAGCTGGGATTTCTTGCCAAGATAGGTCGGGCTGTGTATGCATCTTTCTCTTCTTCTTGGAAAAGTTCAGTTTCACTCGGTAACACAACACATCTTTGAAAGGGTCCCAGCCCATTCCAAGAACCCTCTCCAATTCTGTGATGTCAGGTTTAGTGCCAGTCAATACCTGAGACCCTCGCTCCTGACCTTGGTCCTGTCCGGACATGACCCATCCCTTAATCTTAAATCCACCACGGTCGAGAATCTTGCCAATTTCGGAGGTTAACTTCTGAGCTTCTTCTACGGTTCCAGTGCTTTCGGGAATGTCGTCCATGTAGCTGTTGCTAAGGATAGTTTTGCTGGAGCGTGGGAACTCGTCTTTACTTATCTCCGCCGTCTTACGGAGTGTCGCTATTGCTATGGTGCCAGACGGACGGTCTCCCATGTTAACGGCAGTCATCACATAAGTGTCAGGCTCCTTCGCTCATCCAAGTCTCTCCACAGGAATCGATGAGTCATCTGATCGAGCGGTGGTATGTCGATGGAGTGAAACATTTTTGCAATGTCCCCAATCATGGCTATTGGCTCCTCTCTGAACCTTAGTAGCACACCAAGCAGGTTGTTCAGCATGTCTGGGCCTTTAGCATAGTACTCATTTAACACGTGCCCATGGAAGTTTGCACTGCTGTTGAAGACAATGCGACAGGGTGTTGTTTTTGCTCTCTGGCGTAAGAACTTCGTGGTGAGAGATGTAGAATACGGGCCCATTGTAGTCTTCTATCTCTTTCTTTGTCAACCTGGGGGCAACTCCTCTCTCGATCATACTTTCGATTTGCTTGTGGTACACTGCAGCATGCGCCGGATTCTGTCTGAGTCGCTTTTCCGTGGCTTTCAGCGTCGCAGGTGCAGCTTCCTTGTTGTCTGGTAGTGCTTTTGGATCCTTGATCCATGGGTACCCTGCTTCCCATTTCTTCTGGTCAGCTTTGTAAGTCAGCTTGTCCTCGATTATCTTGTGTTCCCGTTCTTCCTTAAGAGTCATGCTCTTTCCGCCTGGGTGACAGTGTCCACACCTGCACGAACCACACTTTGGAGTACACTCGACTCCTAGCTGTTCTAATTTGTAGAAGTCCTCTACTCGCACCATAGCATGGTGGATAGTCGCATGCTATAAGACCTTTCTGGTTCTTTCCTTAAGGGTAGGATGTGTACCTCCTATTATCATCCCAAATCTGTTTTTTTTTTAACAGTAGCAGGTGTCCGGCTGCTTGTTTACGAAAGGGATGAAAGGCTGCATACTCATAACCAATAAGGCAATCAATTTCTCCCTCTTCTGGCTTGTCCAGGTCTTGCGCGCTCACACCTGCGAACAGTTTAATATAACTCCGCCGACTTCTATTGGTGTGATGTCCGTGGATATGCGGTCTATGCCAAGTACGCTGACGGTGATTACAGTGTTGGCCTTGTCAATTAAGGTGAGGTCATAACGACAGGACTCCAGCTCTTCAATCGCTCCACCAACTGTGACAATTTGGAGGTTGACTCTTCTGCCACTCAAATTCATTCGCTTGGCCTGACGGAAAGTTATGAAAGAAAGCGTGCTTCCGCCGTCCAACAGCGTATTCATTGATGTCCAGTTACCTCCTCTGTTGCTACCTTTCAGCTTCTGGAGTTGCAGCAGGATCTCTGTATCCCTACTCTCAGCCATGCTAAACACCTCCTCACTGTGGAAGGATATGCCTGATGCGTGGGCCTCATGTATCATCTGATGATGGGTTATGCCACACCCATCTTCTTTACACTTGAAGTTGCGCTTGCAGGATTTTGTCGTGTGACCCTGTTCAAGACATCTAAAACAAGCTTCGTTTTCTCGGGCAACTTGATCTTTTCCGCTGCTGACTTGTTCTCGAAGGCGTTACATTTCCAGATGGGGTGTCCATGGTGGTTAGGGTGCATCCAGCAGCGCGGCTTCTCTTCCTTGATTCCCCTGTTGGCCAAGAGGGTGTGACCCATTTCGCTGGAGCCTGATCTTAGGTCACTGAATTTGTACTCTATCCTCTCTCTGAATTCCAGTAGAAGGCCCAGTAGAGCTGGGAACTTATCTTTGATGATTTCAGGCCGTAGTTTGTTGGTCACGGTCTTTATTCATTCTTTCTCAATGGTTTCAGGCAGTCTTTCCTCTATCATGCTGACGATAGTGGAGTTACTGATTTCCTTTTCGAGGCCCATGCTCTTCAGGTCTCTGTGCGCTCTTTCCATGATGTTTATCATCTCAAGTGTTCCTTTAGGGTCCTCATCGACACTCTTTCAGACATTATAGCATCTACCAATTTGCCCTGGCCTCCATACTTCTTGTCAAGCCGTTTCAAAATTTGCTCCATATCTTCTCCAAGGCCCTCAATTTCCTCTTTGATTTCATCGGACATGTAGGATCTCAACGCAAATGCTTCTTCACTGGGTTTGTAAAGTGGTTTAATGTGCTTCAAGAATTCTTCTTTAAACCTCGGGTTTTTTCTCAAATTTCCTCTGAAAGGATCAAACTTCAGCTTTTCTAATCTAATACCAGTGGTCCCCGCTCCAGGCTTATCACATGATCTGGATGTTTCCTTCTCTGTGCTGTTTCGACTGATAAATATCTCCACCTCATTGCAGGCCTTGTTGTACACTCCAAGAGTAGTTGCAATCCAACGCGACTCACTTTCTACAACTTCCTTGTCAATTAAAGACGAGATGTAGTTTTCTTGAGCTCTTTCACATGCAATCATTCTATCTTCTAGTCTCTTTCGGGCATTCTTAACCGCCCCGACTAAATGTTTTACTACTGAAGTACCTTCCGATGCCATAAGTTCTTCGATAGCTTCAATTGACTTCTTGAATTTAATTTCCTCTTGATACCTAAGTGCTAATAACTCTTCGATCCGCTTTCTTTCCCTTTCCCTTGCCTTCTCGGTCTCTTCTTTCTTTGTAATTTCAGGCAGCTGACGTGCTTTCATTTCTGCTTCTTCTGTTTCTTTAAGGATTTTAAACTCTTTTTCCTGTTCCTTAGTTTTAATCGCGTCTTCTAAGTACCTGTCTGCTCTTACCTCCAGTTCGCTGAATGTTTTACTTAATTCCTCGATCCAGCCTTCGTCGAGTTCCTCGCCTGCAAGCAGTTTGACAAAGTCATCATGTTTGCTTTGCGTTTCGTTTCATGCGGCTTTCAGTTCGTCGTATTTGTTTTCGATGGTTTTAGTTGGGGCTCCGGTATCGATGGCTTGACCAAGATTGTTAGCTGCTCGGGTAAACTTTCCTTTCGCAGTTGAGCGAAGTTTCTTCGCCGCCTCTACTTCGGCCATATTCAGTTTCGTGGCGCCCGAATCTTTCCACTGTGAACTAAGCTTTCTTTGGTAGGTAGTATTCGAATGTTTCGCACTGACCACGATAACAACAATCCGTAGATTCCAACACAACACAAGTCGATAGGTTTATGTTCGAATACCTAAAAAGGGATACACAAAGTGACGCTGAAAAAGCTAAAGGACATAAAGCGACTACGAACTGCATTATAAACAAGGCAAAACGACGGCTAAAGTACTCACTATGGATCCTGAGATAGTCAGTGCAAAGGAATACGTTAGAACAGCGTTCAGTCTTTGTCCTTACAGCGTTCAATAGCGAATATCTAGCTTTCATAGCCTACATTTTTACATGCATACTGCCAAGATGGCGGACTCCGAACTCAAAGCTACAAAACAATGTCATGTGACTTGTAGGTCCCAGTTTAAACCGAGCGCTCGAGCGCGAAACATTTATGTTCTAACTATTACTATGCTATCTCTATTTTATTTCAGTTGTGAATCATTTGAATTTTTTAGTTTAAAATGTTTGAATAAAGATTGTTTATTTAGACCGCTAATGTTATGATTACTACAGAGCTAAACAGCATTTTTGGAAATTTTGGGGTAATAGGATCCATAATCCGCAGGCCACCTAGGAGCTTTACCCTTCCAGCTTGGCTACATACTGTGCTCTAAGTACTCTAAGTTTAGTGCAATGAATGTGCAGTTCGTTATATCAAGCTTCACAAGAAGGTAAGCAATATTCAATTAGTTTTCTATTTTTACACCTTCTCAAAGGTTCATGCTGTCCTTAGGCCCCTCACGGTAAAAGAGTTCCCTTGACCAATTAACGGCATCACCATAGACACATCAGTGACTATTGAAGCACATTGAAAATGTCGCGGAGGATTTACTAGACTAGATCAAGAAATCTCTGCAAAACTTCCTTTCGTTTTCCATGCCTAACCTGCGAAACCTTCGGATAAATAAATCTTTCACTTGCATAAATCGATTTATTTTTCTTTTTGGTATTTAAAATATAATGCATTGCTGGTTTGCGCCTAAATAAGTGTAAACGGGAGCGAAAACGTGAGGTGTAAAAATTTGTGGATTCCAGATGTCGCTGCACCAGTAGTTCATAGAGTATGCTATACATGCTCATGCCTCAGACACGTAGTTTATGTTTTGTTTTCTTTTGTTTTGTTTTTATTGGTGGATTAGGGCAATTTAGCGGTCGTCAGTTAATAAGCGCCGTATTTACTGTCGCTTTCGGTACTTTTGCAAGTTCTTTGGAGGTCACGAAATATAAGTTGAGAAAAAGGCAATTGCTCAATTAACTATTTTGTCGGGTAATAGTGATGTATTGCGCATTACGTTTGAGTCGAATCTATGGCTTAAAATAAACTTAATTATCACATCTCTGCCATTGCGCATATGCCACACATCGACGTTCAAATCCTTTAGGTATGCAGGATGTTTGTTACATGATCCGAGTTTTTAAACTCTAGCTCCCACGAGACTCCGATAATTCATTGGTAAAGCATCCGGACTAGTAATCAGAAGGTCATAGGTTCGTCTTCTGTTGGGAGAACCCAGTTTTCCTTTTTTCTCAAGTTTGCCTGTCTCACTCACTGATGTATTATACATCTTTCATATGTAATCACCAGCTTAACATACCGTATTTGATCGAATAAGCGCCCTCTCTCAAACAAGCACCCTCCTTCGATTAAGCGCCTCTCTTGGACACGAAATTTGAAATAAGCGCCTCTCCTCGAATAAGCGCCCCTCCTCATTTATGCGCCCTCTCCTCACTGCTAAAAACAGTAAGAATTTATAACTGTAGGCAGGTTTTTTTTTATTTTTTTAAGGTCAGTTGAATTAGTTAGCAGCACGTCTGCGAACTTCTTCAGTTGTAATACTAGTTTATTTTCGTACGCGTTTCATGTGATTTACGCACACTTCATCAGGGAGTTTTAAAATACAGCTAAGTGTGCCGACTAGGAGGAGGCCAACAACGAGGTGAACGTTATCGATAATGATAAAGATGGAGAAGACGATGTAGATGTGGAATGAACTACCTTAAACGTCGTTTGTTTGTTGTTGCTGTTGTTGTTGTTGTTGTTGTTGTTGTTGTTAATAAAAGCTTCATCATAGAAACAAACTTTGAGACCTTGTAATTTTGTTAATAAGCGCCTCTCCTCGAATAATCGCCCCTCCTCGATTAAGCGCCCCCCTTGAACACGAAATTTGAAATAAGCGCTCTGGGCGCTTATTCGATCAAATACAGTATACCATTACAGTTCTTCCAGTCCAAATTGTTCATATTTTGTTATCATTACCACACAATGCTTGAACATTTCATCGAGAAATTGTATGGCAAGGCTTTGCCTGATTCTCATACGGTCCGAGTCTCGCCGGCATTTCCCTTCTTGGGATGAGAGAGGAATCTTTTGATACACTATGGTTTGTGTCATATTTGTGTCCTTTTCATGTGGATAGATGTAAAGACAACCTGAAAACGATCGTGTGGACGCAGAACTTTTTTTCCGTTCTGTTAGTTTTGAAAAAAAAATACATTCTTGTGAACACGACCTCATAGCGAGCTACCTCAGACCGTTTGACTACAGACAGACAAATTAAGTGTGAACACGTCATCCGATTGAAAGAAAAGAATCTGTACAACAAACAAGGAAACTTTTTCATGGGTTATTTTCTAAGGGAGATAGAAATATTTTCTCCCAGTTTTTATAGAATAAATAGTAAGAATAGAATGGGCTTGAATGAAATACAAACTTCAGTTAACAATCAGTTGCACAAAATCGAGTCATACACGTCCTCATAAACTATAGCACCCATGCCCAAGTCCCCCAGCCAAGTGACCAAACGATGAATTTTTGTAAAGCTGTCAGAAATCTTTTCTGGAAATGGAAACAATTCTCAATCGTTTTTACGGAACGTTTGGCCATGTTATCGTAAATAAATCCTAAACCAGGCTTGTGCATCTTCGAGAGCAGCAATAAATTTTTGAGGACAATTTTTCAGCCATCATGGTGATTCGAGCAAGCCAGAAAGGGTTATTTACCATTGAATCTTCCTTCTTGTTGTTCTGCTTCAGGAGACAACTTGTATGGCTTTATCAAGAGCCAAAGCTGCGTTTTTATTGTGCAACGTCTTGGCTGTGGCCACGCTTTTGATTATCTATCAGTCAGAATGTTTGAATACCAAGCCAAAAGTGAAAGATCTTGTGAACACGCCGGAGCCAACAACGAGAGGGATTTCAATCACACCAACGTCAAAGATTACAACAGTTCTTAGTACAACAAAACAAACAGTTATTTCGAATACATACACTTTAAAGATGACAGGGACCCTGAATGCGTCAAAACCGAAGGTAACAAGTGTTGCTATTATACTTAAGCCGACGACAAAGTTGGTCCGAATAAACAGACGTAAAAGTCTACAGGTATACTGTGTACCAAAGCCAATTTCAATGTCGATCGACAAATGCATGACCAACGCCTTTAAGGGTCAGGGCGATGGGGTAGTTATCCAAATAATTGGTAGGGCCGTAAGACCCTAAACCTACAATCCATAACCCATTTCAATCATTAAGCTCTGGCCAAACGGAGTCGCAAGTCAACACAAGTTTAAAAAAGTCAATTCGCTTACGCAGACTTGCGATGGGTGGCCAAACAGACATGCGAGTAGACGCAAATTCAACGGAAATTGCAAAGAAATCCATTTAAATACAGCCTTGTGCCCTTCCGTACTAAAGAAAAACAACAGTGAGACAAACTTGCAGCGACTTGCGTTGGGTAGCCAAACGGTGAAAAACTTGCGAATAGAATATGTAATTAAATTTTGGATAATAGACGCGTAGCTGAGGGGAAGGGGATGTTTATCTCTTCATAATTCGATAACGTATCACGTGTCAAGGAAATGCATCCGATTGTGCACTTCTCGTAAAGAAGTAACTCGCAGTTTTGGTTTTTTTTTTAGTAGTCAAAGTGGAAAAGATGCAAAAGGCTGATATGGGGAGACGAAGAACTAAACACAACATTTATCACGCTGAATGACTCAAAAATTCTCGACAACTACAAGCCAGATGAAGAGTGTGCCCTTGTCTTACGGGCACGTTTTCCACACCCTCCTGTGTCTGAAGGGGAACAGCAGTTACCAATCGCTTATGCCTTTACAATTTACAAAGGTGCACGTCTATTTGAACGAATTCTCCAAGCCATCTACATGCCTAGCAATGTCTATTGCGTTCACATAGACAAGAAATCCCCCGAGGTCTTCCATGAAGCCATTCAGGCTATAATACGCTGTCTGCCAAATGTATTTGTCGCAAAAAACTGCACAAGCGTCGAATGGGGACATTTTGCCGTAATTCAGGCACAAGTGAATTGCATGGAGGAACTATTACAGTCAGCAGTGAAATGGAAATATTACATTAATTTAATCGGCCAGGATTTTCCACTTTACGACAACAGGCAAATTGTAAGAGCATTGCAACGTCTTAACAACACCAACAACATTTACAGTGTGCCAATGCCTAAAAACGACGAATCCAGAACGAAGGTCGCCTGGGAATTAATCAATCATCGTTTATTTAAGTCAAATAACATAAAATCACCACCGCCACACAATAATTCAATATGCAAAGGATCAACGCACATTGTCGCCATAAGAGAATTTGTCGAATTCGTGCTTCACAGCCAGATAAGAAAAGACTTCACTGAATTCTTAAAGGATACTCTCGTCCCAGGTGAAACACTGTATTCATCATTACAGCATCCATTGGCTCCTGGTGGTATCCAAGGGAAACAGCCAACGTGGATACCACGTGCTTTGTATTGGCTTGTCAGTGAGGAAAGCCGTCACCTTTGTCATGGGACCTGGGTACGCCCCCTTTGCTGGATTTCTATTAAAGGTTTGAGTTGGGCGTTTGGAGAAGAAAAGAAAGAGAAACTGTTTGTTTAATTTCAGCGACAGCTTACTAGAGTGCATTCTTTTGGGAAGGCAGGGAAGGGAATATCCTTCTGCTTTGTGGAAACAAGAACAGAGCACAAAAAGTTGAGTTTCACACGAGGGGTTTGACAGACATTCAAGACACATTCCTGATCATTATTAAAAAATTTATCCACGATAATTATATAAAAAGATAGAAGGTCAGGAACAAACAAGGAAAATGTGGCACCGAAGTTGGTCAAATCTTTGTTATAATATTCTCAACTTTGCTTCAGCCGTTGCTGACTTTTTTTTTAATACTATTAACAGGACATGCCTCTTCCGATGAAAATTATTTGAAATCTATTTTTGGTTCTGTGACATACTGCGCGGATATTTTAAGGATGACACCTCATTGGTCAGTTAGAATGACGTCATGTAATTTTAAATTGTTGACATGGATACAACAGATAAAATAACCTCCGCAGGGTGGGTGGGTGCGAACTGATAATAAATTTCAAACAATTATCTTGGGACACGGGGATTCACTCTCTAATAGTTCAGCCTCTCTTGTTATAACAAACTATTACTTCTATTACTTCAAGGTTAAACGTTTCGAACGCCAGTGCACTTGACATGGCATCTAACTTCCTTATAAGGCAAAAGGAGGGCTCTTCGGTGATAAACTGTGCGCGATGAATTATTCACGAGGCTTGGAAATTCGGTAACTGAGACTGAAAAGGTTACGATCTAGGAAAGAATGATGAAAAACCCACTTTTTTTCTTCGACTAAATGAAATTTAACATTTCTAAAAAACATTTCGAAAAAAAGAGGGTTTTAGTGAAAATGTGCTGACTTTAAATGAATTCATAGGTTATGTAGACTTGACGGATTTTGTTTAAATTTGGAAAAAACATCCCTGGAATAGTTTCGAGCAAAACGGTGTCGGGGAATTTTTATACTCAAAATATTTTGGCTTTGGCAGCCCCTATGGGTCACATCGTAACGCACCTCGCAATTTTTTGCTCCTCAAACTTTATACATGGATATCTCAATAACCAATCAGAATGTCGAAAAAGCCTCAAAATGTTTTTTGATTGACGTTTTGGGTTTAGAACTGTACAGTTTTTTTGCCTTAGCGCCTACGTTCGATACCCGGTAAATTCACTCAAATGACCCTCGGTGGTTTTGGCGTTTACTGGCTTCTGCCGCTCCCGAAAACAAAATATCAAGAAAACAGAGAAAAGCAAAGATGAAAACAAAACAAATCAAAAGAAAGGGGAAAAAACTAGACAAAACATAGAAAGAGAATATATAGGGACCTTAATACGAACGTAAAACAAAGTTTACGCATGCGTAGAACCTGTCACGAGTCACGTTACATTGGCTGACAACACTGCTGACAAACTAGACATGAGCATTGGATGTATGTACTTACGACAAAAACATAACTTCCTTTAAAGCACATTAAATCCAAGCTTCACTTTGTTTTATTTTGCAATTTTTTTTTTTTGGAGTTTTGATATGACAGATGACAATGAGTAATTTGACTGTCGCGAGGATAATCTAATCAAAGCCCTCTAATTGTCTTTGTGGATGCACCAGTGGCTTTCAATAATGTTCTTGACTTTCGTATTTAGGAGCTCTACTCTTAGGCTAGGCTTCCTGTGTAAACTGGTTAAAGGACGTCGAGTTGAAAGTTTTGAGTGAAGGGTAATTCAGTGGCATAATAAAGGCTTCAGAGGAATGGTTTTGACCCGTTTTTGTTTGGATGCAGTTTTCTCCAGCTTGATACTTGGGGGCTCCGCTGTCAGGCGAGGCAATCTGTGTATATTTGTAGCTTTGGAACACAGGCTTACCTCTGATAAGAAATACACTGTCATGCAATATATATCGAGTTGAACCATCAAAAACAGCAATCAAATTTACCTCGATTTAGCAAGCTGTTCGAGTTGTCGATGGATTGAGATATCGAACGTAAAATTTCAATAAATGTATGAAGGAAATCCAGGAGAAACCGATTTTGGTTCGAATTTTATTAGCGAGGTTTGACGTAAGATTCATACACACTTTAAATCAATTATATACCTTTCTTCTTCGTTAAGAGCTATGCAAAAGATAATCATTATAGATTAACACCTGACAGATGAGTTATGATAAGTCTCGACCTTAATATCGCTCGTATGTACGGTGACAGTTCTCAATATATACCGAATGAGCAGATGAGGGCTCCCCCCCATGACAGAGTGTCTTAATTTCTCTTTTTGCCGGGTTACTTCTAATGCATTTTGAAAAGTCTACTTCAAAGCCCTCTCTTTATACTGAAAACTCCTCAATTCAATGTTTCTCAAAACAGGAAAGGGTACAGATACAAAAACACACCGCATAGGAATGAAACATGTCTTTTTTTAATGTGTAAGCCTTGAAGAGAATCTCTGAAAGCAATTTAATATCAATATTTTACAGTAAAAAAAAGCACTAATAATAAATTTAAGTCTTCCCTTCTAATCGCCGCCTTGTCCTTGCCAATAAAATGATAACATCCGATCCCACTGAAACTCCTCTCCAAAGCAGGCCAAAATTCAACCTCGCGGGGCGCCATTTTAAATCGTACTTAGCAGCCTGGCCGCTTGTCCGTGACGTCATTCTGTCCAACGCGGGGGTCCTCTCGGAGTTTGCCCTGTTTATGTTTATATCCTAGGAGATGGCAGTGCTTGAACCTCATCATTTGGAGCCAAAACGTGTCCGCGATTCCGCTGATGATGATAGTCGTGAAGATAATGAAACGAACTAGCGGTCGAATAGCACAGTTTGGTCATTGTGGCGTTCTTGCCGAAGGTGTGAAGTAATGTTGACTCCAAAAGAGTGTATTTGTTGTGTTGGCATCTGGAATCGGAGAACAAGATGGAGCGGTACCTATACTCTTCCTGGAACTACGTAATCGTAATCGTATTTAATTTTTGAATAGAAATTATTTAAACGCCGGTACCGGTAAATCGCTTTATAAATTAAATTAAAACATTAGGATCAAATCGAGCCTTATAATTTGGTTTTAACCTGTCTGGTCTACTTTTATTTTACCCCCTGGCGGTGCGATATGGAGGGATTTGTTGCATCACAGAACATGAAGACTTTTCGATCGTTTCCTTAAACTACACACATACACATTTTCAGGCTTCGGGAGGCCGAACCTGTCGTCACGGCAAAGCTGGTCAAGCCACTGCTTTGCCAATCGTGTTTTCTTTGCAGGTAAGTTGCGAAAAGTAATTCCTCTTATCTATCTTTTATGGATCTGTTATTACAGTCCGGAACTGAGCACGTTGGCATTCTCTTAGTGATTTTTTCTTCACATGATGAAAACGAAACATACGCAGCAGATTTGTAAAAGTACCTACAAGCTATAGGTTATACCAGCTGCTATGACATTTCCCGCCAGTTTCACCTCGTGCGGAATGATGTCACAGACAAGCGGCCAGGCTGCTGAGTACGATTTAAAATGGCCTCCCGCGATTTTGAATTTTAACCTTCTTTGGAGAGGAATTTCAGTGAGTTCGGGTGCACTTTAGAAGCTAAAACCACGAACGGTAACTCAATAGTGCTATCTTTTTATTGGCAATTTTTAAAAAACACCGTTTGTGGAGTGACCTTCTCCTTAAAAGGTAAATGTGGACTAAATGTGGACTATAATAAGTAATCTTTTCTCCTCAGTAATCTTCTCACCATGTCAGTTTTGTGCATGCCAGCTTAGTGAAATTTATACATACATAGAAGACTAACCAATTCTATGTGGATAGTTCTTTTGAAATACTGTGTTAATGGCGTTCATAAAATTCCCTTCCCCTGGATCTAGGCCGAGTCGCCCGGTTGTACTGTTCTAAGAGACGTCAGAGTAGTTTAGTTATAGCACTTAAATCAAGTACTTGTTGATCACCCAATTGCGTACAACCGGTTCCGAACCTCGAAATCTCCAAACAAGTCATTATTGAAACACACAAATTTTGGATTTATCAATTGAGTTGATAAGGTGAATTGGCCACTGTGGCAAATTTCCCTTATCAACTCAGGTGATAAATCCAAAATTTTTGTGTTTCACGTCCCCACCGACGCAGTACCATAGTTTCTTTAGAAACTAAACCCCCTTGTTTGTAAGTCAGTTTTTGAACGGCTACGGAAACACTCACACAGACAAAAAATTTGGTTCCTTCTGTAAGTACAGGATCGCGAATGACGTAACACAAAAGAAACAAAAGACAGAAAACAATTCAAGTCCAAAATAGAACCAAAACACAATGTCTCACAAACAAAGGAAGGACAATGTCCTTGAGTACCTGCAGAAAGACGGTCGATCCTAGCTAAACAGTGCTAGTAATCCTGTTGGCATCCTTTTACTTAGCTCTTCGTTGGATGCAAAGCATTTGAAATAACGTGATGGGAGGCACCAGAGGCCATTAGAAATGCAGACAATTTCAATCATACTCCAGAAAAAAAAAACAATTGCAAGCTGCAAATTAACATAATGTCTCACAAACAAAAGAAGGGCAATGTGCTTGGGTACCTGCAGAAATCAGTACCCCAAAGTTCAACAAGGCCAGTCGATCCTCGTCAAACAGTGATGGGAATCATGTTGGCCTCCTTTTTCTTAGCTTTTCCTTGGATGCAATAAATTTGAAAGAATGTGATGAGAGGTACCAGAGGCCATAAGGAATTCAGACAATTTATTCTTTTCGCTGTTTGCGGGGGTCCTTCTTTTTCTGTCAATCATACTCCAGGCTAGGAAAACAAAACAAGCCGCTTGTTAACTAAATTGCCTATTGCCAACGTCATTAGGGACCTATGGTTATGTAACAGGCCAGAGCACGTAGCATCTTATATCTACCGTCAGTTTTGCGTGCCGTGAAGTCAAGATGAAGCTTGATGGATCACTCATCCTCGCTTTTCTCGCGTTTTTTCTTTCACTACCAGTTGACGGTAAGCAAACGTTACAACCTAAAGTTGGTGCACTTCCCCTTGTACTTTACCGCTGCGTTCAGATTTTTCTGTTGGACTTGATCAGTCCAGTTCGTATTTACAAAATAGCGAAACTTTAGTTTTGCCTTTTCAAAACTGGAAGGAGAAAGTCCAAAATGTATCAGTCTTAATAAACTGACCACCAAATGATTGGTCACACGTTAGGATTTGAGGGTTGTCCAATACACTCCATCTGATACGTTCGGAGAAAGACAAATTTCTATTCCTACGGATAGAAAAATTAGTAGGACCCGAGAAATAGGGTTGTCGATCCGAAAAGTGCATCTAGTTAGTGGGACTAATGATCCGTACGAATCGTACGAATGGAGAACATCATCCACGACCCGTCAAAAAGAGTTGTCGATTCGAAAAGTGGAAGTTTTTATGAATTAGGCAAACGTTAATCAGATGGCGTGCGTTTCACTTACGATCAATGGCTATCGATCATATGAACAGCTTGCGTGAGAGCGAGGTTTAGCTTTAACGTTTACGCAAGCCGTTCAACACGCTGCTAGATTGAGTGATTAGTAACAGATGAAGAGCCACTACCTGGACTTTATTAAACCATTTATTTACTTACTTACTAAACACGTTTTTAGAACGAGTAATAGACATGTTCCCTGTTTTCTTTTAGGCAGCGCGCTTCCAGAGCGAGGAATATTCATGTATATTATTATTAATATCATTTGTGTAAACACGCTTTCAGAACCATTAATAGACATCTTTTTTATTTTCTTTCGGTCAGTGTGCTCGTAGAACGAGGAATATTCATGTATAAGTTGTTATCATTGACGAAAACGAGCTTTTAGAGAGGGAAATATTGATGTATCCCTACTATTTTGCGTAACACTCATCTATGTTGTTAATGAATGCAATTTTCGGATCGACAAGTCGATTTTAAGGCTGGTTTCCATATGAACGCTACGATCGTTGCTATCACTGGAAAATAATGTTCAGCAAATCGTTGTGATCATATGGAAACCACACTTCAGCGATCGTAGCGATCACAGCATTTCACATCGATCGCTGAAGAGTGGTTTCCACAGGATTGCAACGATTGCTGAACGTTTTTTTCCAGCGATGGTAGCGATCATGAATATGGAAACCAGACTTTACGAATCGTGCATAAAATTATCCATTCGTAAGGATCGAACAAATCGACAATCCTCGTTTCAACATAAAGGTCTTTAACGAAATGCAATTGTCGGATCAAGAACTATATTTGACGAGTCGTCTGTATTTGTCAATTCGAATAGGTTGTATAATAGCTTTTTTCGGATCGCGTCAGTTGGAGAGTATTAGCATGAGTGGCACTATCAATGAGGAAAGTACTGCTCAGTAGCTTTCATCTCAATAGTCACGTGTTAGTATTTCATCCACAAATGTTAGGCCTAGATCACGTGACGCAAGGTTGCCCCTCAGGTTACTTGAGCGGCGACTAAAGTTTCAAGATAATTCCCAAAACCAGTTTAATTGTGCGACCGAAACGCCTAAAACAGTGAGAGTGAAAACGGTATGGAGTTGCTGAGCCCGTGTAGCAGTGAAAGCAGCCCGCATGTGTGATGAGGTAGTATTGGTTTTGGTCGAAATGATGGCCAAGGTTGTATGAATGATGGGCTTCGTGCAATTTTCATCTGATCCTCCACTTGTATTAACTCAGTTCCTTTTAATAGACAAATTTGCTGAATAAAATGGGTAAAATCCAAGTAAACACTATGGACGGTTCTCGATCGTCAAGATCATCATCAGAGTATCAAAACTGAACCGAGGTATGTGCGTTATATTCTTGGGTGAAAATTACGTAACTCCAATTAACACAGGGAACCGAATGAGTTGCAACGATTGTACTTGTTTGTTGGGGTGTTTTGCCTACAGCTCATGCATTCATGGTTGAAACGAAGGATCATTGGAGTGTACTACATCGCACCTATCCATCCTGAACTTAGCAACAATCGTTACCACTCATTCTGTTCCTATGGAAATTGAAGTTACTTAATTTTTCATTAGAGCCTATGATATAAGGACATGGGTCTTTGAGGAGTTTTGATACTCTGATGATGATATTGATGATCAAAAACGTCCAAAACGTATTTTTAATTTTTAATAATATTTTTACTTGAGTTTTAATAGTTCTGTTTCTCATGTTAATTCATGTACTGATACTTTTAACTGCGTGAGGATTCTGAAAATCACTGTTGAAAGAACAATATTGATTCATACAAAATTATCAAATCAACTACCGTAATAAGGATGCAATATATGAGCTAAGATTCTAGTACATGGTTGCAAGCCTGATCGAGATATTTTTAGCGCAAGTGAATAACCTTAACTAAAGAACCAAGAGAATACGGACAGAGCAAAAGCAAATGGTAGAATTCTACATTTATCTCATTTTTTCTATTGCGTGTCCCAAGTTTTGAGAGTGTTCAAGCTTTATGGTTTTAAGAACAGAAAAAAAGAAGATTATGAGTTATTCATACTTGATGTACGTAGGTTATTTGAAAGATAATATACCTCAAAAACAGAAGTGCTCAAAACGTTTAGTGTACAAAATTTCTAGTGACATATTAAAATCATGTAAGCATTGCATCCATCGTCAAAAAGTGAAACTGCCGTGAAATACTCGCGATCCCGTATCAATAGTTACTTTGAAAATTCACATCAAGAACATCGTCTTTCTCTCCTTTAATTTGGATCTAGCTTACCGGCGACTTTGGTTATCGCTCCATACTCAACAAGCTCGAGCGGAATAGCTGTTAAATATCTCTAACGGTCTGCACCTGCATAAAAATTACATTTTCTTAAGGACGGTGCCTCCTAATTCAGATATATTTTTGCAAAGGTTATGACTATGGGGAACAAGTAGATCTTAGCAAGGGTTATTGGAATTCAAAAAGGAAAATGTGGGTAGCCACGCATTTTTCAGAGATAATTAAGCAACCATAATTCTAAAAAAGCGTTAAAGTACCAAGAATGCATGGCAATTTCTTTCCAAATTTAAGCTCAATTATCTCTGAAAAATGCGTGGCTACCCCCAATTTTCTTTTTGGATTCTGATAGCCCTTGCTAAGATCTGCTTTTTTCACATAAACTGTGCAAAAACATTGTTGTATTGGTTGGCAAATTCCAATAGAAACCCGAATATCCCGAGATGCGCAGAACGTATGCGCGGTAACAAAAGGAGGCACCGCCCTTAAGATATGTATTGAAATATGAAAGAGATGATGGTCCTTATACTGATGAGTTGTTTTAGCGTTAGCACCAACGTCATTTGACGGATACTTGGTTGGCCTCTTGTGTGATGATTCTTTAACTCAAGGGGCGTGAAAACAGAAAAAAAAAACAAAAAAACAAGCGTGTTGAGGTCAGTTTAGTGCATTAAGTGTTTGCCTTGCCGACTTCTTTACCTCAATTAAGTCTATGAACCAAAAAAACAGACTGAAAAGACTTTGAAAATTAGATCAAAGGACTTTTAAAAAATGATTTGTAATTGTAATCATCATAAAAAGGCAATAAACAAATGGAATGCGCTGAGAAATGACGTGCAAAAGGCATAGCATTTAGGTATATTGGATAAATTGCGTAAGAACCTTTTAGTTAATATTAATTAGCAAAAGAAACACCTATTACAAGACCGAAAGAAGTACAGACAAACTATACTAAGAAACAAGTAAATACAACAAATAAATAACCTACGATTAAGATAGGAGCAAGGGACTAATTAAGTAAAGTTGCAATAAATAAATGTACGCATAAATGAAGCTAATACTAGTTCCACCTAAATACTAATACACCTGTTTACCTCTAGATACTACTCATAACGTTCACTTGAGTAAACATGCTTGCTGAATTTCTATTTCACAAAAAGTTATAAAGTTCGTTCACGATGAGCCTGAATAGAGTGACTGTAGATAATCAAAATAAAACGTGACCATTTTTTTTAACTGAACGACTCTGTTTCATTAGGTAATGTTGCTATATATATTCCAAAGTCAATTTTCTCCCGCGCTAGGGCAAAGAGATCCGCGAATTGGTATTCCCAGTCGTTAAGCGCTCATTTATAAAGGAAATATTTATCAGTAAGACTAAGATGGTTCAGGGTGAGAAAAGATGAAAAGTCCTATGGTACACCACATATGATTTCATCTTTTTGTGAGGACCGGTTTTTCTTGCAAATCTGATGGTGCTGTAGCGTGGTACCTGAGCCCTAGTTGTTAGTTGGACAAATATGCACAGTAGTCTGTTGTGTTTGAAGCGTGTTGTGATTCGAACTGTGTGTTGAGTTGACGAGTAAAAGAGAGCGCTTTGTAGCTCGTTATTACAGTGCCAGTTAATAAAGTCCGATTAGAAAGAACTCGTTAAAGGGCAGGTCACGAAAAGGTGAAGAATGTTTAGTATAGGAGCATCCGCGCACAAAGCGCACTGCGGAGCACCATAGGTAAGAAAATTTGGCAACCCATCGATGCGAGAAATTTTGGTTGCGACGTTAACGTACGCCCGTGCGTACGTACGTCCGTCCTTACAGACTGTGGGGGAAGGGGGAGGGGAGTCCAAAGCCAACCCGACGGGGTAGAGAATGCCATCTTTTCTTGGCGGGAAATCGCGCGCTGCTTCTGGGTAACCGGCGTTTTTTTTGGCAGGAAATTGCAGGTCCACCGTCGCTTTTGAAAAAGAGGGTTTTAAAAAAAAACTCAGCTTGTTTAGCAAAACGATTCAGTTCGACAAAATTGAAGTTTAAAACTTGAAGGAAAAATATCCAATATCTATAAACGGAAAGAAAAAGTTCAAAAGAATACTCAGTTGTCTTTTTAGTGGAAGGCGAAAAGTTCAAGTGACGAAATTTGCCTTGGAGAACTTCATCTTTGTTTTCTTCACGACGGAGAGCTTGTCCTGTTCTGAAACACGACCGAGTAAGTGAAGTTTTTTAAGGTTTTAAGGTACATGATTTTGAGCATTACGGTCAAAGGAATTACGCTTTAATATGGGAATCTTATCTATGCCATTTGCTTTTCATGTTATGTAAACGTTGGCTTCAAGAAGTTATTAGAAAACACGCTCAGATTCGAGACAGATGTAGTCTTGGAAGTATTTTGCTTCAGCCGATTTCACTTGCGTGAACGGACTCATGACGTAGGAAGTGCAACGCTAATTTCATTTTAGTATAAACTTATAGGTTTTTCGAATAAACTTTTACAAACTGATGACTTCTCTGTCTTTTATTACAGAACAGTATGTCAAAACACAGTCGTAAGACAACAGCATCTTAGTGAGTTTGCACAGTGAGATGTCCGCGAATAATTTTTTTCAACTGTTTGACTGTCGGATCCATCTCTTTGGGCAATTGTTGATTTTCTCGTCCTAGAAGATTCAATAGTAAAAATCTTTTACGCGAAGCAGTTGTCGCTGTAGAGCGATTTTATCCGATTTTATCCGAATTTTTTACTTTGCGGCCGCTAAACTTACGCAATTTTCCTACCATAATTTGCAGGTGCTTGGAAGCTACCAAAAACCTTTCTTTCGGGTAATTTTTTCCAATAAAATGCCAGTATAAAATTTCGACTAGACTTTTAGCGGTAATTCGTGTTACTTGTTAACGTCCGAACAGGATGAAAAGCCAAAACGATCACCCATTTAGAGTAAGTTATATTTTGTTGTTGTAAACGAGCGACGTTTCAAGTTCATTTACGCGAACAGCCAATAAACTGAGGAGATTTGACAAGCCTTGACAGTTAAATGACAGGATATGGAAACATTGCAAAAACCAAGCAAGATGGCCCGTGAGTAAAATATCTGTTCAGTTAGATGCCCAAAAAAGGAAATAAAGCTGTGCTCTAGAATAAATTTCGAGCTCGGATTCACAGATTGAACAGATCCCCAAAATATTGGAGGACAATTCGGAACACTTTCGGTGTTTTTAAGAAACACTTTTTGAAAGAGAACTAAAACAGGCCCCGAAATATATTTGGAACCGAAAAGTTTCAGGACCAACGAACACCCGCTTATTCATTGGGAGCTCCGCTCTTAGCCTTGGCTAAATCTATAAATTTTTATACAAAATGGGCAGTCAGACAAATTTACCTTTTTTCATTTTGTGCAGCAGTCTATTGGCGTAGATTGTGCTGTGAAAAGTTTAAAGGAAGGATAGAGGGTAGATAAAACGCCGTTTGCCTGCATCATAACCACACTCAATTAACCTTTTTTTCAGCTGTAAGATAAGAAACTAGAGTGGTAAAAAGTTTTGATACAGTTTTATCTTCTTTCAATGCTTACACTTAACTTTCAAGTAGTTTACACTAAACTTGTTAGGAAGTCTGCGAATGTCAAAACGAGTCTCGGTCTCCGGTGCATAGTAACTTTGAGTAGAATATAAAAAAGAAAACGTTGCCACAAGTTTATTTGTGCAAGTCATGCATGCGACCTGGTGATATTCTAGTAATACTCGGTGAAACCACTATGATTTCCTTTAGCGTAAAATTGCCGCCTTCAATGTAGACACATTTTCTTTTCTGTTCTTCTCATAAAAGGCCAATTCCCGCTCCCACCTGGTCCACCTGCTGGAGACGAGGAACACCCTATGATAGTAGCCCGCAGCGCTAAAAAAGGGCTCCCACCCGGTCCACCTGTTGGAGACGAGGAACACCCTAAGATAGTAGCCCGCAGCGCTGAGGAAGGCTTCCCACACGGTCCACCTGCTGGAGACGAGAAACACCCTAAGATAGTAGCCCGCAGCGCTAAAGAAGAGTTCCCACCCGGTCCGCCCGCTGGAGACGAGGAACACCCTAAGATAGTAGCCCGCAGCGCTAAAGAAGGGTTCCCACACGGTCCACCTGCTGGAGACGAGAAACACCCTAAGATAGTAGCCCGCAGCGCTGAAGAAGGGTTACCACACGGTCCACCTGCTGGAGACGAGAAACACCCTAAGATAGTAGCCCGCAGCGCTGAAGAAGGGTTACCACACGGTTCACCTGCTGGAGACGAGGAACACCCTAAGATAGTAGCCCGCAGCGCTGAAGAAGGGTTACCACACGGTCCACCTGCTGGAGACGAAAAACACCCTAAGATAGTAGCCCGCAGTGCTAAAGAAGGGCTCCCACCTGGTCCACCTGCTGGAGACGAGGAACACCCTAAGATATTAGCCCGCAGCGCTAAAGAAGGGTTCCCACACGGTCCACCTGCTGGAGAAGAGAAACACCCTAAGATAGTAGCCCGCAGCGCTAAAGAAGGGTTCCCAGACGGTCCACCTGCTGGAGACGAGAAACACCCTAAAATAGTAGCCCGCAGCGCTGAAGAAGGGTTACCACACGGTCCACCTGCTGGAGACGAGAAACACCCTAAGATAGTAGCCCGCAGCGCTGAAGAAGGGTTACCACACGGTCCACCTGCTGGAGACGAGAAACACCCTAAGATAGTAGCCCGCAGCGCTAAAGAAGGGCTCCCACCTGGTCCACCTGCTGGAGACGAGGAACACCCTAAGATAGTATCCCGCAGCGCTAAAGAAGGGTTCCCACAAGGTCCACCTGCTGGAGACGAGAAACACCCTAAGATAGTAGCCCGCAGCGCTGAAGAAGGGTTACCACACGGTCCACCTGCTGGAGACGAGGAACACCCTAAGATAGTAGCCCGCAGCGCTAAAGAAGGGTTACCACACGGTCCACCTGCTGGAGACGAAAAACACCCTAAGATAGTAGCCCGCAGTGCTAAAGAAGGGCTCCCACCTGGTCCACCTGCTGGTGACGAGGAACACCCTAAGATATTAGCCCGCAGCGCTAAAGAAGGGTTCTCACACGGTCCACCTGCTGGAGACGAGAAACACCCTAAGATAGTAGCCCGCAGCGCTAAAGAAGGGTTCCCACACGGTCCACCTGCTGGAGACGAGAAACACCCTAAGATAGTAGCCCGCAGCGCTGAAGAAGGGTTACCACACGGTCCACCTGCTGGAGACGAGAAACACCCTAAGATAGTAGCCCGCAGCGCTGAAGAAGGGTTACCACACGGTCCACCTGCTGGAGACGAGGAACACCCTAAGATAGTAGCCCGCAGCGCTGAAGAAGGGTTACCACACGGTCCACCTGCTGGAGACGAGAAACACCCTAAGATAGTAGCCCGCAGCGCTAAAGAAGGGCTCCCACCTGGTCCACCTGCTGGAGACGAGGAACACCCTAAGATAGTATCCCGCAGCGCTAAAGAAGGGTTCCCACAAGGTCCACCTGCTGGAGACGAGAAACACCCTAAGATAGTAGCCCGCAGCGCTAAAGAAGGGTTCCCACACGGTCCACCTGCTGGAGACGAGGAACACCCTAAGATAGTAGCCCGCAGCGCTAAAGAAGGGCTCCCACCCGGTCCACCTGCTGGAGACGAAGAACACCCTAAGATAGTAGCCCGCAGCGCTGAAGAAGGGCTCCATCCCGGTCCACCTGCTGGAGACGAGGAACACCCTAAGATAGTAGCCCGCAGCGCTGAAGAAGGGCTCCCACCCGGTCCACCTGCTGGAGACGAAGAACACTCTAAGATAGTAGCCCGCAGCGCTAAAGAAGGGTTCCCACCCGGTCCACCTGTTGGGGACGAGGAACACCCTAAGATAGTAGCAGGCAGCGCTGAAGAAGGGGTCCCACAAGGTCCACCTGTTGGAGACGAGGAACACCCTAAGATAGTAGCCCGCAGCGCTAAACAAGGGCTCCCACCTGGTCCACATGTTGGAGACGATGGAAGCCTTTGAGAAGTGCTGCCATCCGCTACACCTGTTTGAGACCAGTGATAGTCAGTACCTATCATTTTTAATGGTCACAGTTAAACATAGGATACGATGATAGGACTAGAGGCACAGGCATACCAGTAAGGTTCAATTTATAGAAACAGAAGTGAGATCTGGGAAATAAAGTGCCACTTGTATCTCTGTGACACTACAACTGAGTCGATGTTTGCCTTCAACCTTATAGTTGTCAACATTATATTCTGATTTCAATATCAACATTCACCTGTTCAATTTTTATTCTTTTCTGCAGTTATGGATTCTACTCCAGATGTCTAGGGTTACCGTAATGATAGGTTGTACCTGAAAAAATGTCGTTTCTTATTTCTTTCTTTCTTTTTTTCTTACTTTCTCCTTCTCCTTCTTTCTTCTTTTTGTGTTCTTCCTGTCTACCTTCCTTTCTTTTTTCGTTCTTACTTCCCTTCTTTTTAATCTTTCTTTCCTTCTTTTTCTTTCTTTCCTTCTTTCTATCTTTCTTTCTTTCTTTCTTTCTTTCTTTCTTTCTTAATTTTGACTATTCATTCCTTCCTTCCCTCCTTCCTTCTTTTCTTTTTTCTTTTTTCTCTCCTTCTTTCTTCATTTCTTCCATTCCTTTTTTCTTTTGTTCTTTCCTTCTTTCCTCCTTCCTTTCTTTCTTTCTTTCTCTCTTTTTTCTTTCCCTTTCACTCGCTCCAAGGGACATGAAAAAGAGATCCTGGAAATCAGATCAGCCACAAGGCTATCGCTACGCCCACCCCCATTTACAACATACTTCTATAACTGTTACGTTTCCCCGTAAATTACAGACTTTGAGCATTGCCTGGCATCTCCAGTTCATTTATAACGTCGATAAGCACCGCCAGTTCCTTAACAAAAACACTATATCGCCTCCTCCCATCATACACCACGATGTCAGTCTAGCAATTCCACTTTCACAGCTCCCAAACTACCAGCTACTACATTGTTTTACACTTTGTTTCTCATCCCTGGACAAAAAATAAATAAATAAAGGCTGAATGGTGGAAATGTACTAAAATTGTCATAAATTTCAATCCTGTCTTTTTCTAAAGGAAATGATGCACGGAGACTGAAATGTGTTTAAAAGAAAAAGAAAAAAGTACGACTGAGAGAAAATAAGTACCACAGAGAGTAAAACGTACGAGTGAGATGAAAAATGTACAACTGATCGAGAGCAAAACAGTACGACTGAGACCAAAAACACCACCGAGGGCAAACAAGTACAAACTTAAAGCAACTATATTAAGTACGACTGAGAGCAAAGAGCAAAAGGGTACGACTAAGAGGAGAAAAGCACGACTGAGAGTAAAAAAGTACGATTGAGAGCAAAAGAGAGAAAAAAGGACGACTGAGGGAAAAAAGTACCACTGAGAGCAAAACAGTACCGTGAATGCGTGAGATCAAAAATGGTACGAATAACAGCAAAACTTAATACAGACAAAAATTCAATGACAGCAAATTGTTGACTTTTGCACAAGTCAAATAAAAGCAGAAACATATAGATAGATAGATAGATAGATAGATAGATAGATAGATAGATAGATAGACAGACAGACAGACAGACAGACAGACAGACAGACAGACAGACAGACGGACAGACAGACAGACAGACACTGGAAAATCTGGACCATTTACAGACTTCAAGAAAGTTAACTAAAACTCTGTAAAATGTCTACATTTCCTTTGTAAATTGCAATGTCTGTAAACGTGCACACTTACAGAGATTTTATAAACCCTATAAAATGTCTGTAGATTTTACCACATTTTGCGCGACCAGATCGCATAAAATGTTTGTGAAATCTTTATGTTTTGCTTGTAAATTGTGTCCAAAATTTACAGAGATTTTATAACAGACGTAAAAATCCTTGTAAAATCTCCACAATAAAACAAAAAAACCTCTGTAAAAATCGAACCAAAATAATTGCATAAAATGTCAGTGAAATGTACACAAATAAAGTCCACATAATGTTAATCGAAAGTGCATTTAATGTCTGTAAAATATCTACAGTTTAACACATTAAATCACTGTAATATGTTCATATTTTCTCTGTAAAAAGAGCATGAAAAGTAAAACAGGATGTAACAGCCAGAAGACAAAATCACAACTAAAACTCTGTAAAAAGTGAACAAAATCAGAGCACAAAATGTTACTAAAATGTCCACAAATAAAGTACACATAATGTCTGCAAAAAGTACGTATTTTACCTCAATAAACCTCTTTAAAATGTTCACATTTTCTCCGTAAAAAGAGCTGGTACTAAAAACGGCATAAAAAGAGCCTTAATAAAAAAATAATAATAAAAACTTAGTGGCCGTGAATTTTCAGGAGTAAACTTTCTGATCACTTAGCAACTGAAAACTGGGAATGCAATGAAAATAGGTATGTCCTCTATTTAACAAAAACAATACAATTATCGTAAAAATTAAGACACTTAGTATTTTGCTTTAAAGTTACTTATCAACATCAGCCAACAAGAATTTGCTTGCAATCCAAACACCTGTTGGTGTAATTAACAAATGGAGGTAATGATTAAATATTTTGTTAATTACTTCCAACAGGATCACATCAGAAGAAAACCAACTGTTATTAAATATCTCAATTGGATTCAATTATCAAATATATAGATACTTCTTTTCAAAGCTTAGTATACATGTATGGTGTAATAAATAGTAAAAAGTTCATGTCTTGTCCTCTGATCATAAAATACCTTTAAAAAACATTTTGGATTATCCATTGTTATTTATCTTCTTAAATATTTCCATGTAAATAATATCTTTAACTAATTTTTTTTCATATAATTAAGTTTGCTAGCATTATTCACTGGGAATGTCAATTGAATTGGTCACATGCTTTACAGTCGAAATACTCAGCACATTCCGCTTATTATTTGGGAATGACTTTCATTAATCGGGAACGGATTGCATTATTGGAATTAAAATTCTACTTTTAAATTGAATATTGTAATGTTCCAACGGTAGCCTTGTTTCAAATAAGGAATGCTGATTGGTTTATTATTGACATCAGGCGAATGTTCACGTGCAAGTGTCAGACTGTTGGCGGCTTGTTGTGCCTGATGTGATTTGTGTTTGCTCAACAAAATATTAATCTCAAGTACTTTTCCACATGAAGAAGCAATCTACTGTTGTAAAACTGTGAAGAATATTTCTTGAACAAGTGTGCTATAACTGCACAAGAAATGTTCCTGAAAATTGAGAAAAATTCCCTGTCATGTCAAACCGACTGAAACCAACAGCCGCCAACGGTTTCGTATTTCGCGTGTGAACTTTAAGCTTAATATGCAAGTGACAATGCAATCAACATTCGTTACTTCGAATGAGTCTACCGTTGGAAGATTTTAATCTTCGATCTGAAAATGGAACTTTGATTCCAATAATGCAATCCATTCCCGATTAATGAAAATCATTCCTAAATAATGAGCGGAACGCGCTGAGTATTTCGACTGTAAAAATAAATAAGCATAATTGTTTAAACGTATAATTAAAATAGATAATCTTTAATTGATATTATAATAAAATTCCTGTGTAATTATAACAATAAATCCAATGATGCTTCAACTATGTCATTAATTGCTTGGTGTTCTATCGTACCTGGTGATGCTACATCATTACTGATGTGCTGTTATATAAATAAATAAGCATAATTGTTTAAACGTATAATTAAAATATATAATCTATAATTGATATTATAATAAAATTCCCGTGTAATTATAACAATAAATCCAATGATGCTTTAACTATGTCATTAATTGCTTGGTGTTCTATCGTACCTGGTGATGCTACATCATTACTGATGTGCTGTTATATTGTAGCCGGTGACATTATATTGTAACTCGTGTGCTGTTATATCATGCCTGGTGATGCTATATTGTTATTGGTGGTGCTATATCATACCCAGTGATCCGTCACTGGGTGCGATATACAAACACCTTGGTTACGATATAGCATCACTGGGTATAACATGCAAACACACCAGATAAGTTAATATTTTAAAGAACAACACAACACAACACCAGATAAGATTATAATGCATCACATCATGTACGATCTACATGTAATAGGGCCATTTCCGAATTGTCTTGTGCCTCTTTTTCAAAGCGAGGCCTCGTGCAAAACCTTTCATATGAAAATGAGTTTTCTCTGCATGTGAATGGAAACTCATTTTCATGTGAAAGGCTAATTGCACCTAGACTCGCTTTCAAAAAGAGGTACAAGGAACTTGGAAATGGCTTATTACTCTTTTGTCCAATATTCCCCTCCATAGAATTTTTGCACCATTTTCAAACACAGGTATTTGAACTGAGCAGGGCACACAAAAAAAATTAGCAAAAACATACGTGTTCTGCAAACACACTGGAGTATCACTGTGCTCTTTAATATTATTACAATCAAATCTGTATGCAGTACATGTACAGTATGTTTAACTCATCTAGTGACATCATTACTTCACGAGTTGTATTTGTCCCCGTAGCTATAAATATATACACTGTCTATATTTTTTGCCCTCTTAACTAGGAAAAGATTGTCTTTAGTAATTACTTTTCCTGAATCCTTCCTCTTTACTTTCCCTTTAGCAAAGAGTTCTTTGCCTAAAAGGAGCACCATCCGTTCTCTACTATATGACTGAACATTGGGCAATCTTACTCTGAGTAATGTCAGCTCGTTTTTAATTGTTACCACCTTGAGATCGTCGATTGCCATGTTTTGGGGTATCTAAGTGACCAAGAGCAAGCACACTATGTCAGAAATACAAAATGTTGCTTAATTTAAATACCACCTTCTGGTAACTGTACAATACAATAAATGTACACTGCATAACGTTCCTGGTTAGCAACTGGATGAAACCAGCTTTGCAGCTAAAGCAACAGTGCTACGTACACACTAATGTGTAGCTGTAACAGTGTGTTTTGTTTGACTGAGCCTTTTTACTTTTTTCTGAGAACAATAATATCCACTATGAAAACATGCAAAGCAATTTATTCTAGGAAAGATGAATGTTTATTCGTTTGTCTCATGATGGAATCACTTTGAGTTGTTGATCGCGACGTTTCGACTGCAATACTGCTAGTCTTCATCAGGTGATGACGTCGATTGTTTACGTGTCGCTATTTGTAGCATGCTGGTTCGCTGCTATTGGTGCATTTCCATCCTCAATATTATTCCGACGATTAGATGTTGTTCCCGCACAGGCCCGCTTTTTGGTTGATCGGCTGTTGTGCTTTTTGATCGTGGGTATCCAAGCTTCAGGAATTTCGATTCCACTATCTCTATAATTCTCTATAACTCTCTTATAAACCATGAATTGAAAAGCACCAGTAGAATTTAAACATAAAAAACACTGCCAAAATGACCAAATTATTTGTAAATAATTATCCCATTTTACATTATTTTGTAATCACTGTCATTCCTATCGTCATCTGTGCTTAAAACTGCATTTGCTTACCACTTCATTTTTTAGCAATTCAAGGCTGTTTTCCTCCATACTCTTTTAATGCTCCTTATCATACGTTGATAAGGTGGCTTTAGGGTGTGCACATATAGAATTTTCCAGAGGCTATGAATAAAAAAGCATTTTATGTATGAATAAAAAGTACTATATTTTCTCGATTAAATGCCAGGCCCCAAATAAATGCCAGGTATAAAAAATCAAATTGTAGATAAGCCCGTCAGACATTTAATTTTTGTATAATAAACTTAAGATTTAAGGGCAAGATACACGGCTGCCAAGAAAAATGAATAATAACGCTTTCTTAAAAAATGCTGGCTCCAAATAAACTGCTGATTCAAAGAAATGCCTACCCTCATAGTAGAGGTTTTTTATCCTGCCGCTTCTTTTTCGTAGACTTTTTACGGCTGTCTTTACCGTTGTTGTTTTCTTCCATGGCAAGAAAAACCTCTGCCACGATACAATTCCTTTCCCTGTTGAGCATGCTTTTTCGTTACTACAGAAATGACTAACTTAAGACACGTATCTTGTCTGTGATTGGCCAACCTTTCCCCGTGCTGTGTAGTTTGACTGACAGGCAGGTTATCAATTGGCCAATCACAGACAAGACACATGTTTTAAGTTAGTCGTTTCTGTAGTAACGCAGCGCATCCTCAACAGGGAAAAGAATTGTATCATGGCAGAGGTTTTCTGGCGGTGGAAGAAAACAACAAAGGTAAGGAAAGCCATAAAAAGACCACGAAAAAGAAGGGGCAAGATAAAAAACCTCTGCTAGCTAGCAGGGTAAGAAATGCCGGGTAAAACCATGCCAAATTTAAAATAAACACCGGGAGCGTTTAATTGAGAAACGACAGTATTGAGTTTCTTTACAACTGATTGTCTTCTTTTGCAGTGCAGCAAGGTTAAAACCATCTTAAAAAATAGCAAAACGACAACAATAACAAAGCAATCATATTAAGCTAGGGGAAGATACCAAGCATAAAGATTTCACATTATGGGATTACATGTTACAGTACAAACATGATAATTGAAAACAAAGGCAGGGTTCAAAATAGCAGCCGGCTGCCGGCGACAGCCGGCACTTTGGCCACCCTTGATCGGCAAAGTCAGCGTCCCTGGAACTTCATATCAGAAAGCAATGCAGCCATGAAACATTTACACACATACCAAAAGTGAATTGGATGACGTTTTAAAAGCTTTCTAAATTAAAAAACAAAACAAAAGAAAAAACAAATTACGGAACGTTAACAATTATTGTCTCGATTCTTGTAAATCAACTCTTCGTTCTAGTGACTATCTCTATTTTCCGGCACTCTTTTTTTTTTCCGACGTGGTTTTTATACGTGATCGACAACGCGACTTTTGAGGACATAGGCCAGATACAGGGTAGCAGTGCCGCAGCAATTCAGTTCTCTTTTAGGAACCGGGCAAATTTTCATTCACGATTTTTTTGCTACCAATGCGCCTTTCATCCTGTTCCACTTGTACCTTGTTGCTTTTTTCGTGTACTTTTGTTAAGTCTCGTCCAATTTAATTTGCTGGAGACCAAAGGAAATGCACCGTCGCGCTGAAAATCAGTGTCACTCACTGTTGCGGCATTTATCATTTTCAAAGGCCTGATCTAATTTGAGAAACGCCAGGAAGCGACCCTGCCAGTCTGCCGTCGACGAGATTTCCATGGTCAAGAGAAAAATAGAGCAGTCAGAAACATCGATAGTTAAACTTCAGGCCCACACAGAAAAGGGCGCATACCCAAGAGACTTGCACTATATCGCAAAAGCATACATCACTCCTGACGAGGAGTTTAAGAAAGAAATACACTCCATAAAGAGAGAGGCCGAAGGGAAACTCATAAGCGCTCTAACCAAGTTTTATTATCGCTGCGTTGAACAGTCAACAATGATAAGCTGCGAAGAGCGAAATCTGATAAATCTAGGTCAACGAGAGACACCGATCGGGCTTAGCATAACACCACGTGCTCAGTCACACAGTAGTTAATGTGCTACACTCCTCTACCACTTGAGTGGAAAGGATACATCGATGACATATTCTCACTGTGGAATGTTGACAAAAAGGAGAAGAGTTTATTGTCCTGGCAAACGGTCACCACCCGACAATTAGATTTACTGCTGAAATCTCAGACAAAGAAATAAACTTCCTAGATACTACTGTTTTCAAAGGCGAAAGATTTAACAAGCAAGCCATCCTTGATATCCGCACAGAAACTTTCCAGCACACTCACTTCTTTTCCTGCCACCCACCAGGGGTTAGAAAAGGGTTTATCAAGGGTGAAGCCCTACAACTTCGTAGAACAAACTCTTCAGCGAAATCTTTCGTTGAGAATATCACCTAATTCAAAACACGCCTCCGTGCGAGAGACTACCCCAACAGTCTAGTAGAAAGAATAACGTCCGAAGTCAAATTTAGTGAAAGGAGTCGGCACTTCAACAAAGAGAGAGAGAGTGCGGAAATATTTCTGCCTCTCGTAACAACGTACCACCCAGCTGTGCCTAACCTTAAAATCATCCTAATGAGCAAATGGCACTTTTAAGTGCCATTAAAATTAAAAATCAACCATTGCTAAGAGAAATATACAAAGATCCTCCCATAATCTGAAAAAGGAAACTCTCTAGGGGATATACGCGTGAGAGCTAAACTATAAGTTCACGGAAACACACTAGCATGAGCATATAGGCAGCGTTTGGCCTGTCAACACTTTATTCCGTCCTTGGGATAGCTGCTTGTTCATTCTTGTTGACAGCCGGTTAAAAATCGGCCTTGGGAAAAACAGCCGTCATATTTAGGCTGATAGCTCTGATTTTATTTTGAACCCTGAAAGGCAAAATCCATATTCAATCAGAGTCAATGTGGTTACTCGGAATGGTACAAAAAGGCCGTCACTTGCAAACTGTACCAAGCATAAAGATCTCACACTATGAAATAAAAGTGTAAACATGATAATTCAAAACAAAGAAAATTTATTAGAATCTTGATCAGTTGCGGGACCTCAGAAATGAGCCACAAATATTACTTTTGAGTCCCTAAGAAACTGTCATCAAGAACACTTCAAGTGCGGGGGAATTCGCTCAAACGTAGGCAAGAATATTTGGATATATCAAAGCCTAAGCATAAGCTTACGTTTTACAGTCTAAACTATACCTTGGCAATCACAAAAGCAACCATGCATGGCGCCCAAACTTGACTCGATGAAGCTTGATTAATGGCAGAAAAACATTCCCAACGATCGTTAATCCGCTGTAAGAAGATTGTAGGTAGCTATCCAGAGACCGTCAAGCAAGAAGAAGGAATAGTTCACAAGCCATCTCTCCGACGCGACAGAAATTTATACCTCAAACGATGAATTCAACCGAAGATCGTTGAAACAGGCGCCAAAAATGCGAAAAGCGCGTCCAGACTCGGCCAAACCGGAATCGACGAGAACCGCTCTAATAATAAAATTTGGTGGTACATCGCGAAAATAGCAACATCAGTACTCTAAATCTACAACAAATTTGCTCAACTAAAACTTGCGGCAAATTAATTTTTTTGTCAAGTGCTAGATTTATTCAAACTGAGTTGTTTCAACTCACTATGTTGGGTAGACTTGTCTTGTGTCAATTTACAGAGATGTTATGATGCCCTGTTTGCGTCAATTTACAGAGATTTTATGATGCCCTGTTTGCGTCAATTTACAGAGATTTTATGATGCCCTGCTTGTGTCAATTTACAGTGATTTCACAATGCCCTGCTTGCATCAATTTACAGAGATTTCATATTGCCTTGTTTGTTTCAATTTACAGAGATTTTATGCGTCAGTTTACAGAGATTTCGTTTTGAAAATTCAGTGCAGCTTTTTTTTTACAGACACTTTAGACGATAAAATAGCCATAGAAAATATTGTAAATGTTAGATTTACAAACATTCTTCAGAGATTTTGTGAAGTCTGAAAATTTTTATTTTTGCGCCTTATTTCAGCAGTTAAAATTTAGAATCATTTTGTAAAGATTCTAGAAAGAAGACAACACGAAAACTGTATGAAATGTCTGCAAAAGTGATTTTACAAACATTTTGTATTCCATTTGAAAAATTAGGCAAGATTTGAACTCTTATAAAAAGTCTGTAAATTTAGGATTTATAGACATTTCATTAAGTCTGCAAATGGTCCAGGTTTCCAGTGAGATAGATAGATAGATAGATAGACAGACAGACAGACAGACAGACAGACAGACAGACAGACAGACAGATAGATAGATAGATAGATAGATAGATAGATAGATAGATAGATAGATAGATAGATAGATAGATAGATAGATAGATAGATAGATAGATAGATAGATAGATAGATAGATAGATAGATAGATAGATAGATAGATAGATAGATAGATAGATAGATAGATAACAGAGGAGGCTGGACACGGTCCAAAAAAGCATTCTAGTAGCTGGGATCAACCAATCAGAACACTGTATTCATTCGTTAGTCTTTTCTGAGAAAATTTCTCCACGCAACATGTCATGGTTTAGAGTGCACTTTTCTGCAAGATGTAGCTCGTTTTTTCTCAATGGAGGAGTTTAAATGAAAGGTAGGTTTTTACTTTTACTAGATACTGCTTTATATTTTAAAATATCTTCATAGAATTTGTCATTATTGGACTTCCTCGCGAGCTTGTCCAATATGGCGGCCGTTGTATAGCTATTGTAGGAATAGTTATTCTTTAATTTTAGAGGGTCGGACCCCGTCGGACCTCTTACGGTTTTTCTGTTATTTGCGATCGAAGTTTGGTGATTTTAGAGATAAACATGAGTAAATTAGGACAGTTCTGTAGCGCAACATCACATCTAGAGCGTCCCTAGGAAGACGAGAATTCTGAGGCTTCAATAAACTGCATTTTCTAAGGTCTCTTTGACATTTTGAGGTAAAACGTTTTCTCTTGAGTGGGAAATATAATAGTGACTGTAATGTGATATGTGATTCATGTTCTTGTGGAAACTCAGCTGCTGAGATTTGAACATTATGAATTAACTTACATGTTGTTTTCTTTGTGGCAACTGCCAAATCATGAGTTGGCTTAAACCCAATTGAGTCATTTTTTTTTTCTTTTCATCTCTAGGTTTAACAATAAAATGTGGCTCCAGTCTAGTTTGCCCCTGAAAGTGACCCAGGTTTACAAGGATCAAATTGTTATATTTGCACTAAACCAAAATTATACTGAGCGTGTTCAGGACTTTACTCTACCATGGCCACATTATGATCTCTGGCTAAGTCCTGCTCTAAGCAACTGAATAAAAAAAATCCATAGCTCACGAAAGCTTTAAATGGGTTTATAACAGCAAATTGAAGCGTGAATGTCCTCTTTTAATCTAGTTTATTTCTAATGTGTGTTTTGGTGTTGTTTTTAAATTATATTTTGCATCAATGAGTTTTCTAGTGTAGCATTTAGTAGCGAGAGACAAAAATCATTTGAATTGTATGCCTAATTCACACTAGTGACATATATAACAACATAACTGCGGGTCACGCAAATGCAAAACACAACCTACGTATTATGTACAGCTGTAACCAGTGTGAACAACACAACATGTCGCTAGTGTGGACCAGGCCTAAGGAACCATCCATCTTGAGAAGAATCCCACATGAAATATTTCATTTAAACACTGCACAGTTGAACTGGTTAATATGCCGATGGACACCTTCAGAACAGAACAAACTGTCCATGACTGGGTGTCTGTATTAAGTGGGTCAATTTTGTCTAAAAAATGTATGGGCTTTAATACCACCAGGACAGAGAAAACTGTCTGTTATAATGAGGTTTCCACATTGATCAAATGCCCACAAAGTAGGGTTTGACTGTACAATGCAGTTTGGCCTCCGTAACCACCAAGCAGAGGGGAGGTAACGGTAAAAATATTCCATCACTGACTTTCATAGCCTGTGAACACAGCTGACTCTCATTGCTCTTGGCTGCTAAGGGCATTTGCATGAACGCCCCTAGCGGCTGGGAGCGACAAGAGGCAGCTGTATTCCCAGGCTATGACTTTCATTAAGAGGGTGGTATTGTTTACAAGGATGACAGAAATATAGAGGATATAACACGGCGGCGCGAAGATATAAATATTATTTTCGAGTGGTAAAAACAATATTTTACGAACGAGCCCAGCGAGTAAAATATTGTTTTTACCACAAGAAAATAAAACTCGTATCTTCAAGCCGCCGTGTAATTTTCTTTTTATTATATAGACGAGAGTATTTTTGCACAAACAACAGTGTAAAAGTGGGAAATGATGTCATCGATATCCTCACTGGTGAGGATATGGAAAATACGCCACTAAAGTCCCGGATGTAGTTTCGTATAAACTTTACGAGTGGTCAATTTTCCACTTAAACACTTTTGTCTCTATAATAAACTTTGTTATGATTCCCACTGTTGGAAGAGAATTCAATAATAATGGCTAGCTAGCTCTCAATGGTCAACCACTCTTGTAAGGGACCAACAGCCTTGAGAACCCATCTTTGAAGAATCCCACTTGAAATAATTCATTTAAACACTGCAGAGCTGAACACTTTTTATGGGCACCTTTAGGATAGCACAAACTGCTTGGGGTGTCCAAAAATATGAGGGCCTTAATTCCACTGGGACAAGAAGAAGAAAAGTGTTTGTATAAGTGGTTCAACTGTATGTATTTAGTCTTTCTCGGAACCAACATCTGTAAGCAAACAAGGGTGGTTGCTGATTTTAACTGCACAAGCAAAATTTGTTTATAAAAAATAATGTAACAGGAAGACAGATTTGTAGAAAATAGCCTTAGATGAGTGCTTGAATGCAATCTTGAACATTGTTCAGTTCTCCTGTCCAGAAACCTGAAATTGTGACCTTATCACACACCAAGCAAGGTGCCTGGTACCCTTGATGGTTTAGTTGCGAACTCAGGCTAGAGCCCCCAGACATACTGTATTTCAGTCTCATCAATTAGATAAGACAATCAATAAGATTGTCCTTCCAGGTTGCTGTCCTTTTTATATGTTTTTGCAGAGAGCATGCGCGAGTCCGGCATGATCGGA
The DNA here is from genome assembly GCA_964030785.1 of Siderastrea siderea. Classification (NCBI taxonomy): domain Eukaryota; kingdom Metazoa; phylum Cnidaria; class Anthozoa; order Scleractinia; family Rhizangiidae; genus Siderastrea; species Siderastrea siderea. Next base: position 51,348,899 of record OZ034966.1, on the reverse strand, counting down.
CGTGTTTATTGAGCGGAGCCTTATCTCCCTTCATTTTCCTAACTTCCCCTGGTATTTTTGACCGTCAAGTAATCTAAGAGCGATGCAGTATATCGATTACTTCAATGGAATCGAATAATCGCAAGAATAAAAGGGGCGCAAGAGGTTCAACAGAAGAAGAAACCAACGTTGCGAAGCGTTCCAATATGGCGGATTGCGAAGAGGTGGAAGAGTTTGACGCCTCTTCTTCTGAACCGAGCCTCAGCGACATTAAAGAGATGCTCGTGGATATTAAAACTACAGTGACAGCGATACTTCAGGACAATCAACAACTAAAAGAAGAAATAAAGGAACTAAAGGCCGCCCTGAACAACAACAAGAGGGAAACTGAGAAACTTAAAATACAGTTGACAAAAGCAGAAAAAGCAAACGACACATTGCATAATGAGTTGAAACAAACAAGGCACAAGCTTAAAGAACAAATCGAAGAGACTAACAGGCTAGATGAAATCTATGATGACCTGGAGCAATATTCGCGTAAGAATTCGCTAGAAATTGTCGGAGTGCCCGAAAGCGTTTACGAATCCACGGAAGAGGTCGCAATCCGTATTGGAGAGGCTGTCAACATCACCATCAAACCAGAAGACATTGAGATATCTCACAAGTTGAGAAGAAAGAACAGTAAGCCTGTTATCGTAAAATTCTTAAGCCACAAAGTGAAGACGTGACTTTATAAAGCGAGAACCAAGCTAAAGGGCCTGAAAGTGTCTGACATTTTTCCAAGTTACGCCAACGCTTCTCTTCAAGAGCAGCGTATATAAATAAACGAGAATCTGACGGATTACAGGCGAGAGTTGTTTTGGAAAGCAAATCAGAAGAAAAAGGACAACATGATTATCAGCGCTTGGACAATTGATGGCAAACTCTTCGTAAAGACATCGCCAGACGGAGCACCGATTAGAATATACGGTGAGGAGGACTTACAAGATCTTTGAAAATCAATAGTCTACTGAACAAATGAAGGGATAACGGACTGGATTGCTGAGAGAAGGAACTCTTAAAATAGGTTTGTTTTTAAAAATTTGGTGTTCGTTAATTTTGTTTTGTTTCGCTTTTGTTGTCGCTTACTACTTATTATTACTGTAGGAGAGCGTAAACATAATATTTCATCAGAGAACTACACTTAATGCATAAATCACATAAATGTTCGGTAATTTCTTTAAACGTTAGGGGTCTAAGAGATACTTCTAAAAGAAGGAGCATTTTTATGTACTTAAAGGATCAGAAAGCCGATTTTTGTTTCCTTCAAGAAACTTTTTCCAAAGCAAGCGACGAAGCAATTTGGAGAAATGAATGGGGAGGTCAAATTTACTTTTCTCATGGCACATGTCACAGTAAAGGTGTTTGTGTTTTGATCAATCGAGCGGTAAAGGAAAAGGTGACATGCACATCCAGTGACATCTCTGGCAGAATAATCCTAATTATTATCAATACACGCGGCCAAATTGAAAACGGCCCTATCGTAAACACGCGCTTTGCGGGCCGCAAATGACTCCTAGCGGGCCGTTAATGCATTAACGGCCCTGCAGCTGATTGGTTCTTGGTTCATCATCCGATTAATTTTAACCACGCGGGAAAACCATTCGGCAAGTTCAGTTTGAAGCACAAAGTTTCCCAATCAACGGAAAGTTAAAGAAAGGTTTAAGCTTTCGAAAATGGAAGAAGTTAAAGATTCTAGTCAAAACTCGGATCTGGGAAAGGAAGAATTGGATAAAATCGAAGCACAAGCTCAAGCCGAAAATACCAAAAGAGCCACTTCTTGGGGTATTAAGAAATTCCAGAAATGGTGCGAGAAACGACAGCTCAACGTCGATCTGAATTCTGTTACTTCGGCGGAGCTCAACGAAATTCTAAGGAAGTTTTATGCGGAGGTTAAATCGGAAAAGGGCCAACCGTTAACCCCTAGTACCCTCACTGGCATACGAGCAGCGATTCATCGAAAACTAACTTCAGCCCCATTCAGCAGGACTATAAACATTTTACAAGACAAAGAATTTCTTCCTGCGAACAAGATGTTCGAGGCAAAATGCAAACTGTACACTAAAGAAATGAATCCTAAACCTATGCATAAATCTGCAATTGCAGCTGGAGATATGACGAAGCTACGAGAATATTTTTCTGGAGGTTTAGGTTCAACTGCATGGACAGAACCAGAGCGACTTCTTGAGTTTGTGTGGTTTTCAATCTGCTTCTATTTTGGGCGCCGTGGTAGAGAAGGTTGGCGAGAACTCACCAAGCAGTCGTTCGGCATAAAAAAAGATGACTCAGGAGCACGGTATGTTACTGAAATGCAAACTGAACAAACAAAGAACTATCAAGGAGGGTCAAAGCAAAAAGACCAAAGCTATTCCGATGTGCGAATGTACGAAAACTCGTCGCCGCTTGATCCCGTTAGTTCTTTCGAGTTTTACATCCTCCGCCTTAATCCAAACTGTCACGCTCTGTTTCAAACACCTAACAAGCACTTCAAGAAAGAGGGATCACAATGGTTTCGAAATGAGCCGCTTGGCAAAAACAAGATCGCCAAACTCATGGAAAACATTTCCTTGAAAGCCGAATTGTCAGAAAAATACACGAATCACTGCATTCGTGCCTCCACAGTCACATCTCTGTTTCAGCGCGGAGTTGACGCCAAACAGATTTGCGAGATCACTAAACACAAAGATGAAAGAAGCTTGACTCACTACATTTCTCAAACTTCAAGTGCACAAAAAAGGCATTGCTCCAGGCTTTTGCAAGAAGCGTTTGATGGCCATTCGTCCTCAGTAACATCTCAAGAGTCACACCGCTCATCAACAAATTCCGAAAGCAGCAACATCGCCGGTGCTAGTGCAATCACTTCAGTTTCTCAGTCACTGCAGAGTCAGTTTTTCTCGTTAGCCCAGCCATATCCGAACTGCACTCAGCACATTCAAATCGGAACTTTGAACATCTATCAGAGTGCAGGTCCTTCTCATTCAACAGAAAGCGAAACCGTAAAACGACGCCGAGTAGTAATCGAAAGTGACAGTGAGTAGAAACGTGTACTGACCAAGTGATTATCCTTGTATTTTCCATCTTTGTATTTTTTATTGTCTATTGCTGGATTTTTCGGGAGACTTTTAGCTGTTTTCAGCCTATTTTCTTTCAAACACAGCTAATTTATTGGATTGAATTCGCAGGTAACTTGTGCCGGCAATTAGATAGTTAGATAATTTTGAGTTTATTTGAAGTATTGGGTCAACTCATTCAGAGCAAATTGTATATTTATGGAAAAGCCTCATTAAATTTGTCAGATTTCTTAATATCATTTGGCCTTGTTTATTGATAATAATGATAATATATAGATTTAGCCAAGCCTAAAAGCGGAACTCCAATTTTTATTTATTTACTTATTTATTAGTATTTATTTTATTTATTATTATTTTATTTATTATTATTATTATTATTATTATTATTATTATTATTATTATTATTATTATTATTATTATCTCAAGTGGTACCTGACAGCAATATTATAGTTTAGGTAATTATTAGTAAATACACCTCTCATCAAATTAGAATCTGCATACCTGGCAACCTTATAAAATCAGAAATAGGGACCACCCCCCCCCCCCCATGCTCACCCCAGACCTGGGGTAGTGCCCTGCCCCCCCCCCCCCCCCACTGCCCCCCAACACTGAGCAGGGTCTAGGATGCTCTAGGGTTTTTGCATTAATTTTTAAAAATATTGCCTGTACTGTACTGTCTTAGCATTAGAATTCTCAGGTGTTGTTTAATGGTCTCAAGCACCACATGTATTGCACAAAACAAAAGAAAAGTCAAAAAAAGACCAATTGAAGGCCAATCTTTAATAATCCAGTTCCAAATTGTCTTTTTTTTTCCTGGAAAATCGGAATGTCCCGATTTTTTTAGGTTTTGAAACTCCAAAATTGGGACAATTCCCATTAAATGGGGATGGATGGCAGGTATGAACCTGTTTTACAAAATTCTAAATAAGCCCCAGTTTTAGGTTGTAAACTTAAATATTGGGCACAATAATTATTTTTGTTCACCTTACCTCGGCCTTTTCTCTGCCACAAGTCTACGGTTTAATTTTTTTACATTTTTGCAGAGTTGTCAAATTGCATAGACAAGGTACTAATTGAAAAATACCTCCACCTTATTCAGTGGTTTGACAGATAAGTTGTGTGGTATAGAGCGAGGAAAAATGCGAGCAATGAGTACCGGTAAAATGTCCTTGACCATTATCTGTAATACCACTGAATGATATTTATTATTCCACTACAATATTTGCCTATCATTTTAAATGATTTATTCAATGAGTGATTTGAAACCGGGACACTACAGTGCAATACACTCATACCCTCATGTATGTGTTTCCCCCTTATATGATAAACTGATGCTATAGTGGAATAACAATGTACCTTGTTTACTCTTATTGATGCCCAGGGACTATTATATTAAAATCAATCTCTTTAAGTACCCATCAGTCATGAATCAACCACTCAACCACTTAGTTGATAAATCGGTCAATCAGTCAATTAAAAATTTGTGACTAACAGTGTTGCCAACGCGAATAACAAATGGTCCAGTAACCACTAGTGACTTTATTTGATGCACAGATTATGACTCACTATGTTACTACCCCTGAATGTGATGGTAGTAAATCTTGTGGTTGAATTTGTTTTTGGTTTGATCATTAGCCTTTACACTGCATCTAATGTCACCAATGAGCAATGTTACTGATTGTCATAATCTGGTAGCAAAGAGAAACAAAAAGAAAAGCCTCTTCATAAATCATTTCAGGATAGTCAGAAACCTGTCATGTAATGAACTGACAAGAGGGGATCAGACTGTGGTGAATCCATCATTTGAAATAGTTTTCCCTGTCAAGTGAATTCAAGTAAATAAGTCTGAATCATTATTCCTGGGAAGTTAGTTGTGTGTGTGCTTGTGTGTGTGTGGGGGGGGGGGGGGGGGTAGGGTTACTCCCAAATACTAAAAAATGCTACTGGTGTATGGATGTGTTACTGACAGAGGGAACATGAAGTGTATGTGGATACAGTCAAACTAATCACCAACATCAAAATTTACCAAAAAAAAAAAACAAAAATATAAAACCTTATTTCAAAACTGCTCTTAAAATTTTTTATTTCAATTGATAATGTCTGCCTGGGAACATACATGTAGCTAAGAGTACAAATTTATTAACCAAAGCCTTACAATAAACTGCCATATTTTTTCTGACATCAGGTTGATGGAATAAAAACCTGTATGGGAAACAAAGCAGAGTTTAATTACCTCAGTTGCCAAAAGTAAGCCCGTGGCTTTAGGGAGGTTCTAAGGATACTTGCGCAATTTTTTTCTGCGCATCCATACTGCGCACACAATTCACAAAATTGGTATTATGTCATGCCGTGTCATGCACTGAGCATGCACGCTCGCATGAAAAACTACCCCAAATGTTTTAAGACACTGTAAACTGCCGCTTATAAGCCCTAGGCTGATACAACTTTGTAAGGGGTTTTGGGTGGGCTTATAAATGGAGGGGCTTATATCCGGGGGGGCTTATAAGCGGAATAAGAAAAACGTTACAAAATGAGCCACAGCAGTGTTGATCGAAATACGTTTTTAATGTACCAGTTTGTAATTAACCTTTGAAATGTCACAATAAATCGAATTCACTTCAATTTTAACAACAAAATCAAAACTGCAACAACGCGAACGTAACCGGAACATAACAAAACAGAAGCTCAGAGTTAATCTTTGCAGTTTTCTGTGAGAGTGCTTAATATTAAGGAAACAGGGAAACTAGAGGATCGAGGGCTTATATCTGGGGGGGTTGCATATTACCGGATGTATTTTTTGTTTACAGGTGGATGGGCCTATAGCCGGGGGGGGGGGCTTGTAAGTAGGTGGGCTTATAAGCGGCAGTTTACGGTATTTGTTTTCAGTTTTGAGCATGTGCATTTAAATAAGTGGCATTGAAGCAATCCAAGTGGATGTAAGGTAAACTGTATTTTTGAAGATGGTTGGTCTCATGTAAATACTAATGCCAGTCTGAATTTCAGACTGGTCTCATGTAAACAAAATTGCACCAGTCTGAGTTTACACTGTTTTAATGAAATCAGGGTTTTACTGCCCCTGGGTATCTGAGGATGTTGTTAAACATTCTTGAGAGCTGCTCAACTTTAGTCTGAGGGGGTGTTTGCATGACACCAGTTCATTGTATGCTTTTCATTCTGCTACAAGTTCACCCCAGTTCCCTCTTGCTTCTCTGTATTTGTTATATGATTACAACACAAAATCTCGTAACAGTGCAAGCCATACCTGGGTGAGTTCATACCGGTATCACGTAAACATGGTGTAACTATTTGATTCATTCTGCATTAAGTTACCCCCCTGTAATTAACCATATTGCCATCCAGATAAATCTCACATCACCGTGAAAAAAGGATTTTGTAACTTGAGGAGGGGAGATTCTTAACTACAAATCTCGCATTGTTGCTAAGGGATTTTTGTGGATGGTATTCTGTCATACGCTGTTTTCAGCGTTTCCTGCCACTATATTGGTGAAGTAATGAAGAAGAACATGTGAATTCCACAACTGAACATTGTGCACGCATAGCTACTGACAGTTCCATGCAACTGCACATTAAAAAGAAAATCAGTAAAACTAAGAGGAAACTAGTAAAGTTCCGACTTTTTTGCGAATCGCCCCACCCTTCTTTACAATCTGAAGCATGCAATTACTGTTTTTACAAAGAATAGAAGAACTACAGCACAAAAATGTATAAAGATATGTGCTTGTGCCATCACAACTTTTATATTCATAATAAAGCAAATTTCTAGAAACTGTTGCTTAAAATTTTGCATCCTGATAATCTTTAAATGTTCGCAATGTTTACAATAGCGAGAACTGTATGCTGTTTGAGTTTTAGCATTTTTTCTGTTCAGGTCAAATGACATGCTGAATATGGTTGTGACTTGAAAATCTTGAAAACCTTTCCCATAAAACAAACGTGGCCAAGCAGCTTATCTGTGGAAGTAATAGGGTTTCCAAGATATGATGGTTCTGAGGAACTTCCCACAGCAACAATATGGTGATTAAGAGTCTCCTCCCTTAAGTCCAGATGTAAAGGCTCTCATTGCCACCCAAATGGAAGTCTTGATGGCACACTCATGTAAATGTTGTGGTTCAATTTTATCCTTGGTTCAATTTTTATTTTCCATTGTGAATAATAGGATTGCCAAATAAAAATTGGAGCTCCACTTTTAGGCTTGGCTAAATCTATATACTTGAATGATTTTAAAACTGTTTAATTATGTTTGACTGGGTTCAGAAATTGAATGGAATCAAACACAGCTGTATATATAGGCATATTTTTGGTCATCAATTGTGTTCAACTACCGAACCCAAATTAACCCAATCACTGCATTCAATCCAGTTCAATTTACTGAACAATTAGATACGTAAGCTGGGCTAATTATATATTAACTGATATCTTCCACGTACCTTAACTTCACTGTAAGAAAATGCTGCATCACTGATCACTGCTGGCATATATGCCTAGAACAGAAAAAAAGGATCAGTGAAAAAAAAAAAAACATTCAGGGCTAAAAAATGGCAGTCGCCCAGTCGCCAGTGGCGATTTAAAACTGACCAGGGCCACTAAAAGTCGAGGCTTAAATGCCTGATAGAGGACTGCAAATAAAAGGTACACTGTAGTTACAATTCAAATAAATTAGACTTTCATTGGAGCATCTTTGTTTTCTTTCCCCTCCTCAACTCTAAGTTCATCAATTGAAGAAAATTTTCAGTTCTTGGAGTGCAAAATTCATGAGAACGAGCGCCTGTCAAATTACTTTCATCCTTAAAATAATATTAACTTCATTGTTTTTCTTTTGACAACATCAAATAACTAATATTGTATGTAACATACATTATTAAAGCATTCACAACGCAATTTTTGACCAATGTGACATTAATGAACAGAAAGAATGGGTGAACAGAATAGTAATTATACTCACCCGTACGAAAAAGTCTGGCCTGACAAAGCCTAATTCAGGCCTAACTCTAGCCTGATTTAGTGAACTGAGACCTTAAACAAACCTAACAAAAGCCTAACAGCGAATTTGTTAGGTTAACCAAGCCAAACCTTAAATTAATAAGGTTGTGTTAGGTTTAAAGTTAGGCTAAAACGTACCCTGACACAGCGTAATTTTTTTTAGGGCGACAGACTACTGTTTAGGTAGCCTAAACATTGGCCTTACAAAGCCTGACATTTATTTGGTCTTCAAAATAACTAGGATTGACCAAACTATTTAACCTAACAATAACCTTACAGAATCCAAATCATGATACATACGCTTGGAAAGTATTGACAAATTCAAGCAAGGGAAGAATCATTATAACTTACCTCTTTTTTAAATACAAAATGTAAACAGACTCAGCACGATTTAGATTAATTGCAGTTATCCGACTGATCCGGAATGATTCAGTTTTGTCGGTTTCATGGTCCGTTTTTGTGCCAACGGCTACCCGTTATATATGTGAGTTTTATTTTATTTTTTTTTTCCCATTCAGCAATTCCTTGATGTAGCTGTTAGCGGTATAAAGGTCTCCAACAGCTCCGCTTAGCGTAATCAAATTCAGTCTTGATATTTAGTATTTACGTCGCCTTCTTCGTTGGATTTAGTTCACTAATTCGATCCATAGCCAAAAATGAAGGGAGCTTATTGTGTGTACATGACAATACACTGAAAAAATATTTTCCAAGTATAAGCTTCTGAGCAGTTTAAAGCGAATAAAGCGTTTAAAGCGAATAAAGCGCCATTACTCCACATTTCGTGACAAGCACGTGTTGGAATTTCATCGCAAAATTCCCTTGAGAGAGCTGACGCGTTAATCTAATTGGCCAACTTTTATGCAACAATTGTTTCTTATCCCGCCCGATCGCATTACAAAAATTGACCTGAAATTCTCGACCGTTGGTAATTCACTTAGAAGAGCGCGCAGACAGCTTCAGCGAGAAGAACTTATGCAGTTTTAAGTTGGAAAAGATTTTAATGTTTTGCTTTCCTGGAGCGAAGATCGATCTGAACCCATCTTGTAAACAACGAACAGACTGCTCTGTCGGATAGGCTCCGACGCTGTGTAGCCACTTTCACAAGGATAACGTTCGCCACGATAAATTTAGGTTCTTTGATCTCCTGCAAATTGAAGTGACTCCCGTACACTGTAAATGTATTTGAGTCCATTTTTCCACAAGGGAAAGAATGTACGGAAGAGCTGACCGCAGATAATACTGAGGTGAGCAAAGTGTCCTTAGCTTCAAAATTGTAATTTATAATCAGTGGCACATGATTAGTCAACAGTTTACTTCCGAGGTCGACATTGATAATGAGATGATTGCAGTTACTTTTCCTTCGAACTCTGTACCATAAAAATATCAAGTCGACGTTAACCTTTACCTAGCTATAAAGTGTTGTAGTTCTTAGCTTTCTATTACATTGTGTGCTACACAGTAGTTTTACTGTTTAACGTGTTACGCCACTGTTGCAATTTTACCGTCTACAAAGGTTACAAAATAAACTTAACATGTGCATTTTGAAATTGTTGTTCGTTTTTCTGATATCACATAAGCTACTTGAACTGAACCGCTGTTGACTGAACAGTCTCAGTTATTGTTAATGCTTAAATTGCCTATAGTTACAGTTTTTGTGTTTTTAGCCTTAAAAATAATTGTTTTTAGGTGATCATTCACTCTGCCGTGCGGTCATTCTTGAAGCCTTAAAAATGTCAGGCTCAAAGCCTTAAAAAATTAAGGTCCAATTTTCAGGTTAACGCGAGGCTAAAAAAGGTTAATGTTAGGCTAACAATTTTTAGCTTTTGTCTGGCTAAAATTCGGGCCAAAATTAGGTTAAAGTTAAGGTCCAATTTTCAGGTTAACGCGACGCTTAAAAAGGTTACATGTTAGGCTAAGGATTTTGGCTTTTGTCTGGCTAAAATTCAGGCCAAAATTTGGTTAAAGTTAGGCCAGACATTTTCGTACGGGCAATGTCAATTATTAAGGGAGTCGTCATTCACTTTGCTAGCATTGTCACTTCCCGCTTTGAAATGTTGTTGCCGAAGCTATACTTTGCTTTACTTTTGTGATCCACCTGATTCATGAGACGTACAAGACCCATTGTTGGAAATTTTTGCATCCACCCGTGAAAGTGTTCTTCTTTCCAGCTTTTGTGGAATCCTAACAATTAATTAATAAATCATCGCCTGAACCCCTCATTTGCAGCTATCCAAACTCTTTTAGCCATTTGTCTAAAAAGTGGTTACATGTAATTGTCTTCCCCCCTTTGCACGGTTCATTGGGTAATACAGGTAAGGTAAAGCACTTGAATATCAATCGATCGAATGAGCAACAAAATGGCAGGACCTCATTTAAGTTTACTGGATGTTCAATCATCTCCAGTCTCCTTTGCTTAACTCAGTAAAGAGCCAATTGCAATTAATCAAACATGTTCTAACTAATCCCAGCAGACAATTGTCAGTTAAACAAGCCAGATTGCCTTTAGGAAGCAAAAACACATCAGTACAAATATGTCAATTGCATAAAAAAATCCTTTGCTTACATCTGGATCCCCCCCCTTGGGAATACAATGATTTTTGAGAAAACCAAAAAATGCATGCAGTAATTATTTAAACTTTCTAAAACATGAACATTCCATAATGAGTGACAAATAGTAAGAAGCACTTTCCACAATGCAGTGCTTTTATTTCATACATGTAGGTTAACTGAGATCGAAAAAAAATGGCAAATTGCAGTCGCCTTCTGAACTAATGCATGGTTCAATTTTACCTGTTACCATCCCCACCAGGCAACCCCGGGGACAAGTCCAGCCCTTCGAGCCTGGGGGTGGGGAATTGTTTGAAGTGGTCTTGTCCCGGGGAGTCGGGGAGGGGGGCAAATCGAAAATAACTTCTTGTTGTTCTTGTAAAGTACGTCACTTCTCAGTTGATATGATGGCCCTGACTGCGTGGAGCCTATTTCCAGTGAAAATCTCTAGTATTTGTAGCAGACTGTTTAGAGAAGAGTAATCTCTCAAAATTAAAATCTGTGTTCGACGGTACGTTTATTATAAATTGTTGAAAGAATGTGCGTTTGATGCATACTCGAATGAATGGTGGTCGTCACAAACAAAGAAATATTTCTTCAGTGTGTTTATATTTATAATAAGACCACTTAAATAGACTCTATATCAAAACGGATGCACAGTTTTATGTTAAACAGAGATTTCAGTCCAGTGTTCTTATGAAACAAGGTAAGAAAAACTCCTTTAAATGCTGCCATCAATTTGTTCATGGGCCTCTTGTGAGTATGCGCTATATTTAGAATAAAACATGTGGCGAAGAAAATTTCTTTACTTGCCAGCCGTACGCCAGTGCAGGTAGAGTTTTTTCTTCAGTTTTCTGTTCATGTTTTTATTATATTATGCATGTAGTGTCCTTCTTTCAATACACTCTAGAAAAGCATTTAAGTTCTTGTCACAACGTCTGATTTTGCTATTGTACAGAAATCAATATCGTCATTTAGGTTTTGTACACAAAACAACGTATTTGTGGTCGATGAGGAGTCCCGGAGGTGGGGAATCGTCTCTTTCTGTGTGCCCGGGGGTGGGGAATAGACTGCCAAGTGAGAAAAAAATTGCAAATCCCGGGGGGTAGACCCGGGGAGGGGGAGGATGGTAACAGGTAGAATTGAACCATGCATAATATTGAGTGATAAACAAAAAAAATTCACACATACACATGTAAGCTTAACTTGAGCTTAAGTGAAGCCAAATAAAATTATTGAAATTCAAGCAAACAATTCATAAGTGATAAACAAAATTAATTCACACATAAGCTTAAGTCTTGAGCTTAAGAGAAGCCCAATAAAATTATTGAAATTCAAGCGAACAATTCATAAGTGATAAACAAAATTAATTCACACATAAGCTTAAGTCTTGAGCTTAAGTGAAGCCAAATAAAATTATTGAAATTCAAGAAAACAATTCATAAGTGATAAACAAAATTAATTCACACATAAACTTAAGTCTTGAGCTTAAGGACGTTCGCGCGAAAAACTTCTACAATACAGTTTTTTTTCATACTTTGGCTACAGTCAGATAATGAGTTACCTATGTCAGAAATGCAAAAAAATTAAGGGGTCACTGACTTCGTTTTCAAAATAAAGCACGTGGAAAACTACCCTAATTTCGAGAAATCGGCCTTCGCAACTCGACATAGCCTCAATGCTTGTTGGTTTAAAAATATTAAAAATTATTCGCTGTAGACCCACTTTCTTAGCCAAACCTTATTTAAGTGGGTCTGTCAAGTAAACAATGTGAGCTGGTGTCATCCTTTTAGTTAAACTCATCCTCTAAGATGAACTTTTGCGAACACCGTGCAGCTACAATAATAGCATAATTCGATGATGCGAGGGCAGAAAAGTTGAAAAAAATCAAACTTCCACAATACAGATTTTCTTTAATTTTTCTCAAAATGTAGGTAATTGACAGACAAAGTGATTTATCAAAAGAAAATATGGGGTCACCGAACATTTAAGAGAGTTAAACTCGTGCATAGATACTAAAGTGCCTACTAGCGCTATATATCTCCACATTTCTCCAACAGCGCGCGCGCGCTCAATGCATGACGTGGCAGTGAATTGCGTGCGCAGTAAGGATGCGCAGAAACAATTAGCGCGAACGTCCTTAAGTGAAGCCAAATAAAATTATTGAAATTCAAGCAAACAATTCAGAAATCAGAATAAGGGTTAAAAAATATTTAAGACCTACTTCAGTAGATACATAAATGAGGATGTGCTTTTTCGTCGATTCGTTACTTGCATGGATTTTGGTAGGGGTTTTGCCGAGGATATCGTAAACAATGACTGGATTCAGAGTTTAAAAGAACGAGGCATATATCAATTGTCCTGTTTTGTTATTCTTTTGTTAGTCAATGAGTTAACATCTTGACGATTCGCGTTGGTACTTGTTTTCGCCTTTTACTTCATTGCATGCTTTCATAAGCTGTTTCCTCCTTTGCCTGGCTACACTTTGCTCCGTGAAAACAAAAGACACTGGTATTCTTCAAAGTTGAGAAAAGCGGGTTATCGTCGTAAAAGTATATAAATAACTGGAAATATTATATTTATGACCAAAGCCAAGACAAATTTCTCTTTGTTCGAGATAACGGGGAATTGGAGATAAGCGAGTTGAGATAGTGGGATCCTTCTAAATAAAAGCGAATTCCCCATACCGTAATATTCTGTGAAATGATTGAAAAATTCCGAGAAACTCACCCGGGAAACTCAGCAATCAGATCTTCACGCTGGTTCAATTAAAGCATCGGGCCAAAGCAATCCATATTTCTCCTCAATAAAGACATTCATATTCCACTTAACAGGCATTCGGGACCGGCAGTCGAGTTTCTTTAGCCTATCTTTTCATTTCTAACGCTGAAAAGGTATTGTGTTCTCGTTCTCACTCAGTCACGCGCGCGGCCATATTGTGAAATCTTGTAATATGATACCATCACCTTTGCACTACCCCCTCAAATTGTGTTCCCTTTTTTCGTTTTGTTTTGTTTTGTTTCTTTTCCTCTTTTTTTCACTTTCTACGAGTAGTATTAAATGACATACCGTAAAAGGTGCGGTTTAAGTTTTGACGAAAAGTTCCCTTTTGTAACAGTACATTTTTTTTGTTAAACAAACTTTGCTAAAGCACGGAAATTCATTTTACCTTTTTGAACACCTTGTAACTTCATGCTGTCCTTGGCGTAAATTTCTTCTCCGTTCTCTCTCTATTACGACTTCTTTCCCCTTGATGATCTGTAGAATAAAAAACAAAAACGTAGACGTAAATTATTCGGTGGTACAAAATTATTTCCAATCACAAATAGATAAAAATCAAGAAAACTGTACCCGACATGTTTACAGTTCTCTGTCGGCGTCTCTCAGTTTTCCTCTGGCGTTGTTCTTCAGTACTGTTCCGTCTTATTTCTAGTTGCCTTTATCTCTCTGCTGTACTGTTCCTTCGTCTTTCTCGTTTTCGTTTCCGCTCTGCTTGACCGGGTGCTTGACGTTGTTCTTCAGTGGCGTTTCTCATCCTCTCCCGTTGTTGATCTCTATCTCCTTCTCTTTTCCTTCGTCTCTGCTCTTCCAGGGAAAATTGCCTCATGTAAGAATGTCATGAAATGCGATGTACGTATGTATGACGCACGCGCCCGCGAGCCATTCCGCTTGCCATGACCATAAAAAATCACTAGCATACCTCTTAGTATGGGTATGGGGCTCCACTTTTGCGGCCTTCGGCCGCAAAGGAGTTCCGCTAATAATGATAACATTACGTACAATGGCTTGAAATTATCACTTTGTAATATATACGCGCCAAATGACCACACACAACAATTAGGCTTTATTCAGGAACTCAATTGCCTCTTAATTGATAAAGCCGAAATTGCAACTCTAATAGTAGGGGGTGTTTGGAACTGTACCTTGGAAAAGAAAGACAAAAAAGGGGGTGTCCCCTGGAGACCCACAGCGTATAGGAATTTAGTCAAAATTACAATGGATAGTCTTGATCTTGTTGATATTCAAAGAACACGCCATCCAAAGCTCAATGCGTTCTCCTATGTGTCTAAGGCATTAGGTGTCAAATCAAGGATAGACTTTTTTCTAGTTGCTAAACACTTAACAAAATTTGTAAAAAAAGTGGACATCCAAACATCAATAGCGCCTGATCACAATACAATTTGCTTGTTATTATCGTGGCCAGATGAGCATCCCCGTGGACCGGGATTTTGGAAATTCAACAACACCTTATTAGACGACGAGGAGTACACATCCAAAATTCGAGAATTATATCCTGAACTTCGCAAAAAGTACTCTGATGTAAAAGATCAACAGCTTTTTTGGGAACTGATGAAAATGGAAATAAGAACCGTGACCATTTCATTCGCTAAGGGAAAGGCACAAACAATTAAGAAACGCGAGACAGCAATTAAAGAACAACTGGATGAACTGGATAAAAAAATATGCAATAGCCAAAATCTTGATAATATCAATGATACCCTTAAACAATATGATGACCTCAAAAAGGAACTCCAACAACACTATGACAATAAAGGCAAAGCTGCAATTTTCAGGTCTAAGTGTCGATGGGTCGAAGAAGGAGAGAAAGCTACAAAATATTTCTTTAACTTAGAGAAAAGAAATTACAATCGGAAAACCATAAATGAAATTAAATTAGACAACGAGGAAACAACCACAGATGAAAAGCAAATCTTGTCGATGATTAAAATGTATTATGATGACCTGTATAATTCCACAACAACTGAGACACAGGATAACTTCGAAACATTTATAGAAAACCTGGAGATCCCTAAACTCGATGACAAGGAAAGGGATGAACTAGACGGTCCCTTGACATACGAAGAATGCAAAAAATCATTGGAAGCGTTTCAAAACGGTAAATCACCAGGAGTAGACGGCTTAACCGTAGAATTCTATAAACACTTTTTTGATTTGATAGGATTAGATCTTTTAGCTAGTCTAAACAGAGCATACGAACTTGGGAGGTTATCAATATCCCAGCGCCGGGGTATAATTACTCTTTTACCTAAAGAAGACGCAGACTTAATGCTCTTGCAAAACTGGCGACCCATTACTCTACTCAACGTAGACTACAAAATTGCATCAAAAGCCATAGCAATGAGAATTGAGCCAATGTTGCCAAATCTTGTGCACCCGGACCAAACCGGCTTCGTAAAGGGAAGGTATATCGGGGAAAATATAAGGCTAATATTCGATATAATGGAACAAACAAAAGTAAATAACATCCCAGGTATACTCATATCAGTTGATTTCAAAAAAGCCTTTGACTCGCTGGAATGGTCATGTATTCAGAGCACTCTCCAAAAATTCAACTTTGGGGATAGCCTAAGGAAATGGATCAAAATATTCTATACGGATATTGAAAGTGCAGCCTTGAACAACGGCTTCGCTACGGATTGGTTTAAGCCTTCTAGAGGAGTAAGACAAGGATGTCCACTCTCGCCTTTTTTGTTTATCTTAACGGCAGAAGTTTTATCAAATAAAATAAGACAAAACCCGACCGTCAAGGGAATTCGTCTATTTGGCTCTGAGGTCAAACTAAGTCAGTTTGCAGATGACACCAATTTATTCTGTGGTGATTTGGCATCGGTCGAACAAGCTCTTGACATAGTGAACGTTTTTGGTAAATTCTCCGGATTGATGCTCAACGTAGAGAAAACAAAAGCCATCTGGCTAGGAAAATGGTCAAAAAATAAAACCAAACCGTTAGGGATGAAATGGGTAAATAGCCCAACAAAATTCCTAGGAATTTTTGCCTCCTATGATGAGAAAGGTAACAACCAGATGAATTTCAACCTGAAAGTGCAAAAATTACAAACGAATCTAGATATGTGGAATTCGAGAGGGTTAACGCTATATGGAAAGGTGCTAATAATCAAATCTTTGGGGCTATCTAACTTAATATATTCAATTTCGAACACAAACGTTCCTAAGGAGATAGTTTCAACGGTAAAAGATAAAATGTTTCGTTTCCTTTGGAAAAATAAAAAGGACAAAATAAAGCGGACAAGTCTTTATCAGGACTTTAGCAATGGGGGTTACGGATGGTTGATATAGAACTTACAATAAGATCATCACGATTAGCATGGATTCAAAGACTTATTTTTGGAAACAAAGGCAACTGGAAAAACGTTCCGGACCACTTCTTTAAAAAACATGGTGGCCTCAACTTCCTACTCCGGTGTAACTACGATACCAAATACCTTGGACATTTTCCAGAATTTTACAGAGACATACTTACTGCCTTTGACGAAATTAAAACTTTGTACAACTATGATCAAGGAAACGACATTATCCTTTTCAACAATAAGGATATTTTAGTGGATGGAAAGCCTATATTTATTAGGGAATGGTTTAATAAAGGCATCCATACTATTCAAGAGCTCTTGAACGAAAATGGTCAATATCTAACCTTCCAAGATTTCCAGATAAAATATCATTGCAAAACAAACTTTCTCCAGTTTTATCAAATCTTGAGCGCAATTCCTGGCTTTTTGAAAGAAAAAGCGCGAACGCTAGGACAAAATCCGATGCTTAACTTCAGCGAAAATTATACATCGTTCTTACTAAACCAAAACACCGAAATAAATTTGGAGAAGTTTAAAGCAAGAGACTATTATCATCTACTTCTTGCCAAGAAACATCAATCACTCCCTACTGGCCCTAAAAGATGGGGCACCGATTTATCAATGGATACAGAAGACTGGAAAGAAATCTTCAGCGCAAATCCAAAACTATGCAAGGAAAATAAGTTGAAAGAATTTCAGTTCAAATTCATCCATAGGATTGTCGTCACGAAGAAAGAACTCTTCAAATATGGGATCCACGCAGACAGTGATTGTACATATTGTAGTGAACCAGATTCTATAGATCATACTTTCATTAATTGCACATTTACTCGAACCTTCGCTCGTAATGTCATTGATTGGTTTAATGTTCAAAATGGCTCTAGTTTCCAACCGGATACGAAGGAAATGCTTTTTTCTTCCTGTAAATACCCAAACAACCCGGTGCTAGAGAGAAAAGTCAATTACACCCTCCTCTTCATGAAATACTATATATATGCAAGTAAACTAAATAACAATTTACTTTGTCTGACTGATTTTAGCAACAAACTCAATCTTAAATACAAAGTGGAAAATCTGAAACAATGACATCTAAATTTAAACTATTAAGCTCCTCTTTTATTTTGTAAAATAGCATCGTTTTCAATTTCTCTTTTTTGTTTTTCGATCCTATAGACTTAATGTAAGTAGTGTTAGTTTCTTCTCCTTCTTTTAAACAAATTATAATTTCATTTAGTAATATAAATAACTGTACCGTTAGTAGTGTAAGCATTGATTTGTAATTAGTCTTTGTTTCTGTAAGTTATGTAAGTAACTGTCCCGTAAGAAGTGCAAGTAATTGATTTGTAAGTAGTTTTTTTTTCTTTTTTTTCTTTTTTCCTTCTGTAAGTAATGTAAGTAACTGTACCGTGAGTAGTTGTCATGTAAGCAATTGATTTGTAAATAAAAAAAAATAAATAAATAAAAAAAATAAAAAAATTAAAAAAAAATTAAAAAAAATTGTTATTATTATTATTATTACTATTATTATTATTATTATTATTGTTGTTGTTGTTGTTGTTGTTGTTGTTGTTTTTATTGAATTAGAAAACTGGATTTAGTTCCTGTTCAGAAGCAACAATGCACAGTATTTACTACTTCCATAAGGCAAACATTTTGTCGAGGAACCAACTTTAATTTTGTAACAAAAATAGCCGTCTGCAGTCTGTCTACTGAAATCTGTAATAATTTTTGTCTATTACTGAATTGCAATGAGAATTTAGGGCTATCATTTTTGTTACATCAATATTTTCCCTGTCCCCTTGGTATTTATACACAGACATTTGTATACCTCTGCTTTATTCTGTACTACATTATTTTGTCTATTTACATCTTAATTTCAACACAAGATAAATTACAGCACAATCAGCCTTCACTACAGTACAATGATGGAACCTTTATATCCAACGTAATTACTGAAAATTTCCTGAAACTCGATTCTATATTACTGGTACTTCAAAACAGCAAGCTTAAATCCAGGATGAAATGCAACAATCAATTTTGGGACCAATCTCGGCATATTCCTGAGATTATTTTTGTAACTCCTGATGTAGACTGCTAGAAGTCCCTCTGTATTTGTCGACCGACTAAACCTGCTCGCTGCTGGAGCGAGTAATCCTGTTGATAATGAGCCGTTGGTCGAAACCTACGGTTTTAAACAGACAAAGCTATCACAACACCTTGACAGGGCAGTTGGTTAGGGTGCCTTCGATTAGCTTTCACTGCAAAATATTCCTCGGTCGGGATTACTGGTGAAATATTACGGCGTGTTCCTCTGCTTCGTAAGCCTTTCCATCGATCGGCGTGACAAAAAGCTGACAAAAACCACGTTTATAATGAAACCTCGGTTAATCAGTTGTAAAGAAACGGTAACTAGTCCAAAGGAATCGTATAAACTTCGATCTAGGGTGTTTCGGTGCTTATTGTAACGGAATTCTTCAGTTAATCGAGGTCCACACACCTTTGAGGTTCGTTGCAACTCACCTTTTCGGCGTTAGATTTCACGTGTAATGTCACGTAAACAAACCTCGAAAGTTCGGACTTCCGGTTCTCAAACAACCACTACACGTCTACAAACTACGAGTCGCTATTTCAAGTTCCCGTTACTCTATAATTTTTCCATTATTTAAAGTCTTGAAAATCGAATAGTTCCAGGTTCAAAATGTCAAAGCAGAAGAATAAGAGCGACTTCAACACCATGAATGTGGCATACTTAAAATTATATTTGCAGGAACGTCGATTTTCAGTAAGCGGATATTTTGAAAACTTCGGGTTGAGTTTAGGTAGAGTTAATAGTTCGTATATATATTTTTGCTGATCTTTATCTTAAACACGTAACAAACAAGAAATGCCCAATGGGCATTTTAATCGGCCGTACTGACCCACTCCACCCCCAGGTTATCAAATGTTAGCGCGATCCCGTATTTTTACGTCCCCCGACATACAAACCGGTGACTGTGACACAATATTTTGACTATGACGTCACTGGATGACGTAATGTTTAAACTCTGATGACTCAGCTTATCTTTCTTATCGCTTTTTATTTTTTCTGCTGAAAAAGGAAATTCAACTCAAACGTTGAAGGTCGGAGTAAATTCGCCCAGAACTGAGAACGTTTATACAGAGACGACGAAATATTTACTGTTGTGCCTAGACCGTGAATACAAACAGTCAGCATGGCAGTAAAATCACAATAATTATATTGCTTGATAAACACGAGTGGATCGTCAGAATCTGCATGTATATCAATTTATGCCATTTATGCAGTATTTGCACGTTCAGATCAGGAAAACGATAATCGATAATCACACATCATACTTAAGTAAATCTCGTTAGAGGTAAGATGTTTCAACTTGTTTTCTAACTGAGAAATGCCAAGGGGGAAAATTTTTTGTCTTGTTTTTGTTTTTATTTTTATTTTTATTTAATTTTTTTTTTTTGCTGTCGTTTTTTTCTTACGCCTTTCACGACCAACAAGATAGTTGAATTTAACAGCAATAATGAAGTGACAATTAAAAATTACCTTCATCCTCTGAAATGAAAAAATATATAAAACTCCATTTTAAATTCATCGTTCAAAGGTAGACATAAGAACTCAATTCAGTCTGTGTTTTAAACGCTGTAGATGTGTACCCTAAAAGCTGTGAATACGGCTTTACCAGCAGAACACAAAGTCTCATTCAGTGCCCTATTGTTTTTCTTTCGTGTTATTCTTTTTTTTCGAGGTCACTTACCCGAGACCTCTTGTTTTCGCTTGGCCAAACAAATATTCGTCGCGTCTTTCACTTCTCAGGCTAGGGCTTGAATCTTGAACTAATGACTGTAACATATTTTGCACCCTTAAGTAAGGGTGATCAACGCCGGGGGCTAAATTGCTCTTCTTATATTCAAGAAAAGCATTTCAGAAATTAACAAGTACCAACTACAAAAGAAAAAGGTGAGCTCCGCTTCTGGGCTTGGCTAAATCTATATATTAGTATATTAGATAACCAAAAGGCGCGTACGGGCGCTCTCATAGAATAATTCTTTTAAAATTATACGATCATAACAAAGTAAATTCATAATTACACTAATTCACTTTTTCTGTTTTAATCCGGAAAAGGCCTCAAGAAGCTTCAAGAAGCACAAGCCCCAAAATTTATTTCTCATTTTTTATTTGCTATCCCTCTTATTCATAAGACTGGGAGCTTCGCAAAAGGCAATTATCTTTCTATTGCACGCGTATACGGTAACAGTTCTCAGAGAAAAACTTGTACCATTTTCTCTCGATAATTTTTATGTGTGCTCTAGGAAATTTCCGAAAATACTTTTTTGGGCAATTTTTGCCAGTAAACTGGCTGATGCCAGGGCAATATTATTATTCATTTTAGCAAAGTTGTTTCATGGATGGCAGAACTAAACAGCCAGCGAAATGCATACGTATCAGCAAGAAATGCTTATTTACATTGAAAAGTCTGTTGAATCGCTACCAGGAGCAACTTAAATGGGTTTAATTTATTAGAGCAACATTTTGGACATTTTCCGATCGAAATCGTATGAAACTGAAAATGATAAATGAACTAATTGAATAAGTCACTCGATTTGGATGAAATAGTGCGTTTGAAACATGCCAAAATTCTCAATTGAGGCGCTTAGGCCAGACATAAAAACCAGTTCTAGGCATAGAATAAGCACTGTTTCCTAGAATTATGCAATAAAACTTGCGGCAGAATGCGATTCTGAGAAATTGTGTCGAAGTTTAATAAGCCATTTTCGCCAATGGTGACTTGTTGTCTTATTGTGGTCACTTAATTTATCAATAATTCTACCCAAATGAAGGGAAATCTGATTGCATTTCTACATGCAATGGCCTGTTCTTCCTCATGTTGCTATATCAACATCTATTCTTACGCTCCTTGACCTGAGAAATCACTTCATTTGACGCCTACCTTGTTATTTAAAACTCTTTCCGTCGAACGCTTTGGCGGTTCATAAAATGTGCAACGTACAGTCTTTTTGTTCATCACAAGATACGAAGACGACACAGTAGAGATTTATAAGGAAGGTACCGAGATACAGTCGCTATATTTCTGGAGAACAACCGATGAATTAAATGTCTCACGACTTGTGTTACAAAATATAAACAGGCCAGTAAAAATCGCATTTCCGGACTGCGGACAACGGACTCCCGATTATGGAATACAAACTTGGAACATGGGACTGAGTGTGTAGCTGACTAGCGTAAATATTACTCTGTTACAATCGATTTCACTCAACGTTTTCAGTTTGTGAACTTAGCAACGTCATTCCGCCAGTTTGGAAGTGATATGAGAATGGAAAAAAGCTCTGGTCTTCAAAACTTTTCAGAAAAATCGAATGATTTCGCAGATCAGTGGTCTCAAGCAGTATAAACTTGCAAGGGTTATGCTTTTTGAGTCAATTCGTCCGGCAGTATTAGTACGAATCATTTAAGCTAGCGAGAATTTTATATTGTGGAAACGAGTGAGTATACTCGAAGTCCATATTGATTGGTCTGCACGCGAAGTCTCCGTCCGCCTCGAGGAATGCAGTAAGCTGATGCAAAAAGCACAGACGCAAAACGTATCCCATATGACCGAAACTGCACAAGCCAAAACAGCCCGTGATTTCTTGCGAACTGGTAGAGCGAAACGGACGAACTGGCAAACTGCAAACTAGGGTATAAGCTTGAAAATTAGGGAGGTTCGCGTACAAGCAAAGAGCCTTATTCGCTTGTCAGGCAACGACATTACACGACAACATCTCAAAGAAAAAACGAAAGCTTTGATGAACACCGTGACTGGCCTAAATCATTGCCGCATGTGGATAAATTATTAATGTCATTTGGATATTGTGTCGTATTTGCGTCTGTTAAGAAATACCCCTCCCCACCCCTTTCAGGGCCACTCCCTTGTAGACTTTACAAGGAACGAGTCGCTAAATAAGTGATTCAGCCGTCATGATCTCTGTCTTCACTGGGGTTTCTTTTACTGGAGCTGGTTTCACTTAGTCAAGCAAAGTTATTTCCTTTCTACTACGTACGGGGCTTAGAGTGTCGCAGGCTAGAACAGCTCAGGTGGTTTCCGGGACCTAGTGGCTCCTCCCTGTGCGAGCTTCAGTCTACCCCACCCTTCTTAAACTAAGTACAGTTTGCGCGTCTAAAATGTTACTTTAGACCTTTTGTCGTACTACAACTTGAAGTGCCGTAATGTTCGTTCGTGCGATCAACATGAACACTTTAGAACATATATTCTGAAGGATGAGGGAGGGTGAAAAAGGGCAAAATTTAAACTATAAATTAATTTTGAATCCTGACCACAAGACCACGGCAAAGTTAGACATGGGAGAAAGGCTGACCCAGATCAAGTTCAAGCAAATACATACGTAATGCACGAAATGAAAGAAATGAAAGGCTGTTTGAAAGAGAAGAATGGCTCACGAAGACCCAGATTACCAGCTTCTTTTCACGTTTAGCTTCACGACAGAAGTCCCGCGGCCAGGATGCTAGCACTGCATCAACGGATGCGACAGCACGGCCAGAAGAAGATAAAAATCAAGATATTGAGGCCGTCAATTCTGGTATGAGACTGCTGCGCTTTGGTGGACGATACAAATGAAGAAATCGGGCGCACAAATCCCATAGTTTTGACGCCTATGATTTTTGTGACTATTATAAGAACAGAAAAAATAGACATATTCAGTGTCGCCATGCTAAAAATAATACTTCACCATTTTGAGGTTCTTTTTCGAGCAAAAGATCGAAATGCGAACCTGATTCCTTTGGTGAAAGGCGTTATCCACGAGTGTCGGTGTTGTAAATAAAATGATGCTTAATTATGATCCTGGGACGTAGAAGGGGGAGGAGAACTGCAGGCTATCAATTTCTTCAAAAAGATTTTTTGTCAGCACCTGCCGTTTTCAGAAGCTTTACGCATGTATCCGTTAGGCACATTATGGCAAAATTTGATATTAAATGCATGTTTTTCAACTTTTTTCGGTGAGAAAGTGTAAGATATCGACAAACAGCATATCTCCTACTTTACGCGTCTGGCATGAAAAATTTTCAACTTCGACCGTTTTTATATGATAATATCTACTTTCTACCTCATCTCGTAGAGCACATTAAGGCTATCTTCAAAAGGCGAAATTTTTTCGAAATATTGTAACAAAACGAAATCCAAGAGTCCATCAACCCCATCCCTTGTATCACAGTGGGGGAATGAGATTGCTTGTACGTATTAGGGTTAACGCCAACAGAAAAAAATAGCCTAGAGGAATGCGGGAAGCTGAGGCAAAAAGCACAGACCCAAAACATATCCCATATCATAGAAACAACACAAGCGAAAACAGCCTGCTATTTCTTGCTGGTTAGGCGAAACGGACGGGCACAAATGGAATGAGCTTGAAAATTACAAGTAAGGATAAGGGAGGCTCGCGCACAAGCAAAGAGCCTCTTTCGCGTGTCAGGCAGGCATCGATATTTCACAAGAAAACCTCGAAGAAAAAAAAAAGAAAAAGATTTGGTGAATACTGACCTTAATCATTGACGCATGTGGATAAATTATTGAGGCGGTACGCACCTATCGGAAGGCTTAACAGGATTGGCTGAGAAGACAAAAGAACAAACAATAAAACAATGACCCTAGCCCTTAAAACAATAGAGGTGCGTGATATAGGAAGCCAATAAAATTACAGGTTCCGAAGAGGTGCGTGGCTTATGAAATTATTAACGTCATTTGGATATTGCGTCGCATCTGCGCCTACCAGGACATAACTATACTCCGCTCCCCCCCCCCCCCGCCCCTTCCCCTTTCATGGCCACTCGTTTATTGACTTTGAAAGGGGAAAGCCGCTGGATGAGGAATTCAGCCGTTATGGCCTCTGTCTTCTACAGGATTCCTTTATTTAGAGCTGGTTTCAGTTAGTCAAGCAAATTTATTTCCTTTCTACGACGTACGGGGCTTAGAGTGTCGCAGGGTAGACCAGCAGAGATGGTTTTCGGGACCTAATGGCTCCTCCCTGCTCCAGCTTCAGTCAGTACACCACCCTTCCTAAAATAAGTACAGTTTGCCCGTCTAAAGATGTGTCTTAAGACCTTTTGTTCTACTATAACTTGAACTCTTGTAACCTTTGTTCGTGCAATCAGAATAAACCATTTAGAAAATACATCTTAGGGTGGGGGAGGGTGGAAAAGGACAAAATTTAAAATATAAATTAATTTTGTATCCTGACCGCGAGAAATGACAACCCTTTGTGACAAGCCTCTCCTTAGACAGTGATTTTATATATTGTTGACGAACATTTGTATATCGCGCCGGAGTACTGATCACAGTGTAACGCAACTCCCAGGTTGAGGTTGGAATCGTTTTCCTTCCTCGTTTGTTTCCCCTTAAGACTCACGGCAACTGGAACTGGTGAATTTAAAGTATAGCTGAAAGCACTATAGAGATTATAGCTTCCTCGTGTTATCTCATGACCAAGAGAAAAAGACTTTTTCATCACCTCTATAATGAAACTGCGGAATCCTTTGCCGGAGGGGAGAGTTATTTATCGAACAAGGTGAGTGGCAAATAAAGTAACTGCAGTATCTATTCGAGGTTTTGGACCTCCAGAATCGGTTTCATAGCAAAAATAGGGAAAGTACTTTGTATAATTTTTTGAACCACCATCGACATCTCTTTAATTAGGCTGATATATATAACAACACTTGAATGGAAATTCATGTCACGCAAGACACCATTCGCGAAAATGGCTTACTAAACTTCGACACAATTTCTCAGAATCGCATTCTGCCGCAAGTTTTATTGTATAATTCTAGGAAATAGTGCTTAGTCTATGCCTAGAATGGGTTTTTACGTCTGGCCTAAGTGCCTCAATTGAGAATTTTGGCATGTTTCAAAAGCACTATTTCGTCCAGTTCGAGTGACTTATTAGATTAGTTCATTTATCAGTTTCAGTTTCACACGATTTCGATCGGGAAAATGTCCAAATGACACAGGAGTGGTAAAAAGAAGTAATAAGCTATCAAACGGGTGTAAATTTGAAGGTTGTGATGGTGCGAAGTCTTTTTAAACGATAATTGAAATACCCCGTACTACGGCGCCCAAAATTGCCAAATTTTAGTCACTTACGGTATACTGACAATCAAATCCTCAAAACAGGAGCAAAATAAACTTTTGGATCATTTCAAGTGCATTTTAGTAGTAGGGGTAGATAGTCGTATTTGTGGTAGAAATTTGAAAAAATCTATTTTTGAGTCCGAGATCGAGTGGAACACTCTTAGGGAGACAGCCTCTTAGGCGTTTTATCAGACGGCAAGAGACCCGAAATCGATGAGGTCTTCGTTTTGTAGAAAAGACCGGGTAAAACTACAAAACGAAGTCCCCCGCTTAAACGCTTTGGTTAGACGCCAAAAGACAGAAAATCTACATAAACGCTTTGTCAGACGTCAAGAGACTAGAAATCAATGAGATCTTCGTTTTGTAGTTTTACCGGATCTTTTCTACAAAACGAACACCTCATCTATACTGCGTCTCTTAAGCCTCTGACGTTTGACATTTACTTTAGTCCTAGGTTTAACTTTAAGGACCTGGGTCTTAGGTCTTGGGTCTTCGGGCTTAGGTCTTCGTTTTGTAGACACCCATATATTTATAGCTAGAATAACAGATAAAGAAAAATGTGTTTATTCAGATTTTACAAACGTAAATTCGTAAATTTAGAACCACTACAGACTCATGTCATTTTTGGACGTTCGATTGTGCTATTGGGCTACACAAACAGAGCCAAATTTGGTCGCACAAAGACTATCATTATGATTGCCCTAGACACCTGGAGTGATATCCATAACTGCAGGAAAGAATAAAAATTGAACAGATAAATCTTGATACTGAAATCAGAATATAATGTTGACAACTATAAGGCTGAACTCAAACTCGACTTAATTTTAATTTCACAAAGATACAAGAGGCACTTTACTTCCCAAGTTACGCTTCTGTTCACATAAATTGGATCTAACTGGTACGCCTGTGCCTCTTTTCCTATAATCCTATCCTGTGTTTGAGTGCGACCATTAAAAAATGATAACGTCTGAAAATCACTGTTCCCAAACAGGTGTACCGGATGGGAGCACTTCTTAAAGACTTCCCTCGTCCTCGTGCCTCGACCCAGGTGGGAGACGTTGTTTGGAGCTCTGGGAGTGTTGAGCGTTCTGGCCATTTGGATCGAGAGGGAGCCCTTCTTTAGCGCTCCGGACATGCCGAGCGTTCTGTCCAGATGGACCAAGTGGGAGCCCTTCTTTAGCGCTTCGGACGTGTCGAGTGTTCTGGCCAGATAGACCAGGTGGGAGCCCTTCTTTAGCGCTTCGTACGTGTCGAGCGTTCTGGCCAGATGGAGTAAGTGGGAGCCCTTCTTTAGCGCTTCGGGCGTGTCGAGCGTTCTGGTCAGACAGACCAGATGGGAGCCCTTCTTCAGCGCTCCGGACGTGATGGGCGTTCTGGCTAGATGGACTAAGTGGGAGCCCTTGTTTAGCGCTTCGTGGGTGTCGAGTGTTCTGGTCAGATAGACCAGGTGGGAGCCCTTCTTTAGCGCTTCGTGGGTGTCGAGTGTTCTGGTCAGATGGACCAAGTGGGAGCCCTTCTTCAGCGCTCCGGGCGTGTCGGGTGTTCTGGCTAGATGGGCTAAGTGGGAGCCCCTGTTTAGCGCTTCGGACTTGTCGAGCATTCTGGTCAGATGGACCTGGTGGGAGTCCTCCTTCGGGCGTGCCGAGCGTCTCTAACGGGTGCCGAGCGTCTCTAACGGGTGTACCTGGTGGGAGCGCTACCTTGGGGCATTCCTCGTTCCCAGCAGGTGGCCCAGATGAGAGTTCTGTCTTAGGATCTTCCTCGCGTCCAATAGGTGAACCAGGTGGGAGCACGATTTTGCCTTTTTTGTGAAGAAAAGAAAAATGCGTTTACACTGAAAGCTGCACTGTTACGCTAAAGGCAATCATACAGGTTTCACCAAGTGTTATTAGAATATCACCAGGTCGCCTGCATGACGCGTACAAATAAACTTATGGCAATGTTTTCATTTCAATATCCTATTAAATTTTACTATGCACGGGAGACCTTAAACTTCTTAAGAAGTTTAATGTAAACTACTTAAGAGCAAATGTCGCTAAGGTTTGAGCAAAATTGGAAATGGTCAAAACAAACTTTCCATCATTTTTTGTGTGAAGTTAGTCCTTCGGGTGGAAGTAATCATGATGCTATTTTTTTCATTTCTCGTGATAAACCGAACTTGGTATCACTGGGGGAAGTTCATGCCCAAAAATGCATTTTTCCGGATGTCTTAATCCCTGAAAATTGACTTTTTGTTGGCTAATTTTATCAAAGCACAAGAAATTGGTTGAAATTCTATTGACATCTTAGCAGCCTATCATCCTTCGCTTTATAAAAATGTTATTAGATTTTTTCTTTGTTCCCGGGGGGGACCCTGGCCCTCCATTCCTTGTAAGGGGGCAAACTCTACTTTTGAAAAACTGAAAAGGAGACATCTTTGACTAAAACAAAATCCAACTGGTATTCACATTTTGATTAAACTCGAAGTTGTAAATAAATATCTGATCCTTTCTTAATCTTTTGATGCTGAAAAGTTTGCGGGCACTTAAGTGGTTTTTGCAGGGCACGTGATTTAAAACAGGCACCTTTGGCAAAATGACAATTTGCTTCTATTTTAAGTGCCCACTTGTTAGAACTTAAAGAATGCTACAGCAGTTATATACCATCATGCTGTTTCTTTATCATCTATAGATTGCTATTATTTCCCTTTTGTAGGATAATATTACACGAATTGAGAAATATTACTTTTTCAACGTCACACTCTCGTTGGGGACTGTTAATTTATGCAAAAACAGTACTCAGCTAACCGGTTGAGAAAACTATAAAAATAAACTGCACAGTCAACTTATCTAAAAAATAAGCTTTATAAAAAACAATTGTTGTCTGACATACCATTTTGCAAAGTAATCAGTTCAAGGGCGGCCTTAGAGCCAACCCCAAGTCGCGTCGAATTCAGAGATCCTTCAAGGTTCCATTTCGGTCACGACGATTATTATCGCCAGATCAAGAGTTCAGTTCTCATCCTTGCAGCAGCCGCAAATGGTTTCATTTACAAGGATCTTCTATCCCGTTTGCTGCAACCGCCAACAGATCATCCAAAACACAACAAACAGCTCCCAGAGAAGCAAACATCAGTCGATACTCCACCAATCCTGCTCTGGCTGCCTTTGATAAAATAAGCTAACAAAAAGTCAATTTTCAGGGATTAAAACATCCAAAAAAATGCATTTTTGGGCATGAACTTCCCCCCGTGATACCAAGTTCGGTTTATCACGAGAAATGAAAAGAATACCATCATGATAACTTCCATCCCAAGGACTAACTTCACACAAAAAATGAAGGGAAGTTTATTTTGACCATTTCCAATTTTGCTCAAACCTTAGCGACATTTGCTCTTAAAAGTTTACGAAAACGGTATCAGCTGAAAAAAGGTTATTTGAGTTTGGTTATGATGCAAGCAAGTGACGCATTATCTACTCTCTACCCTTCCTTCAAACTTGCAATTTTTCACAACACACACCACTCTAATAGATTGCTGCACAAAATTAAAAGGCAAATTCACCTGACTGACCTTTTTGTAAAAATACTGAACATACCATTCTCCACATTTTTGTTACTGCCCTTTATCGAGTTCTTTCTGGTCGAACTTTATTAATTCATGGTACCATCAGATGAAAAGATGAAATCATATATGATGTACTATAGGACCTTTCGTCTTTTCTAACCCTGAACCATCTTAGTGTTCTTGGTAAACGCTTCCGTTACAAATGCGCCCTTAATGAGTCGAGACACTAATTCACGGATTTCATTGCCCTGGTGTGACAGAAAATTGACCTTGAAAGATATATATAGCAACATTATCGAACAAAATCGAGTAGTTCATTTTAAAAAAAAATGGTCACCTTTCTGCACCTGATTCAGACTCATCATGAACAAACTTCATACATTTCTCTCAAATAGTAGTACTTAGGTGTAATTAGGTGTATTAGTATTATGGTGTAATTAGTATTGGCCGCAATCAGCGTACGTTTATTAATTAGGTCTTGCTCCTGCCTTAATTTTTGGTTTATCTATTTGTTTGTAATTACTTGTTTCTTAGTCTAATTTGTCTGTACCTCTTTGTTCAGATAAACAGTTTCTTTAAAAATAAAAGTTAAGTAAAAAATTCTTATGTAGCCGAGTTTTCTACTATAACTAAATGCTATGCCTTTTTAACGATATTTTTCAGCACATCCCATTTCTTTTTAAATGTTTTTGACATGATTACGAGATTGAACGACTGGGCAATCCAGTACATTTACAAATCATTTCTCGGAGTCCTCCTGATCTTTTTTTCAATGTCGTTTATGTTCTTTAGTTCAAAGACTTTATCGAGACAAAACAAACAAGCACAAACGAAGGCCAACAAGGCAAACAAGTAAAGCACTAAACTGATTTCCACACTGAGCCGCTTTTTTCATTTCCTGTTTCCACAGGTTCATCACAGAAGAGGCCAACCAAATATCCGTCAAATGGCAACGGCATTAATTAATATAACGCATCAGTAAAGATCGCCATCTATCATACTTTAAGGAAATTTAATGTTTATACATGAGCAGTCCGTCAGAGATATTTAACAGCTATCCCGCTCGAGCTTGTTGCATATGGCGTGATATATAACCAAAGTCGCGCGTAGCCTAGATACAATTTAAAGCAAAGTAAAACGTTGTTTTAGATCTGAATTAGTAACCATTTACACTGGATCATAGGTATTTCATGGCAGTTTCCACTTTTTGACAAGGGATGCAATGCTTACATGATTTTAAGAGGCCACAGCAAATTTCGTCTTCCCTGCATGAGTTGTGAGCGTTTATGTTTTTGAGGCATATTATCCGTCATTACTGCAATCTTTACATTACAATGTTGTGGCCCAATATACTTCATCTATGAATAAGTCATTGGCGACTTTTTTCTTATTCTTAAAAGCATAGAGCTTGAAGGCTTTCAAAACTCACGAGCATGGACGCGCAATAGAAAAAATGCGAAAGATAATTACTTAGTTTACGAACTACTTTTGCCCTGTCCGTATTCTTTTGTTTCCAATTATTTAAACATATTTCGCTTGCGCTAAAAATGCCGATCCACATCCATATGCTAAATCTCCTCTATACATTGACATCCTTACCACGGTAGTAGATTTGATAATTATGTATAAATCAGAATATTATTCTCTCGACGTTAACCTTCAGAATGCTCACGTAGCCAAGAATATCAGTACGTGAATCGAGAAAAATAAACACGAAAACAAAATGAGCTGATTTCAAATTTCAAGTGAAATTGTTATGAAAAATTAAAAATGCTGGACGTTTTTGATCATCAAGATCATCATCAGGGTATCAAAACTGCTTAAGAGCGGATGTCTGTAAACATCGACCAAGGGTGGGAAATATAAAAATTTTGAAAAATACCAAAATAATTCTGTAGACTTCCCTAGGTATTCTATTAATGAAAATATAAATGTTAGTTTCATCAGATAAATATTTTGGCGATACGGCGGGTGTCAAGTTTGGGCGCTTCACGGCCTCTGCCAGACCACTTTTTCCGGGCCCAAGACAGGGCTACGAAAAGAGCTCGATTTGAATCTAATTCAAACATCATTCAACTCAGAAAGCTTCTTATCGTATTAAAGGGAATTTAACACACATTTTGAGTGGTCATGTGCTTGAATTGATTGCGACTAGAATATTTTACAGATTTTTAAATATTTACAAAATTTCGAGGATTTCACGCGAGCAAAATGTTGTCGAAATTCGAAGGCCTAAAATCACACCCGGTACCTACTTTCAAACTGCAAAAGACATTCCACATTAAAAAGCAATCTCTAAGCTTTCAAAATATGGCCTTAAAACTTTGGGCAACACATGAAATGAATTTATGGGAACGCGAAATTCAGGGAGCACTTGAGTGAAATTTGATCTTTCTGACATGACAGTTTTGAGGTTCGGCGCGACAAACAAATCAATACTCAAACAACTGTTGTAGCCAAAATACCTTTAATTTAGGCAATCTCAAGTCCCACTGTGATACATACATGCTTCATAGACATTAGGTGCAAGATTTTATACCAACTGTCAGCCGAAAAGAACTCATATCTCGGCTTTGAGGTATTTGAACTTGCCTCGCTAATATAAACATGTGGGTCAAGTTCTTATCACGACACAGCGAAGTGTTCAATATCTACACCAAATATCTATCCTGTCTAGTATATAGTCAGGTCCACAGTATGTTTGTTTGTACCTTGTGACCTTGTTTGTCTTCATTTCCGCAAAAAACTGAGGTAAACTACAGCGAAATCCCCGCGAGCTCAACGTGCCACGAGTCTCGTGGAAGTGCTATTACGTGAGTCGAGATTGCGTTACGTAACATGACACACAAGGAGACCAGTTACTTCAGGATTATTTCTGAGTTGTGAAAAAAATTCCATCTCTAATGTACATTTTGTAGGTATGCCATTGGAATGAGCTGGCAATCTCAAATTTTCATACTTTGCAGTTTTAACCATCGCAGACTTGTGATCCCCGAACGTGCCAAACAGTATTCATTAGCGCTATGTAAACACTGTAACGTGTTCCTGTTTGTTGTTTGTTTTGTTCCCAATATTTGTCCTGATTTCTATCACATTGAGAAATACCCTAATGCGTTGTGCAATACTTTTGCAATACCCTATTATACAAAGCACAAGTAAGAGCGTCCCGGTACAGTCTGATCTTGCGCTGGCGGCATCAATCTTGATAGCCCGCCTATAAACTAGCGGTAAAAATAAGTAAGCATCATTGCCAGCTAGTCTGCTCGCAAATGTGCGACGATACAGCGTGCGAATATGGAGCGTTGGTTGGGGGCGAGTGTGGTTCAAGTACCAAATACCCGGACACAGAGTACGGTGCCCATCGGGGAGTACAACCGATCAATTGAGCGCCACTTTACAGACACCCTGAGAGCTATTTTTGCTAACCGGTTTAAACACTGAAGCAGAGCTGATATTAGCCAGGGCAGGTAAGTGGGGGGGGGGGGGGGCAGGTAAGTTTGAGACATATTTTATTTCTATTCTCATGTTAAGCTGCACTCTGGTGTTATGTATGCGCGCGCTGAGTTGCACTATCGTAGTCATAAGGTAGGTAAAAATAAAAAGATTCACCTGTTTTCTCATAGGTTGATTTATCAATGAACGGGCGTTAAATGCGCGGTACGCTTTCTTGCAAGCTAGAACTAATGTATTACACTCTACATGCAATTTTCTTGCTCTCGGTCTGATTTTTTGGTATTTTACCACGTGATAAAGAAATCAGCAATTATAAAGCGCGCGCTGATTGGCTACGATGAGGGGATGTATTATGGAACATCCATGCGCGAGTCAAAGCACTAAGGAACGGACCAGGGGGGAAGGTGCAGTTTTGTTTTATTTTTGGGTTTTTCCTGAGGTAGCGTTTGTGCTTGATTGTTTAAGGTATTTTGTGCGATTTTTTATCACTTTTGGCTTTTTTGGTCCGTGCACGAACTGTTTTCCTTGAAATTTAGGCTAGCACGATTTTTGGCCAGTTCTTAACAAAACTCGACAAAATGAGACTGAAAATACCCGCCATAGGATTCAAGGAAAATCTGTTACCCGACCCGGTTTTATGCGTTGTTCTAAACTTGCATTGAATGCAAATTCAAGGTGGATGAGTGCCTGACCTCGGGGCAGATCCAGCGCTTCTTCTCCAGAACAGCAGTCAGACTTCGCCACGCTGTCGCCCCAGAAGACGACGACGAAGAAACGGATGACAAAAACCGAACAGCAGAAGAGGAGGAGGCTTTCTCAGATGCGCGCAACACCATCCTGCTGCAATGCGCACCAGTGCACCCCATAGTCTACGACACGTGGAACCTGTGTGCGCTGAGCTCGTTCAACAAACTCAGTAAGCTTACGGTAGCCTAGCTACGGGAGATTTACTCCCACTTCAATATGGAGGATGAACCCTCTGGGCACAGGAAGAAGCCCTATCTGGATTTTATTTTGAACCTTGTAGGTGCCTGCTCTTGCGCGTCCTCGAACCAGTAGAACCAGTGTAACACGAACTCTTGACGGAAGCAAAAGTGGTTTTTCTTGTTGGGAATTATTTTCTTGCGACTTTGAGGAAGTCGCCTTCTATTTGAAATTATAACATTCTTTTTGAGTACAAACCCTTTTATTGCAGGCCAGGTGAACAGCATGTAGATGTTACAATTCAGTCAGTAGTGTACCTACTGCAATTTCATCGCTTTATTTCTGAATGCTCTGTTTCTAATTTCATTTTAGTTCTGTACATGAGCACTAACATGATTTTTAATACACATTAAAGGCGATGTTTGTTTATACATTTGACAGTGGAGTCAATTTTTGCGGAGAAAATTTTTTGCGGGAACTGTTTTCCACGAGAACCTTTTTTCTGGATCGTCAAAGAACCCGCAAAAATTAGAACCCGCAATTCGTAAAAATTAAGTGCCACACGGTATCCCAAGAAAAAAAGGAATCCGCCCCAGTAAACGAGAAAATTTGAGTTTTCCGAGCTCAAGTTATCAGGGTTCTACTGTGATTTGCATTTTTTAAATCTAGAATTAATTTTTTTTTCTAAGAATCTCCTGTAGACGAAGTGCCCGTGTTCTCGCTCTTCCTGTGTTCGGTCAATCCCCGTGTGTCATGTTATGTAACGCAAACTCGATTCATGTAACAGCACTTCCACGAGACTCGTGGCACGTCGAGCGCGCGGGGATTTCGCTGTAGTTTGCCTCAGTTTAACTTTCGCGGAAATGAAGACAAACAAGGACACAAGGTACAAACAAACATATCGTAGACCTGACTATATACTAGACAGGATAGATATTTGGGTAGATTTTGAACACTTCGCTGTGTCGTGATAAGAACTTGACCCACATGTTTACATTAGCGAGGCAAGACTTAGTTCAAATACCTCAAAGCCGAGATATGAGTTCTTTTCGGATAAAAATTGCTGTAAAATTTTGAATCTAATGTCTAGGAAGCATGTATGTATCACTGTGGGACTTGTGATTACCTAAATTAAACGTATTTTGGCTGAAGCATTTGTTTGAGTATTGATTTGTGTCGTGCCGAACCTCAAAACTGTCAAGTCAGAAAGATCAAATTTCACTCAAATGCTCCCTGAATTTCGCGTTCCCATAAATTCATTTCATGTGTTGCCCAAAGTTTTAAAACCATATTTTGAAAGCTTAGAGATTGCTTTTTAATGTGGAATGTCTTTTGCTGTTTAAAAGTAGGTACCGGGTGTGATTTTAGGCCTTCGAATTTCGACAACATTTTGCTCGCGTGAAATCCTCGAAATTTTGTAAATATTTAAAAATCTGTAAAATATTCCAGTCGCAATCAATTCAAGCACATGACCACTCAAAATGTGTGTTAAATTCCCTTTAATACGATAAGAAGCTTTCTGAGTTGAATGATGTTTGAACTAGATTCAAATCGAGCTCTTTTCGTAGTCCGGTCTCGGCCCGGAAAAAGGAGTCTGGCGGAGGCCGTGCAGCGCCCAAACTTGACACCCGCCGTATCGCCAAAATATTTATCCGATGAAACTAAAATTTATATTTTCATTAATAGAATACCTAGAGTAGTCTACAGAATTTTTTTGGGATTTTTCAAAATTTTTATATTTCCCACCCTTGGTCGATATTTACAGACATCCGCTCTTAAAGACCCTTAGCTTATTTCACTTACGCTAAAAATGTCGATCAAATCTTGCACAGCCGTTAACTGAAATCTTGTCTAATGTAATGACATCCTTATTACGGTAGTTGATTTCATAATTATGTATGAATCAGAATATTGTTCTCTCGACATCGACCTTCAGAATGCTCACGTAGCTAAGAATATCAGTACGTGAATCGAGAAAAACAAAAACGAAAACAAAAGAGCTTAGATTACAAATTTCAAGTAAAAATGTTATTAAAAATTAAAATACTAAACGTTTTTGATCATCAAGATCATCATCAAAGTGTCAATACTGCTTAAAGAACCGAGATTCTTATACCACAGCCTTGACTGCAAATTACGTAACTGCAATTGCCATAGAGAACAGAATGAGTTGTATAGCGATCGTACTTGTTTGTCTGGATGGAAACCTTCGACGTAGAACACTTCACGCAGCCCATCATTTGGCTAAGGCCACCATTTCATTATCAAATCACACATGTGGGCTGAATTTACAGCTACACGGGCTCAGCCGCTCTATACTGTTCTAGGCGCAATCAAACTGGTTCTGGAATATCTTGAAACCTCAGTAGCCCTTCACTAAGCCTGGGGGTCAACCCTGCGTCGTATGAGCTAGTCGTCTAACTTTTGACTTCGTGGATTAAATCCTTACGTTTGACCATTTAAACAAAAGCAGTTCGGCAGTATTTTCCTGCCGTGCCGCTTCAGATGTTATAATGGGCGGTTAGCTTTTGAGTCTGTGGAGGAAGTCCTAACGACGACTATTCAGAAGAAAGGTACTGAGCAGTACTTTGCTGTGCCGGCGATGTTTGTTATGCTGTCTGTGGTCTCCTAACGTTTGACCATTAACTCTTTTCCGTCAAGAGTTGTATTTTCCCGACGTTGAGGTCGGGAACCATTGAGCCACTTGTGACGTCATCATTTTTGACGTCACCAGATTGTTTTGATAAGCAGCTAACACAGCAAGGACAGATCCAAGTCCAAATTTCGGCTTATGCGCATGCGTGAAAGCAAAATATTGTACAATTTACAACAGAAGCTGGCTCACAATTTAGCCCAATTGTAAGAAAACACTTTTGTAGCAACGTTTAGTGGCATTTGGCAACATAGGACTTAAAAAACCGCATTAGCGGTAAAAAATGCGTTTTTCTAAGGAAAAAACGCTGACAGAAAAGGGTTAAAGAAAAGGACATTTTGTTTCAAATGTGTTTTTTTTTTTCATTAAACCTGATAAATCAACCAAAATCAGTCTCAAACGAGTGAGATTTGTCATGATAAACGATTTTAGATAGCTTAGTTAACTCTTTTCCGTCAAGAGTTGTATTTTCCCGACGTTGAGGTCGGGAACCATTGAGCCACTTGTGGCGTCATCATTTTTGACGTCACCAGATTGTTTTGATAAGCAGCTAACACAGCAAGGACAGATCCAAGTCCAAATTTCGGCTTATGCGCATGCGTGAAAGCAAAATATTGTACAATTTACAACAGAAGCTGGCTCAAAATTTAGCTCAATTGTAAGAAAACACTTGTAGCAAAGTTTAGTGGCATTTGGCAACATAGGACTTAAAGAACCGCTTTAGCGGTAAAAAATGCGTTTTTCTAAGGAAAAAACGCTGACGGAATGAAATCCTAACATGTGAACATTCAAATGAAAGCCACTGAACAGTACTTTCGTGTGGTGCTGTTTATTATGCTGTAAAAGGTGGTTCTAACTTTTGAGTCTGTGGATGAAATCCTAAAGTGTGACCATTCAAATGAAAGCTATTGAGGAGTAGTAGTCTTCCCTGTGGTGCTGTTTGTTATGCTGTGCAAGGTGGTTTTAACTTTTGAGTCTGTGGATGAGATCCTGACGCGTGACCATTTAAAAAGGAACTGAACCGTCATATTTTTTTTTCTTGTGGTGCTGTGTGTTTACATTGATGCTTTACTAAACGACTTTGAACAAAAAAGGAATTATTTTATGATTTGAAACAATGAAAAATAGCGAAATGCTGGATTGCAAATACGAACTCGAAAGCTTGATACTTGTTTCATGAACCGGGATAAAAAGAAAAGCGGAATGCAACAATGAAAACTACAAAGGGAAGTGCACCAACATTTTGTTTTAAAGGTTGCTTACCTTTAACTGAGAGACAAAACGTGAGAACAGCGAGGATAAGAAATCCAGCGAGCTTCATGTTGACTTCACGGCACGCCAACCGAGAAAAGACTCACGGCAGATACAAGATGGAAAGAGTTTTAACTGCTCAGTGCTCTCCCTTGTTACATAACCATAAGTCCCTAGTGACGTTGACAGTCGGCAATTTGTCAATGAACAGCTTGTTTTGTTATCTGGAGTATGATTGACAGAAAAAGAATGAGCCCTCCAGCGAAAAGAATAAATTGTCTGCATTCGTTATGGCCTTTGGTGCCTCCCATCACGTTCTTTTAAATATCTTGCATCCAGGGAAGAGGTAAGTAAAAATGAGGATGCCAACAGGATTACTAGCGATGTTTAGCTACGATCAACAACCTGTTGAACTTTGGTGTCTCTGTGAGTGTTTGTGTATTTAGCAAACCTTGGCTTTTCAAAGAAATGGCTAATTGAGTGATTTACAAGTTGCAACCGGGTAGTTCGGGTAGTACTTGACTTAAGTGCTATGACCAAACCACGGTAATCATCCTTAGAAGCGTACAACGGGGGAAGCTTAAATCGGAAGGAAGAGAGTTGAGCGCTATTTAAACACTGTTAAGAATCACTGTTAAGAATTGGTTAGCCTTCAAATTATGAATAATTTTCACCAAGCTGGTGTGCACAAAACCGACAACGTGATAATGAAGTTTTTTGAGTGAGTTTAATGACCTGAGAAGAGAATATGGCTTATTTCCAAATGGAACTTTAACCGGAGTGGGCGGGAATTAAGTGAGGGTTTGGGAGACGAAGCTTATTAAAGGATACTGTGGGACGCGAAATGCAGGCAGATTTGAAGAAGGCGTTTTCAAATAAAGGTACTTAAACTGAAAAATACCGACATGTTACCTTTTAAGATGCTACTGAAAGGAATAAAGCGTGCATTATTTTCACGCAGTTGAACCATATACGGATATTAGCTCAACGCCGGTCGCCGGTATTGATAACAAAATTATGCCTTGCATGATAACCTTTCAATCACACAGCTGCCAAAATTTAGAAGAAAAAATTTCTCAACTCAATATCAAACTCATCGAAAAACAAGCAGATCAAAGGGCCTCAAGTGGTCACGCACGCGTACTCACGTACACTTAAGTCATAAGCTTGAGAATCACGTAGAGGTTTGTCTCTACAGGGCAAAAGACTCTCAAGGACGAAGTTTGGCTTTTCTCTCTCATGGATCCTTTTTTTTTTAATGCATAAAAACTTCCTTTGCCGTGTCATAGTTTACACATCTTGATTGCATGGGTCTCTAAACAGAAAAGCTTATAGATAATGATTTATTAATAACGCGTAAGTGGGTTGCAACTTTGTTTTGTCATTTTTGTGGTCAGCTTAATAAAAATTCAAGACATATCAGTCCTTGAAGAGCTAATATCCGTATATGGTTCAACTGCGTGAAAATAATGCACGCTTTATTCCTTTCAGTAGCATCTTAAACGGTAACATGTCGGTATTTTTCAGTTTAAATACCTTTATTTGAAAACGCCTTCTTCAAATCTGCCTGCATTTCGCGTCACACAGTATCCTTTAATAAGCTTCGTCTCCCAAACCCTCACTTAATTCCCGCCCACTCCGGTTAAAGTTCCATTTGGAAATAAGCCATATTCTCTTCTCAGGTCATTAAACTCACTCAAAAAACTTCATTATCACGTTGTCGGTTTTGTGCACACCAGCTTGGTGAAAATTATTCATAATTTGAAGGCTAACCAATTCTTAACAGTGATTCTTAACAGTGTTTAAATAGCGCTCAACTCTCTTCCTTCCGATTTAAGCTTCCCCCGTTGTACGCTTCTAAGGATGATTACCGTGGTTTGGTCATAGCACTTAAGTCAAGTACTACCTGAACTACCCGGTTGCAACTTGTAAATCACTCAATTAGCCATTTCTTTGAAAAGCCAAGGTTTGCTAAATACACAAACACTCACAGAGACACCAAAGTTCAACAGGTTGTTGATCGTAGCTAAACATCGCTAGTAATCCTGTTGGCATCCTCATTTTTACTTACCTCTTCCCTGGATG
This sequence comes from Siderastrea siderea, assembly GCA_964030785.1. NCBI lineage: Eukaryota > Metazoa > Cnidaria > Anthozoa > Scleractinia > Rhizangiidae > Siderastrea > Siderastrea siderea. The sequence continues at coordinate 51,309,090 of OZ034966.1, read as the reverse complement.
CAAGATATTTAAAAGAACGTGATGGGAGGCACCAAAGGCCATAACGAATGCAGACAATTTATTCTTTTCGCTGGAGGGCTCATTCTTTTTCTGTCAATCATACTCCAGATAACAAAACAAGCTGTTCATTGACAAATTGCCGACTGTCAACGTCACTAGGGACTTATGGTTATGTAACAAGGGAGAGCACTGAGCAGTTAAAACTCTTTCCATCTTGTATCTGCCGTGAGTCTTTTCTCGGTTGGCGTGCCGTGAAGTCAACATGAAGCTCGCTGGATTTCTTATCCTCGCTGTTCTCACGTTTTGTCTCTCAGTTAAAGGTAAGCAACCTTTAAAACAAAATGTTGGTGCACTTCCCTTTGTAGTTTTCATTGTTGCATTCCGCTTTTCTTTTTATCCCGGTTCATGAAACAAGTATCAAGCTTTCGAGTTCGTATTTGCAATCCAGCATTTCGCTATTTTTCATTGTTTCAAATCATAAAATAATTCCTTTTTTGTTCAAAGTCGTTTAGTAAAGCATCAATGTAAACACACAGCACCACAAGAAAAAATACGACGGTTCAGTTCCTTTTTGAATGGTCACGCGTCAGGATCTCATCCACGGACTCAAAAGTTAAAACCACCTTGCACAGCATAACAAACAGCACCACAGGGAAGACTACTACTCCTCAATAGCTTTCATTTGAATGGTCACACTTTAGGATTTCATCCACAGACTCAAAAGTTAGAACCACCTTTTACAGCATAATAAACAGCACCACACGAAAGTACTGTTCAGTGGCTTTCATTTGAATGTTCACATGTTAGGATTTCGTTCATCACCGACACCGGGAAGTACACATGCTCAGTAGCTGCCATTTTAATGGTCAAACGTTAGGAGACCACAGACAGCATAACAAACACCGCCGGCACAGCAAAGTACTGCTCAGTGCCTTTCTTCTGAATAGTCGTCGTTAGGACTTCCTCCACAGACTCAAAAGCTAACCACCCATTATAACATCTGAAGCGGCACCGCAGGAAAATACTGCCCAACTGCTTTTGTTTAAATGGTCAAACGTAAGGATTTAATCCACGAAGTCAAAAGTTAGACGACTAGCTCATACGACGCAGGGTTGATCCCCAGGCTTAGTGAAGGGCTACTGAGGTTTCAAGATATTCCAGAACCAGTTTGATTGCGCCTAGAACAGTATAGAGCGGCTGAGCCCGTGTAGCTGTAAGTTCAGCCCACATGTGCGATTCGATAATGAAATGGTGGCCTTAGCCAAATGATGGGCTGCGTGAAGTGTTCTACGTCGAAGGTTTCCATCCAGACAAACAAGTACGATCGCTATACAACTCATTCTGTTCTCTATGGCAATTGCAGTTACGCAATTTGCAGTCAAGGCTATGGTATAAGAACCTCGGTTCTTTAAGCAGTATTGACACTTTGATGATGATCTTGATGATAAAAAACGTTTAGTATTTTAATTTTTAATAACATTTTTGTTTTCGTTTTTGTTTTTCTCGATTCACGTACTGATATTCTTAGCTACGTGAGCATTCTGAAGGTCGATGTCGAGAGAACAATATTCTGATTCATACATAATTATCAAATCAACTACCGTAATAAGGATGTCTTTACATTAGACAAGATTTCAGTTAACGGCTGTGCAAGATTTGATCGACATTTTTAGCGTAAGTGAAATAAGCTAAGGTTCTTTAAGCAGTTTGATACCCTGATGATGAACTTGATGATCAAAAACGTCCAGTATTTTTAATTATTAATAACATTTTTACTTGAAATTTGTAATCAGCTCTTTTCGTTTTCATGTTTGTTTTTCTCGATTCACGTACTGATATTCTTGCCTACGTGAGCATTCTGAAGGTCAATGTCGAGAGAATAATATTCTGATTTATACATAATTATCAAATCTACTACCGTAATAAGGATGTCAATGTATAGAGAAGATTTAGCATATGGATGTGGAAGGTCTGATCAGCATTTTTAGCTCAAGTGAAATAAGTTTAAATAATTGGAAACAAAAGAATACGGACAGGGCAAAAGTAGCTCGTAAGCTAAGTAATTATCTTTCGCATTTTTTCGATTGCGCGTCCATGATAGTGAGTTTTGAGAGCCTTCAAGCTCTATGCTTTTAAGAATAAGAAAAAAGTCGCCAATGACTTATTCATAGATGAAGTAGACTGGGCCACAACATTGTAATGTAAAATTGCGGTTGACGGATTATATGCCTCAAAAACATAAACGCTCACAACTCATGCAGGGAAGACGAAATTTGCTGTGGCCCCTTAAAATCATGTAAGCATTGCATCCCTTGTCAAAAAGTGGAAACTGCCATGAAATACCTATGGTCCAGTGTAAATGGTTACTAATATTATTCAGATCTAAAAGAACGTTTTACTTTGCTTTAAATTGTATCTAGGCTACGCCCGACTTTGGTTATATATCACGCCATATGCAACAAGCTCGAGCGGGATAGCTGTTAAATATCTCTGACGGACTGCTCGTGTATAAACATTAAATTTCCTTAAAGTATGATAGATGGCGATCTTTACTGATGCGTTATATTAATTAATGCCGTTGCCATTTGACGGATATTTGGTTGGCCTCTTCTGTGATGAACCTTTATCTCAAGAGTGTGGAAACAGGAAATGAAAAAAGCGGGTCAGTGTGGAAATAGAGATTACTTCATGGAAAATGCGCGCGTACGATTTTTATTCACGAGTTGAGTAGTGTCAGAAAACGAACGAGTGAGTTTTCTGATACGTATCAACGAGTGAATAAAAATCGTACAAAGCATTTTCCATGATGTAATGTGTTTATTTCATAGGTACTGAGATTTTCTTTTTCGTGTAGTACTGAGAAGACAAATTTATTTGCACAAATAAATTACACTGTGAAACCATTCAAGTGCTCAACAACTGAGTAAATCAAACATCTGCAGCACTCAAAATTTTTCAGTAAAGTCAAATGTCTATTAATAAAGGAAGCCATGCCAATAACAAAGTTAAGTCAAGAAGATAAGTCACAATTTATTCATCATCAGAGTCACTTTCCAGTTCCAAAGGCCTTAGACGTTTCCATCGCACCGCTTCGGGGCTTGACGGATTTGTAGAAGCGTCGGAGACTGATTTAAAGTGTTAATGTTGATGGAGAAATTGCCATCTTGAATAACTGAGCCACTGAATAGTGCCATGGACTGCTGCTTACCACCATTCTGAGAGTCGGAGGACGGCGTACAAGCTGTTTCAGAAGAGGACGAAGCTGTGGTACCAGCCATCACACTGCTCAGCACTTTTGACATGTGCATCTGTTGCTTCGTTGAAACAGTGCTGTAATTTTCTATGCTCTTCAAATTCTTATGGCCAGATAGTTGTGCAATTTGCGTAGGTGGAATGTCGTGTTCACTTAGCGTCTGGATCATTGTCTTTCTGCCGCTGTGATTTCGAAGCCTGTCGTTTTCAATTCCTGCTTTCTGACTGACCATGGTCTTCATTAAACCATTGAGTTTGTTTTTGCCAACAGCACCGGACTTGAACCAGCCTTCTTTTGTTGCGAGCGAGTCCGTCTTCAAACCGTTGTTTACAGCCAAATAAAAGGGAGCATCATCTTGATTCATTTCCTCAGGTCTCTTCCTGGCAAAACATTTGTAGACCGCGACAGGATCTCTTTCAGTTCCGTCGGTCGCAAATATTTTCGGCGGTACGGTTCTGACATCGCTGCAGTCTGATCCCGTTCTAGTTTTTGTTTGTCTTTCATTGAACTCCAAGTACTCGACTCCGCTTGCCGTTTTCTGTAGCTTTACATCTCCCCAGCACATATCACGATGTTCTTGGCACCCCTGACGGAGTCCGAAGTGAAGAGTGTTGTTTAGCCAGAGCGTGTTTAAAAGTGCCTCGGGACTCCACATACCGAGCAAACCCTTCTCGTACAATATTTTCAACTCTTCGCTTGTCAAAGCTACCGACGCTTTGGGTTTATTTCCTTTACCTTGCTTCTTTAGCTGTTTTTGTTTGGACTGAAGAACTTTCCTGCTTTTCTCAAACACCAAGTCATTGATTATGCTTACAGAATAGCTCTTTTTCTTCAGGTGTCTTACGAAGCTAGCCACCAAACTTCGAAGAGAAGTCGGTTCGTATTCATTGCCATCTTTGGTGCGGACGGAGATGATGAATTGGCTGATGTATTCATTCAGCTCAACAGCCGGAATATCTTCTATTTTTCTGTCTTCGTTCTTCATTTTCAAAAATCTTTCAAGCAATCTTACATCTCGTTCAGTTTTTTGAGCGGTGTTTTTGTTTTCTTGTTCTAAAATGAATTCTTCAGCTGAGCAAACAGAAGCAAACCTTCCCTCGGCCATTTTTCAAAGCGCGCGTTTTTTTGTGTGGAACGGCTGTCGGATGAACTTTCCTTCAGTACGTTCATTCATCAGCAGTGAAATTTCATCGTTCGCGTTGCTGATTGGACGAACGATATTTTTTCACAGTGAAATTTTGTCGTTCGTGCTCCTGATTGGCTTCGTTTAAAATCAGTACGAATTTTATTCACCGTGATTTTCGTGGATAAATCTCAGTACCTATGAAATAAACCAGTTTAGTGCATTACTTGTTTGCCTTGTTGGCCTTCCTTTGTCCGTGTTTGTTTTATCTCGATAAACTCTTTGAATTAAAGAACATAAACGACATTGAAAAAAAGATCAGGAGGACTCCGAGAAATGATTTGTAAATGTATTGGATTGCTCAGTCGTTCAATCGCGTAATCATGATAAAAATATTTAAAGAGAAATGGAATGTGCTGAAAAATATCGTTAAAAAGGCATAGCATTTAGTTATAGTAGAAAAACTACATAAGAATTTTTTACTTAACTTTTAGTTTTAAAGAAACTTTTTTATCTCAACAATGTAAATCGAAAGAGGTACAGACAAATTAGACTAAGAAACAAGTAATTACAACAAATAGATAAACCAAAAATTAGGCAGGAACAAGACCTAATTAATAAACGTACGCTTAATTGCGGCCAATGCTAATTACACTATAATACTAATACACCTAATTACACCTAAGTACTACTATTTGAGAGAAATGTATAAAGCTTGTTCATGATGAGTCTGAATCAGGTGCATAAAGGTGACCTTTTTTTTAAAAATGAACGACTCGGTTTTGTTTGATAATGTTGCTATATATCTTTCAAGGTCAATTTTCTCTCACACCGGGGCAATGAAATCAGCGAATTAGTGTCTCGACTCATTAAGGGCGCATTTGTAACGGAAGGATTTACCAACAACACTAAGATGGTTCAGGGTTAGAAAAGACGAAAGGTCCTATAGTACATCATAATATATGATTTCATTTTTTCATCTGATGGTAACATGAATTAATAAAGTCCGACCAGAAAGAACTCGATAAAGGGCAGTAACAAAAATGTGGAGAATGGTATGTTCGGTATTTTTACGAAAAGGTCAGTCAGGTGAATTTGCCTTTTAATTTTGTGTAGCAATCTATTAGAGTGGTGTGTGTTGATGAAAAATTGCAAGTTTGAAGGAAGGGTAGAGAGTAGATAATGCTACATTTGCTTGCATCATAACCAAACTCAAATAACCTTTTTTCAGCTGTAGGATACGGAATTAAAGTGGTGAAAGGTATTGATACCGTTTTCGTAAACTTTTAAGTAGTTTACATTAAACTTCCTAGAAGTTTAAGAGCCAGTGTCTGTAAATATCGAAAACCCGGCGCCAGTTGTGAAATTTTCAATTTCTTCGAATTTTGCCTAAATAAACCCTTTAGTGAGTTATTTTCGAAAACGCAATTAAAAGTTCCTAGAGCGCTTTAGTTTTTTCAAAATCGAGGAAAGTCTGAAAATCTCCTTTTGGCTTCCCGCCGCCATCAAAAAAAGGGTAAAATGGTGCCTTTTCATTTCGCTCGTACAGCTAAACGCGGTAATGTTTACCGATGTACTTTTAGCAAATCATAACACCATTCCTGCTCTTTCCAAAACTGTAGTTTATTTGGGAAAAGCTTTTAAATTTTATATCTTTCTAGCTGTTTTATCTACCCCGCTCTAAGCGCTTCAGCGGATAAGAAAATTTTAGCTAATTTCTAAACCATAGAAAGCCCACTGGTACACTGAATGTCAAGCCGAAACTACGATGTTCGTTAAGCTTATACTTCATATTATGCTGTGTGAAAATTTCTTCCGCGGCCCGACAAAAGTGTCCCGTTGAGAGACGGAAACGATGAGTCAATTTTGGCAACGCAACCAATTTGTACTACAAACAAACGTCACTATAAATAAACCCAACATCAATCAAAAATCAGCTCAGAAAACCTTCTACAGTTCAATATCAGACATCAGACACATTGCAACTTAAAATACTTTTTATTTTGATGAAAAAACATCCTACCTTTGGGTATTCGTCGTAAAATAGATGCTAAAAGAAGAAGCTTTGATTCGAGCTTTCGTTATCCGACACCGAATAAATTACATCTCAACCACAAGTCAAAAAGTCAATGCAATCATCTGTGCGTCACACAAGGGTCGTATTTGAGTATTTCCCTCCTTGTACTGCCAAATAACATGTTTTATAGCAAGGAAATTAACTTATTATCTTGAAAAGTTAACATTCCTGGTACTTTAAGCGTTCTTAAAAACAAACATCTGTTTCCACTCGCTTACATTTGCGTGACAAGAATTCGTTTGCTGCTAAAGCGGCAAACTGTATCGAAAAGATAAAATGCAGTTGTCAATAGATTAAAACTGCTCATCGTAGGGAATTTATTGCAGAATTTGCGTTGACTAGTTACTGGCAGCGAGGAGGACTTACAGTCCTAAAAATAAAACAGTGACAGACTAGTGAAAGCCAGTCAATTGAAATTAATTTCCAGGCAGTCTGTCCAACTGAAATGCCCTTGTTCTGAGAAAACACAACAAAGTCTAACATGGTTAAACTTACCAAGGTGGTTGAAGGATGATCAACTTGACTGTTAGTATTCTGGTAAAATAATAGGAATGTGTTTCTTGCCTAGCTAGTACTAAAAGTTTTAAGACGGCTATGTCAAAGAGCCTGTCGTGACAAAATTTGTTTTAGCGTGATTGGGGATTGGGGCGAACGCCGGGGAGTGGGTGGGGGTAAGGGGAAGGTAGGGCTTTCGGAGAGAAAAATATGCAGGTGTCACACTAAAGGCTACATTACTGAAATGATATGAATAAAGAAAGTTACAAGGCACATTGATATTTTTGTCTGTGTTCCCGTTGTTATTTTTATAATAACGTTAATCGACAATGATCCCTTAACCAGTGATATAAACAAAATTTATATTTTAAAAAATCTATTTGTATACATACACTCTGCCAGACTAATTGTTTTACTGTAACCTGAATCGAAAGTAAGAAATAATTTGTATAAAATCATTTCTCTTTCGTAAAACCCTTCCTGTTGCGGTAATATTTGTTTTTCGGCCCACGACATGAGCTTTACAAATCAATCTTGCAGTGTGATTGTGTGGTCTTGTTAAATTTACTCCACAGAGCAAGTAAAACAATCTACTAATTCTTAAAGGAGAGAAATGTAGGGTACATTCCTCCGTACTGGCAACCCCACCTTTAACTTTTCTATTTCCTCAAGAGAAAATAAGGAAACAGAGAGAGACACTGAGGGCGTTGGTTGGGATATGTCAATTCCACAAAAGTTATTCAAAGACTGGCTTTTCAACGGGTCTGTTTCCCGAAACATCCGCATAAATACCATTTCCCTTGTTTTTCGAAGTCGTTTTCATCGACAAAACATAACACCACTTGGTCCGCCATTACAAACAATATTTTGAATGGAGCTTCAAACGCCAGATCGAGGGTGCCTTTATGCGGACGTCCGGAAAACAGACCCGTTCCAAATGGCCATCTAAAAATAACTTTACCGAACTTGACAAATCCCAAAGCCTAGACTGACAGTGTCCCTCTCTGCCCCCCTATTTTCTCTTGATTTCCTACTTTAAACTAAGGCACACAGATCGTACTGATCGACAACAATAGGGTGGGTGATATGAGGGGAGGAAGCACGGTGTCTCTGGCTGTAGAGAAGTTCACTTGCTCTTCTACGGCAAGCACATCTTGCTCCGTCACCTGCACCTTTCGCTGACACGCTTTCGCTGCCAAACGAGAGAAGAAGGATGAAATTTGCTGGGCAAACAACCTCTCACCATTTGGGCCCTAGAGCTCGACGCATGCCTTTGGCGACAACATCGGGGTCTAGTTTCTTCCCGGTGCCTTGACCGATGACAAACTTCGCTTTTAGGTAAGGCGTAGGTAAAACGTTGCCTGACTTTGAATTTATTATTCCTTGGAATAATCAATTGCACAATTTCGAGTTTGGCGATGGGGAACTTAATGTGGTCTGGCGAGCGTATGGCATTGTTTCAGGAAAGCATTTTGTGGTGGACAAAAATACAGGTCAGTCGCTTTACGTTTGTTATTTTATGATTTTAGAAAGGTAGTATGTTGGTATTAAAGGGCTCTATAACTGTTTTATTTACGAGAAAACGAATTTTGAGATGAAATTTCATACAGAAACGTCTTTATAAATTCAAAGTCAAGCAACGTTTTACCCTAGGGTGTACAAGGGAAGGGGCCTTGGATGGCACTCCAATGACATTTCAATTTTTCGCACTCTGTTATTTAAATTACTTATTCTTTACCATTGGTACAGTAATTTAATCCAAAGTTGTTCTTTTATCTCAGATGTAATCTAAAGATGGTTCTCCGCTCCGTTTTCAAACGGTCATTTTAAAACGATATCCACGATCAGGCAGCCTAGGCAATCCAGCACAGAAACAACCGATGTTCCTCAAGTTCGTAGGGCTCCTGCTTTGCCCAGTACTGGAGATTTGTTCTCGTGTCCACAAGAGGGCTGTGTACGTGTGTTCCAAAGACTCTACTATTGAACGGCACCTTTCCCTGGAAGCCTGCGAGCTGTCCCCTGAAAAGTATTGCATCTTAGACCTTGCAAAACAGGAGTACGCCTCTCGCCTTCAGGAAGGTACAGGCCTTGTGCCTTCGTTACAAATTCCAGCCTAGTATGTGTCAGCTGACAACGACCAAGGCTGCAAGGACGACTGGGCCTGAGGCTGAAAGATTTAGAGACGCACAGAAGTCTTAACTGGCACCGGGAAGAAAGAAGACCCCGATGTTGCGCCAAAGAAATGCGTCGAGCTCGCGGTCCAAATCGTGAGAAGCTGTTTGCCATAAAGGAAATTCTATCCGCCCAGCAAATTTCATCCTTCTTCTCTCGTTTGGCAGCGAACGGTTGTCAGCAAGAAGTGCAGCTGACGGAGCAAGATGTGCTCGCGGTTGAAGAGCAAGTTAACTTCTCTACAGCCAGAGACACCTTCCCTCATATCACCCACCCTATTGTTGTCAATCAGTACGATCTGTGTGCCTAAGTCAAAAGCAAGGAAATATAAAAGCTAAAGGTGGGGTTGCCTTGGAACTTCAAGCACCAACCCCGCCAGTACGGAGGAATGTACCCTACATTTCTCTTCTTTAAGAATTAGTAGATTGTTGTAGTTGCTCAGTGGAGTAAATTTAAAAAGACCACACAATCACACTGCAAGATTGATTTGTAAAGCTCATGCCGTGGGCCGAAAAACAAATATTACCGCAACAGGAAGGGTTTTACGAAAGAGAAATGATTTTATACAAATTATTTCTCACTTTCGATTCAGGTTACAGTAAAACAATTAGTCTGGCAGAGTATATGTATACAAATAGATTTTTTAAAATATAAATTTTGTTTATATCACTGGTTAAGGGATCATTGTCGATTAACGTTATTATAAAAATAACAATGGGAATACAGACAAAAATATCAATGTGCATTGTAACCTTCTTTATTCATATCATTTCTCTCCGAAAGCCCTACCTTCCCCTTACCCCCACCCACTCCCCGGCGTTCGCCCCAATCCCCAATCACGCTAAAACAAATTTTGTCACGACAGGCTCTTTGACATGGCCGTCTTAAAACTTTTAGTACTAGCTAGGCAAGAAACACATTCCTATTATTTTACCAGAATACTAACAGTCAAGTTGTTCATCCCTCAACCACCTTGGTAAGTTTAACCATGTTAGACTTTGTTGTGTTTTCTCAGAATTCAGTTAGACAGACTGCCTGGAAATTAATTTCAAATGACTGGCTTTCACTAGTCTGTCACTGTTTTATTTTTAGGACTGTAAGTCCTCCTCGCTGCCAGTAACTAGTCAACGCAAATTCTGCAATAAATTCCCTACGATGAGCAGTTTTAATCTATTGAAAACTGCATTTTATCTTTTCGATACAGTTTGCCGCTTTAGCAGCAAACGAATTCTTGTCACGCAAATGTAAGCGAGTGGAAACAGATGTTTGTGTTTATGAACGCTTAAAGTACCAGGAATGTTAACTTTTCAAGATAATAAGTTAATTTCCTTGCTATAAAACATGTTATTTGGCAGTACAAGGAGGGAAATACTCAAATACGACCCTTGTGTGACGAACAGATGATTGCATTGACTTTTCGACTTGTGGTTGAGATGTAATTTATTCGGTGTCGGATAACCAAAGCTAGAATCAAAGCTTCTTCTTTTAGCATCTATTTTACGACGAATACCCAAAGGTAGGATGTTTTTTCATCAAAATAAGAAGTATTTTAAGTTACAATGTGTCTGATGTCTGATATTGAACTGTAGAAGTTTTTCTGAGCCGATTTTTGATTGATGTTGGGTTTATTTATAGTGACGTTTGTTTGTAGTACAAATTGGTTGCGTTGCCAAAATTGACTCATCGTTTCCGTCTCTCAACGGGACACTTTTCTCGGGCCGCGGAAGAAATTTTCACACAGCATAATATGAAGTATAAGCTTAACGAACATTGTAGTTTCGGCTTGAAATTCAATGTACCAGTGGGCTTTCTATGGTTTAGAAATTAGCTAAAATTTTCTTATCCGCTGAAGCGCTTAGAGCGGGGTAGATAAAACAGCTAGAAAGATATAAAATTTAAAAGCTTTTCCCAAATAAACTACAGTTTTGGAAAGAGCAGGAATGGTGTTATGATTTGCGTTTAGCTGTACGAGCGAAACGAAAATGCACCATTTTACCCCTTTTTTGATGGCGGCGGGAAGCCAAAATGGCGATTTTCAGACTTTCCTCGATTTTGCAAAAACTAAAGCGCTTTAGGAACTTTTAAATGCATTTTCGAGAATAACTCACTAAAGGGTTTATTTAGGCAAAATATGAAGAAATTGAAAATTTCACAACTGGCGCCGGGTTTTCGATATTTACAGACACTGGCTCTAAGGGTCTCCCGTGCATAGTAAAATTTAATACGATATTGAAATGAAAACATTGCCATAAGTTTATTTGTACGCCGTCATGCAGGCGACCTGGTGACATTCTAATAATACTTGGTGAAACCTGTATGATTGTCTTTAGCATAAGAGTACAGCTTTCAGTGTAAACGCATTTCTTCTTTTCTTCATAAAAAAGGCAAAATCGCGCTCCCACCTGGTTCACCTGTTGGACACGAGGAAGATCCTAAGACAGAACTCCCATCTGGTCCACCTGCTGGGAACGAGGAACGCCCCAAGGTAGCGCTCCCACCAGGTACACCCGTTAGAGACGCTCGGCACGCCCGTAGTGCTGAAGGAGGACTCCCACCTGGTCCATCTAACCAGAACGCTCGACACTCCCGGAGCGCTGAAGAAGGGCTCCCACCTGGTTTATCTGACCAAAACAATCGACACCCACGAAGCGCAAAAGAAGGGCTCCCACCTGGTCTATCTGACCAGAACAATCGACACCCACGAAGCGCAAAAGCAGGGCTCCCACCGGGTCTATCTGACCAGAACGCTCGACACGCCCGGAGCGCTGAAGAAGGGCACCCACCTGGTTTATCTGACCAAAACAATCGACACCCACGAAGCGCAAAAGAAGGGCTCCCACCTGGTCTATCTGACCAGAACAATCGACACCCACGAAGCGCAAAAGAAGGGCTCCCACCTGGTCTATCTGACCAGAACGCTCGACACGTCCGAAGCACTAAAGAAGGGCTCCCACTTGGTCCAGCTGGCCAGAACACTCGACACCCACGAAGCGCTAAAGAGGGGCTCCCACCTGGTTTATCTGACCAGAACGCTCGACACCCACGAAGTACTAAAGAGGGGCTCCCACCTGGTTTATCTGACCAGAACGCTCGACAGCCACGAAGCGCTAAAGAAGGGCTCCCACTTGGTCCATCTGACCAGAACACTCGACACCCACGAAGCGCTAAAGAAGGGTTCCCACCTGGTTTATCTGACCAGAACGCTCGACAGCCACGAAGTACTAAAGAGGGGCTCCCACCTGGTTTATCTGACCAGAACGCTCGACAGCCACGAAGCGCTAAAGAAGGGCTCCCACTTGGTCCATCTGACCAGAACACTCGACACCCACGAAGCGCTAAAGAAGGGTTCCCACCTGGTTTATCTGACCAGAACGCTCGACAGCCACGAAGTACTAAAGAGGGGCTCCCACCTGGTCTATCTGACCAGAACAATCGACACCCACGAAGCGCAAAAGAAGGGCTCCCACCTGGTCTATCTGACCAGAACGCTCGACACGTCCGAAGCACTAAAGAAGGGCTCCCACTTGGTCCAGCTGGCCAGAGCACTCGACACCCACGAAGCGCTAAAGAAGGGGCCCCACCTGGTTTATCTGACCAGAACGCTCGACAGCCACGAAGTACTAAAGAGGGGCTCCCACCTGGTTTATCTGACCAGAACGCTCGACAGCCACGAAGCGCTAAAGAAGGGCTCCCACTTGGTCCATCTGACCAGAACACTCGACACCCACAAAGCGCTAAAGAAGGGTTCCCACCTGGTTTATCTGACCAGAACGCTCGACAGCCACGAAGTACTAAAGAGGGGCTCCCACCTGGTTTATCTGACCAGAACGCTCGACAGCCACGAAGCGCTAAAGAAGGGCTCCCACTTGGTCCATCTGACCAGAACACTCGACACCCACGAAGCCCTAAAGAAGGGTTCCCACCTGGTTTATCTGACCAGAACGCTCGACAGCCACGAAGTACTAAAGAGGGGCTCCCACCTGGTTTATCTGACCAGAACGCTCGACAGCCACGAAGCGCTAAAGAAGGGCTCCCACTTGGTCCATCTGACCAGAACACTCGACACCCACGAAGCGCTAAAGAAGGGCTCCCACCTGGTTTATCTGACCAGAACGCTCGACAGCCACGAAGTACTAAAGAGGGGCTCCCACCTGGTTTATCTGACCAGAACGCTCGACATCCACGAAGCACTAAAGAAGGGCTCCCACTTGGTCCATCTGACCAGAACACTCGACACCCACGAAGCGCTAAAGAAGGGTTCCCACCTGGTTTATCTGACCAGAACGCTCGACAGCCACGAAGTACTAAAGAGGGGCTCCCACCTGGTTTATCTGACCAGAACGCTCGACAGCCACGAAGCGCTAAAGAAGGGCTCCCACTTGGTCCATCTGACCAGAACACTCGACACCCACAAAGCGCTAAAGAAGGGTTCCCACCTGGTTTATCTGACCAGAACGCTCGACAGCCACGAAGTACTAAAGAGGGGCTCCCACCTGGTTTATCTGACCAGAACGCTCGACAGCCACGAAGCGCTAAAGAAGGGCTCCCACCTGGTCTATCTGACCAGAACGCTCGACACGTCCGAAGCACTAAAGAAGGGCTCCCACTTGGTCCAGCTGGCCAGAGCACTCGACACCCACGAAGCGCTAAAGAAGGGGCCCCACCTGGTTTATCTGACCAGAACGCTCGACAGCCACGAAGTACTAAAGAGGGGCTCCCACCTGGTTTATCTGACCAGAACGCTCGACAGCCACGAAGCGCTAAAGAAGGGCTCCCACTTGGTCCATCTGACCAGAACACTCGACACCCACGAAGCCCTAAAGAAGGGTTCCCACCTGGTTTATCTGACCAGAACGCTCGACAGCCACGAAGTACTAAAGAGGGGCTCCCACCTGGTCTATCTGACCAGAACAATCGACACCCACGAAGCGCAAAAGAAGGGCTCCCACCTGGTCTATCTGACCAGAACGCTCGACACGTCCGAAGCACTAAAGAAGGGCTCCCACTTGGTCCAGCTGGCCAGAGCACTCGACACCCACGAAGCGCTAAAGAAGGGGCCCCACCTGGTTTATCTGACCAGAACGCTCGACAGCCACGAAGTACTAAAGAGGGGCTCCCACCTGGTTTATCTGACCAGAACGCTCGACAGCCACGAAGCGCTAAAGAAGGGCTCCCACTTGGTCCATCTGACCAGAACACTCGACACCCACGAAGCCCCAAAGAAGGGTTCCCACCTGGTTTATCTGACAAGAACGCTCGACAGCCACGAAGTACTAAAGAGGGGCTCCCACCTGGTTTATCTGACCACAATGCTCGACAGCCACGAAGCGCTAAAGAAGGGCTCCCACTTGGTCCATCTGACCAGAACACTCGACACCCACGAAGCGCTAAAGAAGGGCTCCCACCTGGTTTATCTGACCAGAACGCTCGACAGCCACGAAGTACTAAAGAGGGGCTCCCACCTGGTTTATCTGACCAGAACGCTCGACACCCACGAAGCGCTAAAGAAGGGCTCCCACTTGGTCCATCTGACCAGAACACTCGACACCCACGAAGCGCTAAAAAAGGGCTCCCACCTGGTTTATCTGACCAGAACACTCGACACCCACGAAGCACTAAAGAAGGGTTCCCACCTGGTTTATCTGACCAGAACGCTCGACAGCCACGAAGTACTAAAGAGGGGCTCTCACCTGGTTTATCTGACCAGAACGCTCGACATCCACGAAGCGCTAAAGAAGGGCGCCCACTTGGTCCATCTGACCAGAACACTCGACACCCACGAAGCGCTAAAGAAGGGCTCCCACCTGGTTTATCTGACCAGAACACTCGACACCCACGAAGCACTAAGGAAGGGCTCCCACTTGGTCCATCTGACCAGAACACTCGACACCCACGAAGCACTAAAGAAGGGCTCCCACCTGGTTTATCTGACCAGAACACTCGACACCCACGAAGCACTAAGGAAGGGCTCCCACTTGGTCCATCTGACCAGAACACTCGACACCCACGAAGCACTAAAGAAGGGCTCCCTGCCGGTCCAAATGGCCAGAACGCCCAACACTCCTAGAGCCCTAAGCAACGTCTCCCACCCGGGTTGAGGGACGAGGACGAGGGAAGTTTTTAAGAAGTGCTCCCATCCGGTACACCTGTTTGGGAATAGTGATTTTTAGACGTTATCATTTTTTAATGGTCGCACTCAAACATAGGATAGGTTTATAGGAAAAGAGGCACAGTTGTACCAGTTAGATTCAATTTATGTCAACAGAAGCGTAACTTAGGAAGTAAAGTACCTCTTGTATCTTTATGAAATTAAAATTAAGTCGAGTTTGAGTTCAGCCTTATAGTTGTCAACATTATATTCTGCTTTCAGTGTCAAGATTTATCTGTTCAATTTTTATTCTTTTCTGCAGTTATGGATATCACTCCAGGTGTCTAGGGCAATCGTAATGATAGTCTTTTTGCGACCAAATTTTGCTCTGTTTGTGTAGCCCAATAACACAAACGAACGTCCAAAAATGACATGAGTCTGTAGTGGTTCTAAATTTACGAATTTACGTTTGTAAAATCTGAATAAACACATTTTTCTTTATCTGTTATTCTAGCTATACATACATGGGTGTCAACAAAACGAAGACCTAAGCCCGAAGACCCAAGACCTAAGACCCAAGACCTAAAAACGAAGACCTAAAAGCTAGACCTAGGACTAAACTAAATGTCAAACTTCAGAGGCTTAAGCGCTTAAGCATCTGTTGTTTGACATTTAGTTTAGTCCTAGGTCTAGCTTTTGAGTCCTTGTTTTTAGGCCTTCGGTCTTCAGTCTTAGGTCTTCGGTCTTCGTTTTCTAGACACCCATACAATCTATGTATGTACACTTAATGACCACACGTTTATACGTATGCAATTCTGTTTGCCTCTCTGTCTACCTATCTGTCGACTGAACAAGCAATCTACCTCAGCTTCCTTAATTTCTTTCTTTCTTTAGTCTTTTTTTCCCTTCTTTCCTATATCACCTCCTCCCATCATGCACCACGACTCATTTACTACAATGTTTTGCACCATGTTTCTTCACACGTCTACACTGAAAGGCACCATCAATACCATCACTGGATATGATGACCTCAACCAATCCGTACGGATCCGTTCGTTGGCACTTACACTTAGAAGCTATCTATGTGCTATGAGCTTTCCGCGACCCCTAAAAATACTAAGAAATGAAAATCCAAAACCGCAACCTTCTCTGGTGAGGCCTGTCTGCATAGCCATCTCTAGAGATACCCTCGAAAGCCCGCCGAATGATCCCCGGACAGCAATTCCAGTTTTTGCTAAAGAACATAAAGCCGGAGTAGTGGAATTGTGTTAAAGTCAGTTGTCACAAAATTGTACTTAAGGAAATAATGCACTGAAGGCTGAAATGTGTTTTAAAAGTACGACTGAGCCAAATACGTACAGCTAACAGCAAACAAAAGTTGTATGACAGAGAGCAAAAAGTACGAGCTGAGGACAAAAAAGTGCGACAGAGAGCAAAAAGAGCGACTGAGAGGAAAAAGGTACGACTAAGAGGATAAAATCACGACTGAGAGCAAAAACGGCGACTGGGAGGAAGAAAGTTGGGATGCGTGAAAGCAAAAACGATACGAATGCCAGCAAAAATTTACAGACAAAAATTCAATGGTAGGAAATTTTTCATTTTCCTCTAATTCAAATAAAAACCAAAAATTCATTAATAAATAAAATAACGCCAACAAAGGGCAACGGGGAACATCTTTTCTCTTCTAGATGAAATACTCCCGAGGAAAACTTTGCCAAGCTGGCGAGGTCTGTATTTGCTTTGTCTACATTTGCAGTTTCAGCAGATTGCAAGGGTAAGTTTAGATGGAGTTAATAGTTCGTATATATATTTTTGTTGATCTTCAGATTGGACAAGTATTCAATAATATATAGATTCAGCCAAACCCAAAAGCGGAGCTCCACAATGTTTACACGAGCGATGGAAAGGTCGAGACCTGTCATACCCTCATTTGTCGAATGTTTATAATAATTGCGTTTTGCAAAGCTCTTAACTGAAAACAAAGATACGTATACGAATGCAAGTGTTTATGAATCTTAAGTCAAACGTCACTTACAAACTTTGTTATTCCAGTCTCTAACGAGCCTTGTATTGGCCTCTTTGTTTTCCCTGCTTTTTCTTTAACTGGAAAGGATACGTGGATGTGGATGCATATTTTAGTGTTTCGTCCCTGCTTCTAACATCATTGAAAAAACACCAATACTGACATCTCGCTAACGTCAACAGTGGGGTCCATAAGAGCTTCAGTAAAAGTGTTTGCATGTTCTGTAGCGGCATTTTACTTAGACTGATGAATAAAAGCGATTAGAATTTACCACATCGATTGTAGAAATCTAATCCCGAATTGCAAGAGCAGTGCCATGCGTTTACTTCCTAACACTGTACAGTGGACAGCCGATAACTCGAGAGACAGACAGACAGACAGAGATGGGGGTTAGTTTCTAAAGAAACTGTGGTGCTGCGTCGGTGGGGAGGTGAAACACAAAATTTTCGATTTGTCAACTGAGTTGATAAGGTAAATTGGCCACCGTAAAGAGATTGAAAGCTGCCGTTTCGAGCGTTAGCCCTTCTTCAGAGGGAATCAGACAGACAGACTGACAGAGAGAGAGAGAGAGAGAGAGAAGCCGGAAATTGAGATTGTTTTGCTTTAAAGGGACAAACTTCTACATTCAATTCAATTTCATGTTTCTAAAGTGTACGTGACCACTTGAGTGGACGCTCTGAGAGCTTAATGCATTTCCCTTGATATGCTGCTTCTCGATGCCTTTTGATGTTGAAATTTTGGCATTTTTGGTCCCAAATTTTGACGGCATCGGAACTGAAAGGCCATCCTGGAAGACTTAAGTGGCTGTCTCCCTAAGTTACTCATAACCCAAATTGGTCACAGAATTGATTTCCTTCAAATCTTACATGTGAATAACACTTTGTCTGGGTACTTTAAAAACACTTTTCGATTGGGCTCTAAATGCTTTCTTCTACAGTTTGCAAGGGGTGTCCCCTGGTGGACAAAAATGGACATTTTATTGGCAAAAAATGCCATTTTTCAATAACTTTGGCAACTCCTCATAACATTTAAAATTTGATGCAAGACAAAATTCTATTATTGGTTGATAAGTACAACTCTTCCTTATCATACAATGCGACTGACATTTCCATGTAGTTGTTTTGAGTAGTTAAAATAGTTCCTTTTATCAACCCAATTTCATAGCTTTTTAAAAAGTAGGAAAAATGGGTAAACAAAAATACTTGTTGACAAAAAGTGAGACCTCGTATAGCAAATTTGCAAATTTGCAAATTTAGTTAGTCCATGATGAATGTAGAGCTACTCTGTAGAAAAGTCAGCAATAAACCGTTCGCGACACACCGGCTCAGACAGCTTGACCGAGCGGTACCGTTTTCAAAAATTCAGGTAGATATATATTTAACAATTATTCTACGAGGGCGCGCTGGATATCAAATGTTATTATTCAACAAATTGTCACTATGCCCATATATGGTAAGGAAGCCCTCAATATCTGTCATCCGTACATGACAGATATCCTGCGATTTACGTAAATGACCATATTTGGAAGTGCACTGCACGTTTTCTTTCATTGCTTGTTTGGAGGCCATTTTGAAAAGCGAGGCAGTTTTAGCAGTGTTCTCCGGAAATTTCAATTCCCTGGAAGAAACTTTCCACGATTAAATGCTCTCAAAAAGTCAAGAAGTATTTGCTTCAGCTCACAAAGATATCCAGAGGTTGACTCGGAATTTTCATAGTGAGAACTCAACCAAGAAAAAGTTATTGCGAACGAAGCAGCACACTTGCTCACGGAAAGTTGTAAAGATTAAAATTGAACAGATTTTAATTCACAGGAAGAGGACTTATTCTCGGTAAGGTAGCAATATTTTTTTTACTTTGTCTTGTCATTTCCAAACATGAGTTTGTAAATAAGTCTTTTTAAGTGAACGGTAGTAAACTTCGATTTCTTGAAGTTCTGTTTTGATTTTTATTAAGCTTATGTGTTGCTAGCTAATTTAGCGTTTTCATCATAGAGCCGTAGTTTTTCTCGTTCTAAAAATGGTAATCGATGGGAAATTTGTTGAATAATAAAACAATTATCCTGCTCAATCTTGCGGAATATCCCCTGATTTAGCCCACTCGGCCTACGGCCTCGTCGGCTAAGTATCAGGTGATATTCCGCGCGATTTCGCAGGATAATTGTTAAATAGATAACCAACAAGGCGCATAGCACCGAGTTGGTTATAATCATTTGATATCCAGCAAGCCCGAGTAGAATAATTGTTTTATTAAAAATTTAACCACTATTAAAAAAATCAAGAAAGAACGGGAAAAATGAGAAAAGAGATAAAAAGGGAACAAGAATCGAGCACAGGACTAAACGAAAAAGGCGCGAAAACCTTGCAAAGTGTTGCAGCTTTTGATTGCAAAGCTGAATAAATCAATGAAAACAGCTCGAAAGTGAACAAAGTGGCGCAAGTTTTGGAAAAAAATCTTCTAACTATTGACTCTGAAATATGGTACATGTTTGATTTTTCCTGAAACGTTGTAATCATCGTTCAAAGCGGATTGAATGTGCATGTTTGATCGAACCGAGGACAGAACTAATTTGAACTTGAAGAGGTACTTTCTAAGCAGCTCAAAAGCAAGATTACTGTAGCGAGGAACATCAGAATTTACCATAATAGTTTGTTAAACGCAAAGCACGAAATGCAGTTGTTCTCGGTTTAGAGGTTGTGGACGGAATGGTAAAAAACAACATTCAAACAACTGGAAAAGCGATTCAACTCCGTTTACACGGCATCCGCCGATTTCTATCTGAACATTTGGACCTGTTGGAACACAGAGCTACAACGAGTGCAGGTAAATCAGTGTCAATTTTGCGTCTTGAAGCCGAACAAAAATCTTCCCTTTCCTTCCTTCTTGGTAGTTTGCAGCTGTAGTTTGTTTAGTACTTGTTTAGACTGCTTCATGTTTTTCGCACCGACTCGCCATGAGTGTGTGATAGTTTTTATTAAATGCTCCTGCCCCACTTCACTGTGTTTTATTTTATGTCTTGGTCTTGATATTTTGAAGTGGAAAGCCTTCCTGATAAAACCTACCGTCTGTTCAATGTCAATAATCGACGTGACGATCGATGAAAGAAATTAATTGTAAACACCACGCTTAAATTTCTATTTCTGCATCGTTTCTTCAAACAGGTTTGACTTGTGTTAGACGACGCTGTTGGTGATGCTTGTTGGTGACGCTGTTGGAATTTCTGCATAATTTAAATTCGCTGCCAAGGGATTTTTCTCATCCATTTTTCTCGCCGGGTTGCTCGCGAGGAAAAACTTTCAGCTCATTTGTTCATTTTGTTGTTGAGTGTTCATTGACCATATTTGGTAGCAGCAGGTATATGAGCTGATAGCCTAGATCCGTTCAGCCAATCAAAATGCTAGAAATCCAATATACCTAGTCCAGTTTTTAATAAATATATCTTATTAGACGGTTTAGTGTGTAGTATCGTGATATATTTACGAGTCACGCCGTATTTTGGCGAGCCCGTAGGGCGAGTCAAAATACAAGAGACGAGTGAAAATATCCAACGATTCTACACACTAAACCGTCTAATGAGGGATTTATTATTCAACTTAGCTACAAAATTTAGCTACAAAATGGAAAAGTGGTCCGCTTATAAACTGTCTGAGTTGCGTGACAAACTAACGTGACTTCTGAGCATCGAGTGAACGGGCCAGCGGGGCCAGGTTTCGCGCGCTTGCTGTAAGGTTGTTGTTGATTGGTCAAAAACGAAAATTTGTCAAACCTGTCAATCGAGGGAAGTGTCGTGATTTCATTTCAAACTTGCAAGGAAAACAAAGATGGAAGAAGGCAAAACTGAATTATTTTCGGGCTTACAATTAGATTAACAACAATGGTCTTGGTGACCGAGTAAAACTACGAAAAGAAAGAACTCGACAGAACAAACAGAACTCGCAAGTCAAGTCAAACAAAGTTAAACAGCACTTCAAGCTCAATCATATTCGTCCCAATCACTAACCAGGCGTCGTTTTGGAAGAGATAGCGGTGGAGATTTCTGACCGACAACAATTGTGCATTTGTTGAAGACAGCTCCTGAGAAAAGATGGGTTCCGTTTCCTGACTTTGACAAAGAAATGACATAAAAGATTGTTAAGTTCCTCGGAGGGAATTTCTTCAATGGCCCTTGTTTCTTTAACGGACTTGAGGTCAGTTTTTGTCTTTTCTGTTGTATTTACGTTTCGATTTTCTTCAATTAGTTAAATAAAGAAATTTCACTGTCGTCTAGGTCATTGCTTGCCTCTAGGAACTCGTTTTCGTTAAAAACCTCAAAATTTGGTGAGCATTCATTGTTTTCTTCGGGAAAAAAACGAGCGTTTCGGCCATTTTTTCATCGTCCACCTTGTAAGCCTAATGCCTGACGTGACATTTGTAGAAAACCTGTCAAACCGGTCTTCTGGAGTACAAATACCGTGGGATATTTGTACTCGTTTTGGGTGTTATTTGTACTCTACTGAATGCAGTTGAATAATAATGTGGTATATTCCCCGAGACGAAGTCAAAGATATTATTCCACGATATCCGCTGAGCCTAAGGAGAATAATTGTTTTAGTATAATTGCTCATGTGATTATCAGAGCAAATGCATTTTCTTTTTTCTTTTCTCCAGAAACATTAAAAATCGCGCGATGGCCATTTTGAAAATTAGTGCTTCAGTAATATATAGATTTAGCCAAGCCTAAAAGCGGAGCCCCCCTTTTTGTTTTGTCTGTTTTTTGTTTTTGGTTTTTGTTTTTTTGCTTTGTTTTTGCTGGCAGTTACTAATTTGTGACAATACTCTCATTCAAGTCGTTAAATTAAAAAAAAAAAAAAACAAAGAAAAAAAAGAAAAAAGAGTACCCGCTCCCGCTAAGTGTCGAGCCCGACTCGTCGGCGTGAGATGCTGGTGACTAGTCCACTAGGCCATGGGCGTTTGACGTTAATTTAGGAGTTAATTTTAATACTTATTTCTTTCTTCGTGACAAGCTACCTATCAGCGTAAAAATGCTGGTGTTTTTCCTGGCAAAATGTGTTCGAAACGCCGTAAAAACCATGGTTGTGGACGGAAAAACCAAAAAGCACTAGCTCTGCTATATTTGGCGTCGAAACCGCTGCGAAAAGCTGCGAACTCAAGCGGTGTGCCGACCGAGTTTGAACAGCACCGACGAGGCAAATTTGAACTTTTTGCCTGAACTTTATCGCCTAATTTCTTTCGCCTAAATTGAACTTTTCCCCTTCCACCAAAAAGACAACTAAGTGTTCTTTTGAACTTTTTTTTCCATTAACAAATTTGTTTTTGACTTTTGTTGTCTTTGCTTGTTTTGCTACAACGCGGGCCAACAAGCGATTTCGCGCCAAAAACACACGGGATTCAGCACAGTGTATGAAGTGTATTGGTAGCCCTCTGGTGCGGACGGACGGACGTACGGATGTACGGACGTACGGACGGACGGTCACGTGACTATTACATCACTACCAAATTTAGCAATGGAGCTCCGCTGACGCGCTAGCACGCTGGCTCCGCTATTATAATCACCTCGCGCGAGGTGATTATAGTAAGATATGACGTAACCCTCGACCAATCAGTGCGCGCGCTTCTCTATAATCACCTGAGTAATTGTAATATATAGATTTAGCCAAGCCTAAAAGCGGAGCCGCGAAGGAATAAACTGGTGTTCGTTTCTCAAAAATAGTCCTGAAACTTTTCGGTCTGAAATACATTTCTGGGCTTTTTTTGGCTCGTTCGCTTTCGAAAAGTGTTTCTCAAAAAGCCTGAAAGTGTTCCGAATTGTCCTTCAATATTTTGGGGATCTGTTCTGTAAAACCAAGCTCGAAAGGTCGTTCTAGAGGCTGAGTACAGCTTGATTATTTCACTCACGAGCCGTCTAGCTTGGTGTTTGCAATGTTTCCATATCCTGTCATGTTCGCTTGAATGAACTTGAAACGGCGCTAATTTACAAAAACAAAATAAAAATTATTCGACTGTTTAAATGGGTTATCTTCATCGCGTTCGGATGTTAACAAATAACATGAACTGCCACTAAATAAAAATATTAGTCTGGTCAAAAATGTATACTGACATTTCACCGGCATTTTACTGGGATTACCCGAAATAAAGGATCTGGGGAGCTTCGAAGCACTTGTAATAAACTTATCGAAGAAATGTCGCGTAGGTTTTAGCAGCCGCGAAAAAATTCAAGCACTTTGAGGAACACACATTACTTACGGGATAAAATAGCTTTAAACTCAAAACTGCTTCGCTTACATTTCGTTCTCTAACTTGAGACCATCGAGATTGAAAACAAACGAACAAACACCGTCCAAACATTCTTAACTCTGTTGCATAAGTTTTGCGGCTGCAAATTGTCTGAAATTCGAGCGCTTTAAAAAATGCACCGAACTGTTTTTGGAAGCTTTTCGGGCATAACAGGTTTAAACCGACAAATGCTTCGCTTATAGTTTTTCAAATAACTGTTATATTTCGTTCTCTAACTAGAGACAATCAAGATTCAAAACAGAGAAACGCCAAACACGCTTCAATTAAATCGTTATTATGCCGGCATAAGTTTTGCGGATGCGAAGTAAGCCTATATAAAGTTAGGCGCTTTGAGGAGCGCACAAAACTGTTTTCGGAAGCTTTCGGATAAAATAGCTTTAAACCGACAACTGCTTCGCTTAAAAGATTATTACTATTGAAAACTTCTAGGACAAGAAAATCAACAGTTGCACAAAGAGATGGACCGGACGGTGAAAATTGAAAGCAAAGCTTGTGCAGTTGTCTTGCGGCTGTGCTTAGACCTACTGTTATGAATAAACAAACACAAAATAATGGACAGAGAAATCATTTTTCAAAAACATGATTGAAAACCCCTATGTTTATACTTAAATGCAATTCGCGTTACACTTCCAAAATCGTAGGTCGGTCCACGCGAGTGAAATCGGCTCAGCATGGCAAAATACTCAAGAATCTGTCACAAATCTGAGCGCGTTTTCTAATATTTTTTTAAAGTCAAAAGTAAATAACACATTTCTAATGGCATAAATCAAATTTACATTTCAAAACGTAATTTCTTTCATCGTAATACTCGAAATCATGTACCTTAGACCTTTTAAAAACTTCACTTACTCGGTTGTGTTTCAGAACAGGGCAAACTCTCCGCCGTGAAGAAAACAAAGCGATGAAGTCCTTTGAATGCAGCTTTCGTAACTTGAACATTTCGCCTTCTACCAGTATTCTTTTGAACTTTTTCTTTCCATTTATATATATTAGATGTTTTTTTGTCAAGTATAAAACTTCATTACTCTCGAGCAATCGTTAAATGCTAAAGAAGCTTAAGCTTTAAAAGAAACCTCTTTTTCAAAAGCGACGATGGTCATGCGATTTCCCGCCAAGAAAAATGCCGGTTGCCCTAAAGCACCGTGCGATTTCCCGCCAAGAAAAGATGGCATTCTCTGCCCCCGTCGGGTTGTCTTGGGACTCCCCTCCCCCTTCCACAGAGTGTGCGGACGGACGGACGTACGGATGTACGGATGTACGGATGTACGGACGTACGGATGTACGGACGGACGGACGGACGGTCACGTGACTATTACGTCACAACCAAAATTTCTCGGATTGATAGGTTACCATATTTCCTTAGCAATGGAGCTCCGCTGGCGGGCTTTGCCCGCAGGCTCCGCTACTAAAATAAAAAAAATCGTGCAAAAACGTTAGTGCAACACGGAGCAGTACCAGGTGTTGTTGTTGACATTAGTTACTGGTCAGCGGTTGCTGCCTGAATAATATAACACGAGAGAAGTAAATGCATGGAAAGCTTGGTCTAAATGAAGGTTTTTGAACGAAAAATTTTCTCAAAACCGACTGTTTGGCGCTTCGAATATGATCTGAAACGCACGGATCTATATTTGATCGAAGATGACAGAAAATTGAGGTAATGGTACAAATGAAAACAGACCAAGATGCCATTCGTTGATTTCACTATTTTGAAAGGCATTAAGTGTTCGCTAAATTAGTTTGCAAAACACAGGCTGTGATATACTCAATAGGACTTACTTTTATTGCTTTATTCTCAGATTAATAGTTCTAGATCACGCTTGTTTTGTAAAGTTACTTGCTAAGCGCAATTAGCAATCATCGAGTGGTGTGTACTTTATAACTTGTTTATATTCTGAATTGAGCATAGTTAATGAGCTATTTGAATGCTGCTTACAATTTAATTAAAGCTATAAGCGAAATATTACCAGTTTACATTTGTGTCCTGCTGTAGTTTGAAACTATTTTTGTGTTTTCCTGGGGTAAGGGAGCATTGCTTGCATCACATTTGGTCTTGAATTCCACACATAGGTTGTGGTTCGTAATTTGCATAAGTTAGAAATACTAGTGTTTCAAAGCGGCGCCACGTTCTTTAAACCGTCTGGACGCACGATTTTATTTTATTAGGATTAAGACCAAGTCTTTAATTTTCCATGACTGCAAGGAATTTCCTGTACGAGGTCTCACTTTTTGTTAACATGTATTTTTGTTTACCTATTTTTCCTATTTTTTACAACGCTGTGAAACTGGGTTGATAAAAGGAGCTGTTTTAACTACTCAAAACAACTACATGCAAATGCCAGTAACACTGTAGGATACGGAAGAGTTGTACTTATATCAACCAACAGTAGAATTTTGTCTTGCATCAAATTTTATGTGTTGTGAGGAGTTACCAAATTTATTGAAAATGGGCATTTTTGTAATAATAAAATATCCATTTTTGACACCATGGGACCCCCTTGTAAACTGTAGAAGAACGTATTTAGAGCCCTAATGAAAAGTGTTTTTAAAGTACCCAGACAAAGTGTAATTCACATACAAGGTTTGAAGGAAATATATTTTGTGACCAATTTGGGTCATGAGGATCTTAGGGAGACAGCCACTTTGATTTATTGTTAATACTGTGTTTACTGTAAACTATGAATACCAATACGCTTTCAGAGATTCTCTTCCAGGCTTACACCTTAAAAAAGATGAAAGATTCACTCCTTTTCCTTTGCAGTATGTTTGTGCATACTTACTTTTCCCCGTTTTTATTAGAACCTCTGAATTAAAGAGTTTTACTAAGAGAGAGCTTTAAAAATAGATCAAACGTTACCCGACAAATGAGTGTAATACTAGGGCGATGTCGCAGCTCTTACAAGGTCTTCTCTAATTTGCTGAGAAAACAATACACCAAACAACAAAACAATGTACCCTAGCCCCGAAAACAATAGAGCTGCGTGATACCAAGGTCCAATGAAATTAGAGGTTGTTAGAGCTGCGGGGCTACTCTAATACTAAGTGCAGCAAGGTCGTACTGCTTATTCGGTATACACTGTTTTCAGAAAACTTGATCTGACTGAAGTTAACCGCCCCTGTTGACGATTAGCAAGGTGATTTTTTGTTTCTGGACCAATTTACAAAATTGTTGAGACTCATTGACTCCAACCTGGCTCAGAAGCGGAATTATAAACAGTAGACGGAACCTGCCATCTTTAGCTATGGAGATCTTTATATGATCCTATAAAATGTACATTTAATATTGCCATTGTAAAAATTTTAAATAGGTTTAAACATTGCAGCGGAAACGTTAAACGAAAACGGAGCGGTTGAAAGCGATTTCATTTAAGCAACATCCGGCGATTTCATTTAAGCAACATCCTATATTAATTAATTAACTGTTAATTAGAACTGTGTGTGGACTGCAACCTTTGAGCTACTAATTAGCTGTCCTTTAAAATTTTCATTTAAAAAATGGCAAAAAAAATCACGTAAAAATGTTTTAAAACCCTCTGAAACTCGGAATTTATTTTTCATCAACAACCCCCTAAATCCAGTAGCCGATGTATTAAATCACTCGGTTTGCTTGTCACCGGCAGCGTCATCAGATCACAGCACTGATAATATGCAGGTGTCTGTCATCCGCACTGGCTTTAGGGATACGACAGGAAGGCGCTGTTTTGAGGCCCGGATGATTTTCAGTCATCATATATTTCATCCAAGGGGCCTTAAACACTGTCTTCGCTTTTATTTCACACTCTTAAAGTCTGCGCGCGCTAAAAACTTATTTATCTATTTATTTTTTTATTTATGGGCCGCGCTCTCTTTGAAACTTTCAACATCAGCGCGTGTGAATTATTTAGTTTTTCCTTTTGTTTTGTTTAGTCTAGTTCTTTTGAACTTTAATTTCAGCGCCTATAGAACAAAGTTTAAAGCTCTCGCGTAAAAACTAGTTGTGTTAAGGTTTGAATATGATCAAGTGTCAAATCTGTTTTTTTTTTTTTATCATTAATATTATAGTTATTGCTATTTCCGTATCTTCTCACCAGGCTTTGATCGCTTCAGGATTTGTTATGCAAATTAGCTGAAGGGGGATTGAATCCCCCCTCAGTTAATATTAACAGTAACTTAACGCCATGATTTGTCACCTTAAGGATTCATAAGAATGAAACGAGGTGTTAGCTTCTTGCTGCAAAATATGACAATGTTGACAGATAATTACAATTTATTGAGACCCGTTGACAAACAGAGAAGAGAAAAAAAGGAAAATAAAGCGCGCAATATAATCTTCTATCGGGCCCAATTTTAGCAGCGTCCGTCATATTTCCTCTTATTTGGTCGTCCGGTAAAAACTTTTCTTGCTCTACGGTTACCGCGGGCCTGTTTAACCGAACGGAAATAGAGTCTGGCCGCAGGTCACGCGTAATTTTTCGCATAAGCCATAAGGTCGAGAAATTTATTCGCTTTTTTAACATCCTTTGCAGGGCATTTTTTTGCCCTACATCGTGAAAGCCGGTGTGGATCAAGTGTTCGCTAGAAATTTCTTGGCTTGGTTTCGTTGAATTTCTTTTCGTCTGTCCCTTTGTATGACTAATGAAAACAAGATCGCAGTGAAATTTTAACCTGGTTGCAACTTATTTTTATCAAGTAACTAAACTGATTTCTACTAAAAAAACAAACAAACAAAGAGAGCAGTTACTTCGCGGGCACAGGCGGGACAAGTACCCTTTTGTCGCTTGCATAAGACATAAGCCAATTGAAAGAGGTAGCCTAGGCCTGCTTGTGAGATAAATTTCACCGCAATATTTGCTACTGTTTATTCGACCTTGTTGACGTGACTCGACATCGAAGGCCATCAGGGCATCGCTTCTCTGGATCCTGGGCATACATCAAAGTAGCATTAACCTGGGCATTGAGTTTCTCCGCTGCTTTACCTGGTTTTCGATTTCTTCTGTTTAAATTTCCCTGGACCACCAGCGTGAATAATTCCGAGATATTAACACTGACTCAAGCCGACGCGCGGTGCGTGAGATGTGTACATCAGCTGGGTTTATATTTCACGCCCGGTGACCCTTTATAAAACAAAGTTTCCGCAAGAGCGGAGTTATCAAGACGGCGCATAACCGTAACGTTAACTATCAGTTACATTTTAGCGTCTCCGATATAAAAGGGGTTGCTTGTTGATTCTGATTAGGCTCGGCTCATGTACACATTACGAGCAATATCTCTTTTCGCTTGGGAACAGTCGAGCAAATTAAAAAGAACGCGAGCCAGCGCGAGAATCGCCCGCTGCATAGAATCGTGACGCGCGCGCGATTGGTTCCCTTGGGTATTTATATGCTGCGAAAGCAAAATTAGCCGTACAGAGCAGATTAATTTTAGCCGTACCCTTGGGTATATGCTATGTAAAAGAGCACAGAGCAGATTAACGCAAAGACAAAATTAACCGTACCCTTGGGTATGTGCTACCTAAAAGGGCACAGAGCAGATCAATGCAAAGGCAAAATTACTTGTGTCCTTGGGTATGTGCTACCTAAAAGGGTACAGGACAGATCAACGCGAAGGAAAAATTAACTGAACCCTTGGGTATGTGCTACCTAAAAGGGCACAGAACAGGTATGTGCTACCTAAAAGGGCACAGAACAGATTAATGCGAAGGCAAAATTACTTGTGTCCTTGGGTATGTGCTACCTAAAAGGGCACAGAGCAGATTAATGCGAAGGAAAAATTAACTGAACCCTTGGGTATGTGCTACCTAAAAGGGCACAGAACAGATTAATGCGAAGAAAAAATTAACTGAACCCTTGGGTATGTGCTACCAAAAGGGCACAGAACAGATTAATGCAAAGGCAAAATTACTTGTGTCCTTGGGTATGTGCTACCTAAAAGGGCACAGGACAGATTAACGCGAAGGAAAAATTAACTGAACCCTTGGGTATGTGCTACCTAAAAGGGCACAGAACAGACAAATGGGAAGAAAAAATCAGCTGAACCCTTGGGTATGTGCTACCTAAAAGGGCACAGAACAGATTAATGCAAAGGCCAAATTACTTGTGTCCTTGGGTATGTGCTACCTAAAAGGGCACAGGACAGATTAACGCAAAGGAAAAATTAACTGAATCCTTGGGTATATGCTACCTAAAAGGGCACAGAACAGATTAATGCAAAGGCAAAATTACTTGTGTCCTTGGGTATGTGCTACCTAAAAGGGCACAGGACAGATTAATGCGAAGGAAAAGTTAACTGAACCCTTGGGTATATGCTACCTAAAAGGGCACAGAACAGATTAATGCGTAGGAAAAATTAACTGAACCCTTGGGTATGTGCTACCTAAAACGGCACATGGAAGATCAATGCGAAGGCAAAACTACTTGTGTCCTTGGGTATGTGCTACCTAAAAGGGCACAGAGCAGATTAATGCAAAGGCAAAATTACCTCTATCTATGGGTATATATGCTTCCTAAAAGGGCACCGTGATTCAACTCGAAGATTTTCCCGCCAAAACTACACGGTGAGTCATAGTCCAAAGCAATTCCTTTTACCGCTTCCACAACAGGGCCAAATTTTGAGGAGCGAGCCAACTCTCGCTGCCGAGGCCGGCAATCTGGCATAAAGCTCAAACGACGACTCAACGAAACTATGGCTTGGTTGTCTGCTGAAGTCACAACCTCGCTTGGCGGGCTTCCGATGTATTGATGCTACAGTGTATTTCGTCAGGAAAGTGGTGAAAATTTCGCTCTTAGCAAATTCATCTTAAGCCTTAAGCCGTACGCAAGTTTAGTGACTACATACCAGTGCTTTCCTGGGTCCCGATTATAGCCAGTAACTCTGGAAACATGCGGAAAGCGACCAAGGATACTTGGACGACGCGCGATCGACGACATGGCTCTATTTTATCGAGCTTACCAGTGACACAGTAAACTCATTGTCCTCTGTAGATTGTTATTTCCGCTCATTTAGAACATTAATGATTTTGTAACCTTTTAACTTATTAGTCTTCAACACCAATCAGATCTACGAATTGACTCTCTTCCTGTGTGAAAGCTTTGTATATGTTGTACATTGAAGTATGGTACATGGTAGACAATTGATTGTGGCCGGGAGGGATAATTGATGAGGGAACGTCATCAAACAGATCAAACTCAGGTCAAACTGATTGGCGAGCGCGAGCCCGGGTTGGCGAGTACATTGTTAGTGTTCGGTGTACACCGGGTGTACAAAACGTCGAATTTCAATTTCACATGAAACTTAAAATGCATCGCAAAATAATACCTTGTCACAAACAGAAATGTGTGCGAGGTTCTATTTGACTTGTCCCCGTACTAAATACTGTACTCTGTTTCCCAATGTATAGTCATTTGAAAACTAAAAATAATGCATACATCAAGGCATAGATTTTTTCGTTCGTTATGTAGACCGTCAATCAAAACGGACAAGTTTTGGTTTCAAAATATACCCGCACGCATCTAAATCATGTGTTTTGCTACTGGCCGAAGAACATTTTAGTTGGCGAAATTTATTGCCGACAGTGATTGCACAGGCATATGCTTGATGTGTAAATTAACATGTTACAGTAGAATGTCAATTTATTATACCACCCGTGGAACCGAACTAACCGCAAGATCATTAATAGATTGACAGAACTTCGCGCCTCGAATTACTTCTTGCTGTGAAATCCTGAGCCCACCAAAGCTCCCCATGCGGCAATGGAACAATGAGAAATTTAAAAAACACGAGACAGCTTTTTAAATTTATTATAGTTATTGAGCTGTCAATTATTTTTCACAACTCATCGTTATTCAAAACGTCGAAAAACACTCTTTTATCCTGTTAATTGATGCCGATGGTCTGTTCCCTCGTTTGATCAGGAGCCACTGCAAACCTATTGCCATTAAGGTAAGTTATGTAAAGAAATACAATCGCGAACAAAACAAGGATGCCAAAGTCCCGAATAAGTTTTCTTATCCTTTTGGTCCAGTTCGGTACTTTTAATTCTAGGCCCTGTGGCAGCGTAATAAATTCTGAAGTGAAATATGTTTTTTCTTCTCGAATCGAAGGTTCCTCGCTAGCCTTTTTTGGTGGCTATCTAATGCGGACTAATGTCACATTTCCCAAAGATATTGCAAGGTTCTTAGTTGTCAAATGCTTAGTTCAGTGAAACAGATTTTGCTTGAAAAGAAAGAGACCTCAAACAAGCTGTTCGCCTAACAGTGAAAAATGAAATGTTGGGCGTCATGCCTAATGTCATATTTGTGGTTATTACTGCTTAGTTATTTAGGTGTCTTAAATATTAGCGAGAAAAGCTGCATGCATACTGATGGTAGGCCGGCAACTGAACTTTGGCTTAAGCGGAAGCAAAAGCGGAAGCTTTCTCCGCAGAAAGTTTAACAGCCAATTGATGTCTAAAAAGAAATCACTGGTGAAATCATTTACAATGTACCTCCTGTGAGAATTACTAAAGGTAAAATTTTGTTGGCTTTCTTCTTCTTTAAAAAGAATACGCTAGTTAACCTTTTCTCTCCTTTTCATAAAGAAAAAATAAAACTGCCAAATTTTCTGCTCTGTTTCAAAATTATGTTTTATCCAACGTCAAATACAAGAAATTAAATATGTAGAAAGAAGTCTGGCAATCTATAGTTCGTATATTTTGATGGGTAGCAACATTCTGAATACGAGAGAAATTCTCCTCTCTGTGCTGCATTGCATTCATTCTTCACTGCTATTTTTTTATCAAAAGCGTATTTTAGTAAACCCATTTGTAGAATTTTACCAGCATTTTTTTTAATTAAGCTGTACATGGACTGCAACCTTTCGAGCTACTATCCAGCTGATCTTCGAAATTTTCATTTTGCCGCATATTAATCAAATATAATGACGTAAAAAAAATAGAACCACCTGAAACTGGTAGTTAAACTTTCATAGTAACCTCGGAACCTCTTGTGAATGCCATTACCAATGCAACAAGTAAGGTAAAACCTAGTTTCTTTTAGGCTTGAATATGTTTAAGCTACGATAAATATATTTCTCTCAACAAAGACCGAGTGTTGTCGTTGTTGTCGTTAATATAACAGCTCATTAGCTGTCATTTATGTTCCAAAACTCATCATTATTCAACAACGTAGAAAGGCCACTTTTGGGTTAAGCGAAAACGTTTTTCGCAGAACTTTGTTACAGCCTATTGCTGTAAGCGTTGCAAGCATGTGAGTGATGTGACCTGGCAAGTGCAATTCGTACGTACGTACACAGGTTCAGCTATTCGAAATCTGATAAATTAACATCTAGCAAGAGAATACTTCACGATTATCAGTTCTTGTTCGATCAAGATTATATTCAAGCGAGTAGGGTAATGCGCCTGGTGCAGAAAAGAATGGACCACTCCAGACCGAAATATCAGGGACTTTAAGATAAGATGACTACGGACTACGGACTACGGTTGGACGTGTGTTTTCTCTGGCTGAAACACTGGGCCGAGTACACAACGAGTGGGGCGAAAATGGGAAGTTAAGACTGCAGACTACAGACAACAGACTACGAACGAAGAGCGAAGGTCAACTCTACACTAAACAGACACAAAATGTCTTTTAAAAAGATTCGAGATGCTTTGGTTTTGAGTTGTGATCGTCGCACTGCAATTCAAAATGTAATTGCACGTGAGGCTTGCGTGCAAGCGTAATCAAATTTTCAGGGCTCGTTTTCAAATTACTTCGCTTGCAAAAATACTTCAGAAGCAAATTTGACATATTTTACTAAATTAATTACTTCTCAACTTGAAGGGAAGCCATTTGTATTTAGAAAGAGCAAAGAGAAGAGTTGATATTACAAGCTATATTCAAAACATCAAATTTAATTTCATTCAATGCGGCGATCAAAATCAGTAAACAAAGTAAGCCGTACATTGTTCGCTGTTCTGAGTTCATAAGCACTTGAAATTGTTCCAAATGCGTATTAGTTTGTAGTTCAAGCGTTACAGTACAAGAGCACCTCAATTTTCTAACTTTAGACTACTTTTTCATACCATCTTCAGTTCCTCGTACTACACCACGCTGCACTACGTGAAATCCTTCCACACAACAGAACACATATGTCTCGTTCCAGTCCTAAAGTGCCTCCCGTCCGTAGTCCGTAGTCCGTAGTCCGTAGTCCGTAGTCCCTGTTTTCGCTGACAACAAACACGGACTAGCACTCGACTTTTAAAAGTTCATGCATTCTATCGGTGTTTTCTTCTTGGCTTATTGCCTCGGTCTCTTGAAATATTCATTCACGCAAGTCCAAACGTTTAGCTCCCCTGGTCACCTGCTTACCGCTTGTACAAATAGCTTCCTTGACCCTCAGCAGCCAAGACGCTGCATAATAAGAAAACAGCTTTGGTCCTTGATAAAGCCATACAAGTTGTCTCCTGAGGCAGAACAACAGGAAGGAAGATTTAATGGTAAATAACCCTTTCTGGCTTGCTGGTATATAAACTTAGGGGTCGATTACGTGGCAAATTTCAGCTGGGCTGAAATTTCAGCCCGGTTTGTGAAACCGGGCTGGAAATTTCAGCCCGATCAAACGGGCTGAAAAACCTCATGTAATCGCATTCAAATTTCAGCCCGGGCTGAAATATGAACTTGGGCATGCACACCTCTTTAGTTGTACACAAAAATTGGCATGTAGAACGTTTTCCTGGGAATTTTTCCGCCCAATTTTAAACATTGCACCCGGGCTGAAATTCACCATGTGATTGCAACAAAATTCAGCCCGGTGGGCCGTCTGAAATTTCAGCCCGGGCTGAAATTCGCCATATAATTGGCCCCTTAGGATGTTATTCACCATGGCTGAAAAATTGTCCTCAAAAATTTATTGCTACTCTCGAAGATTTAGATATTTTAGGATTTATCCAACATAAAACGGCCAAACCCTCGGTAAAAATGGTTGAAAAATGTTTTCACTTTAAAAAAAATCTGAAAGTTTTAAATAAAATTAATTTTTGTCGCCTGGGGACTCCTTATATAGGATATGAACATGCTCGTGTATGACTCGATTTTGTGCAACTGATTGTTCACTGAATTTTCTATTCCATTCTACTCCATTCTCCCACAGAGATCCCTCACATCAAATAAGTGGACATAAATAAAACATTGAAGTTTGTTTACCTTTGTTGTTCGTATGTTTGACCGGGGAAGGTGGCCATTTTGAATAGTTCCGACGAGGTCATCTTTTCGAAGTCTAGGGTGAGTAAATAAGATCGGGTGGTTTTTCAGATTTCCCGATCGCGCGCCGAGAGTAATAAATAGACAAGGGATGAAACTCACTGACGGCTTTTGTCGAATGTATGCCACCATCAGGGGGTGACGGAACTAGACTGAGAAAGATAACCGGACGTGATATACAAGCAGGCAACTGAACGAGCTTTTATTGTAAAATGGGCGAACGGGAACTACACTATCGATTATTCTGATCTCATTAGGGAAAAGGCACAAAAATCAACATGTTTCCAGCCCTGCTTAAGCTCATGGTTACTTATCAGCGCTTTAAATGAGACTTATAAACAAGAAATGTTCCACAAAGCGAATTGAAAATAGACCCTACAGACAGCTTTTAAAAATACTTTTTCCTTCGGAAGAGAATGGACAGCTGGAGCTGCAAAACTAATTGCACCGGCCAATTCACCAGCTGACCGCTGGAACAAGGTATATTTTATCGTTTGTTCCTCACTCGTTCGATGAACTTTAGGGTGAATTCAAAAACTGAAAGGTTTCAGTACAACTAAAACGTTCTCACCTCACATGGAATTGAGCATGCCTTGCGCCAGAAAAATGTTGCAGGTTTCAAATGCACCAATCAGAACGTACGAACTTTCTACTTCCGCCTTAAATCTGTCAATCAAGTATTCGTATTTCTCACTTCCGTCACCCCCTGATGGTGGCGGACATGCTACGAAATCAAGCATCTGGAAAACGACATTTGTGAATATTCTGACAAAATTTGGCCACAGATTCTTAGTTCAACATCTTACCTTGCCACAGACCCGTTTTCGTGAAACTACGAGCGAGATTTAGCAGTGTAATTCCACGATATTCGAAGTTTACGAACGGTTTCCGATGGTTTGTTGGCCCCAGACCTCGAAAAGATGACCACGCCGGAATTATTCAAAATGGCCGCTTTCCCCGATGAAACACACGAACCACGAAGGTAAGCAAACTCAACAATTTTTTATTCGTGTACACGTCTTTGATGTGAGGGCTCCCTGTGATTCTCCTTTAGAAAATAATCCATGGAAACTTTACCGAGTTTCTGTGCATAGTCTTTTCTTCTTATCAGAGCCCGTGTTTACACTTAATTCTTCTGTCTTGAGACGGTCTGAGGTGGCTCGCTGTAAGGTCGTGTTCACAAGGATGCATTTTTTTCAAAATTAACAGAACGGGACAAAAGTTCTGCGTCACACGATCGTTTTTACCTGTATTTATACCTATCACCAAGCAAACGATACGAATACGACACGCACCTTAGTGCATCAGAAGAGTCCTTCCTCATCCCAAGAAGGGAGTGCATTGCCGGCGAGACTCGGACCGTGTGAGAATCAGGCAAAGCCTCGCCAAACAGTTTTTGTGATGAAATGTTTAAACATTGTGTGGTAATAATAGCAAACAAAATATGAAAAATTTGGGTTGGAATTAATGTGATGGTGTATTGTAAGCCAGGTGATTACATCTGAAAGATGTATTTATCAGTTAGTGAGACAAGCAAACTCTGAAAGAAAGGAAATCCGAGTTCTCCCAACAGAAGACGAACCTATGGCCTTCCGATTACTAGTCCGGATGCTCTACCAATGACTTATAGGAGATTCGTGGTAGCAAAGCCATTAAACTCGGTTCAAGTGACAAACATCCTTCATACTG
This sequence comes from Siderastrea siderea, assembly GCA_964030785.1. Lineage (NCBI taxonomy): Eukaryota > Metazoa > Cnidaria > Anthozoa > Scleractinia > Rhizangiidae > Siderastrea > Siderastrea siderea. Next base: position 51,272,669 of record OZ034966.1, on the reverse strand, counting down.
ATAGGGTTTGAACGTCTGTGTGTGGCATGTGCGCAGTGGCAGAGATGTGATGGCAAATTTTGAGCCATAGATTCGACTCCTGTTAAGAGAACTCGGATTCCTTTCTTACGAGTATGTCCGTGTCACTCACTAATAAATACATCTTCACAAGTTTGGTCTGCGTGAAATCTCGGTATTCGTTTCAATCAGGCTCAAACGTAATGCACATTACATTGCTATCACTAGACGCAAGGATTCATTGGAGCAATTACTTTTCTCTCAAGTTGTATTTCGTGACCTCCAAAGGACTTACAAAAAGTATAGAAAGCGAAAGTAAAAAGGGCACATATTAAAAGACGACGTCTTCATTGGCTTGATCGCAAAGATGCGATTAAAACATAACGAAACATTTTTCGACAATTACGTGTCTGAGGCATGCAGCATACTCTATGATCTATTAATACGGTGACATTTGGAATCCTCTGATTTTTAAAATGCCTTAACTGTAAAAACCTTCAAAATTTTTCGCACCCGTTTACAGGAACACGCTACGCATTAGATTTTTTAACATCGAAAATTCGATTTATGCAAGTAAAAGAGAGTATAGATCTGACAGTTCTCGCAATTTTGACATAAAAAACATCTACATAGGTTTACTTACCCTGACTGTGATTGAGAGAACTCTTTTACCATGAGGAGCTTAAGGACAGTATAAACACTGTCACTGCCCAAATCTTCAAGCACAATCTCCTTGCATACGGTGAAATTTGAATTAACCAATCAGCATTCAGTAGGCGGGAAAAACTGTGGTGTCCTGACGTCCCGCAGATTTTGTGCTCTTCGCTTCGATTTCTGCGTGATCAGCGAAGTTTATACTGTGGAAGTGCGGTTTTATTTCAGCGTTTTCTTCAAATTTACCGCTTGCCTTCCTTCAGTTTATTAAAATTCACATCTGTTTGCAATTCTATGGACTGGATGAACAACCAGGATCGTTTCAAAACTGTTTTCTGCGGCGAGAGACTTCGCTAACTGGACTTGAATGCGAAGGAGGTGGTAAAAGTTTTCCTCTTGTCCTACTGAATATTATTTTTCACAAGAAACTTCACCTCCCTTTCACTCTCCTTGGCCTCGTTTATCACATGCATGGATGTCCGCTAACTGAGCAGCTCTGAGTAGCGTTGGATACAATCCGACTTCTGTCCTTGTAAAGAACTTCGGTCACTTCATACTTGTTTTAATTTCATCGTGTACTTTATGTCTGGTTTTAATTCACACCAACTTCGAGCTGTGCCGGCAGCTGTGATTGCCTGCTGTCAAAATTGTCGTTGCATCTCAACGAGATTGGTCTTATCGGTTAGGGAAAAAATGTTCTGGCATCAGATCAGAGATGCATCATGAATGTCTGACAAATTTGATCTAAAGCAGTTGTATGGTTGCACTACACAGCTGATTCTTCAAACTGGAAATAGACAAGTTTGTACAATTTTCCACATACCCGGAGACGAATGAAAAGGCCTTTTTGGAATTTGGAGCTTCCTTAGGTCATCGTAACAGCAAAAAGCTCGTAGTCAAAAGCCGCAGAAAACTAACTCTTCTCAAAAGGCAAAACTCACCTGAAATTCAGGCCAAGCGAAAACAACATGCGGACCGCTGTGGAAACGACACTTTCGCTTGCTTTATTCACCACGGAAAGTAAAAATAATTATTACTTAGCCCATCTTTCTAAGTGAATAATTCACTCGACTAACTTGGATTGGAACAGTAATTGCAGGAACATTGTTTATTTAGGCAAATATTGATATGTCTATTTTCTCGCTTCAATTTCCACGCCAGGTGCTTTAAAACTTGCAATCAATCGACTTTTACAGACAGAAAGCAAAGAGAGGAAAATGTGTAATTTCTCACGAAATTTCAAGAAGATTTAAATTGTTATAATTAAAAGGAACAAATTTGAGAACAACTCTAGGATTCAGGCAGGAGGAGTTTATTCAAAATGGAGAAATGAAAGTAACTTTAAAAGAGCAAAATGTAGATCACAACGGTCCTGCATCAGTTCGCAGTACCGCATGAGATTTGGAAATATAAAACTTTGCGTTACGTCGGATTCGTTGCAAAAAGGAAAAACCGATAGCTACAGGCGACTCTAAGAGATGAAGTTGTTCTCCAGAAACCAATTAACAAATTTATGATCCGGCTGTTTACTTTAAGATTATTTCTTGGGTCGTAGTTGCATTAAGTTATGTAACGCGCCTTTCGAAACTTGGGCGGCTTAAATCAGAAAATGGGAGAGTGTGATAATTTTTTCTTTCTCAACAAGCACTCGTAACGCCATTCAACTTGTAACGATGCTAATGTCACTTCAACTTTTAGTCCAGATCATGCAAAACCGCAAAAATTCTTACTGGAATTAGCATTTTTGTAGCTCTCGTGATGGCTTTGTTGTTTCTCTGAATTTGGTCCCAGTGAGAAGTAGGGCAGCTCGAGTCAACTCTTCTGATATAAGGAATAAATTCTGGTGTAATATTACGGTTTTAGTCATCGTCTTGTCGCTCTTCATACCCTTCAAACAACGTACACTTTTAATCCAACACAAGCAACCCAAAACAAACGCCAGCGGCTTCGGTCTTCGTACTAGTTTTTACCTTTGTTGCAAGCGCACCTACCCCTTAATGCAAAAGTGTATGAGTAGAACAACAGGAAAAGAAAACTTTTTTCGGCAAAGTCAACTCAATCTACGCGTCAGTCGCTATAAACTCTTGCTTTTGCTTACAAACCGCAAAATACTGGAGTTTCAGTTGTAGCATTCTGAACCGTAACCGGAAACGAGAGCCCAGTGCATCGTGCATTTCGCAAAACACCGACAGGAGCCCGACAGGACACCTTACAGGACACCACGGTTTTGACTGCCGCTCGTACCGCGGGCGCAGTTGCCGTATGCAAGGCTGTTATTGACCGCTTCGAATTTCGCCGAAAAACAAAAAACGTCCATTTTATGAGTCAGCGACGTGCGCGTGCGCACGACGGCCGCCTAATTATAATCAAAAATAGAATAGTAACAGTTAAAATATAAATATATGAATAAATTAATCATTAAGTCTTTAAAAATCCTAACAATTGTGTCTTAAACGCAATTTAAACTGTTAAAATTACGTGAGATTTATTTTGGGGAATCAACCCTCAGATGGTGTCTTGTGCGCTTTTTGGTTGATTCCATCTCTGTTTCCATCCTTTTTTGTTCTTTTTATGCGTCTTTGTGCGGAGTAAATATGAATAAACAGATTGCCCTGGTGATAAAGAGTGTGTTTACTTCCTGCCTTGGATGGATGAGCCAAATTTTTCGCCGATTTTTCGGGGAAAAGTCATTTTAAAGAATGTTGTGTACATACCGTACTCTATGATCCAGCGAAATTGATTTAATCATCGTCAGCATGAGCATGCGTGGGAAGACGTTTTCGCATTGAAAAACAACATCGCTGTAGATGCTTTGTCATTGCTTTCAGAGATTCTCTTCAAGTCGTAAACATTAAAAATATCACTTTTGTTTCTTATGCGGTCTATTTTTGCATCTTTACCTCTTCCTGTTTTGATGAGAACCACTAAGTTAACGAGTTCTATCAAGAGAGGGCATTTAGATGGTCTCTTCAAAACACATCAGACGTTACCCGCATACAGTATATGCCGAGAACTGTTTCCGTATATACGACACCCTCATTTGTCGGGTGTTTGTAATAATTGACTTCTGCAAAGCTCTTTAGTAGTAAACGGGGCTCACTTGGCCCAAATGGAAGGCTTCTGATTGGTCGAGAGCTTTTTGTGTTCTGACTGGTTTTTGGGTTGCCCCTAAGTAACGGAAACCACTGCCCATAAGGATGGGGGGCTCAAGCGGAAGTCACATGACCGGAAATGACGTCATGGGAACCGGAAGTCACGTGATTTGGGATGGGAAACCGCTGACCAGTGGCAAAAAGGATCGCGGGCTCAGGGAGCCGAAAGTCACGTGATTTGGAGTGGGAAACCGCTGACCAGTTTGAAAAAGGGATGGCGGGCTCAGATTAAGAAAAGAGAGGACATCGCGGGCTCAGGGTGGGGAAAAACCGCTGACCAGTTGGAAAAATGGAAGGCGGGTTCAGGATGGGGCAAAACCGCTGATGAACGTGGGCTCAGAGTCCATAGTCCAATTCAGGCACCGGGGGAAGGTATAAAAAGGCAACCAGAGGGGTTAGGTGATTGTTGTCACCATGAGTTTGTACATCACCCTCCTCAGTGATCAAGCACAAGGCGCGGGGCAAAAATTTACCGCCAGACTTCCCCATTCACACTATCTAGTAGAAGACGATTGGGAAGCAGCCCTGGTTCATATCTCACACCCGGCGTTTAATCAACAATTGGAAGATCAAACCAAGCAGAATTGGACTCAAGAAGATAGTCAAAAACATTGGATGAACATAGATATCAAATACATGCCAAAACGTGCTGATGGAACGGCTCCCATTCAAGTCACCAAACAAATCCATTTACCGCCAGGGTATTACCACAATTTGAAAGAAGCATGGATTGCCATCGCTTACGAAATGGAAAAACAACACATGGAAGTCATGATGGATATAGCCAAAATGGACGTGGACGATCAGGCTAAACGACAACAACTAGCCACTCTCAACCTGGCTCAACCCTATGTGAAAATCACCAATACAGGCATCGCCCCCGAATTAGATTCGCTGTATGTACTCATACCAGCCAACATGCAATTTGAAATGGAATGGAAATTCGCTCAACTGATGGGCCTTGTGAAAGATGGAACGCCAACGCAACAAATTGTCCAAGAAAAAAATTATCTGGTGAAACATATCGTGGATTACGACGATCGCCACAAATGGACACCCACCATCGGTCCTGCAAACAAATATCCACCGCATGGCATCGTGTCCGTCAGCTTTACTCATCCCGACTTCGATTATTACTTCTTCTTGGGTCCGAATCTCAGTCGACAACCATTTCCCACCACGCAAACTGTCAAACCGCAACAAGGACAACAACAATTGATGATTTACACGGATCTCGTCGCACAGAGCATTGTCGGAGATCAACAAAAAGGTTTTTTACGTACCTTGGATGCCGGCAATACCGATCATCAGTTTGATACCACGCAACGGATGTATTTTCCTCTTGGTAAAACCATCTTTGACAGCATTGCCATTGACATTCAAACAGCGAATGGACAGCCGGCTCCCTTCAAACAAGGCAGAACCATCATCACTCTTCAACTCTCCAGAAAAAGTCAACGGAAATGAACAGACCAACTACTTAGATTAGTTTTTTTTTGAAAGAGATGAGGAATAAAAAGGCTTAACGCTATCCGTAGCTGTTGCTTCCTTGCTTGTTTGCTTGCTTGCTTGACTGCTTGCTGACTTGGGAGTGAAACATGGACTGGGACGGTGGTTTTTTATAGAGAAAGAAAGGGGTCACGTGGGAGGGTGATAACCAATGAGAGGGAGTCATCCCATGGTCCCCAGGAGGGGGTGGGATGGGGTGGGGGATCAACCTCTGGGGATGGGGGGATCAACCTCAGGGGATGGGGGGATCAACCTCTGGGGAGGGGAGGATCCAAGAGAGCACGGGATGCCTAGAGGAGGAGACGGATTGATGAGTTGGAAAGGGAGGCCTTTGAAGCGTTTGACCGGTGCATGGCCAATTTGAACAATTGAGCATTTTTATTTTATGGTTGAGTTTTTTATTGTGAGTCAAGACGCATGTGAGTCAAGAGACATTATTTTATGACCATGGTGCAAACTCAGTGTTGTCAGTTTTTTAAAATTTTTCAATTAAAAGAGTTGATGTTTTTTACAAATGGTTGTCCATCTCTTGCCACGCGGGTTGGGGCGCTCCTATTTACAATTGAAATAAAAACTAAAATTGGAAAAGTTATGTACAGTTTGAAAAATTGAAAAAATAAAAAAAAACTAAAAATTGAAAAGCTATGTACAGATTGAAAAATAAAAACTAAAAAATTGGAAAAGCTATGTACAGATTGAAAAATAAAAACTAAAAAATTGAAAAGAATAGCTATGGTCCATTCAAAAAGTAAAAACTAAAAATTACAAATGAAAGTCTTCGAGCTCCAGGCGTAATTGATCAATGTTCTCGGGTAGACAGAACGTGCGATTGAATAAGGCTTGAATTTCTTCTCGGGTTGAACTGTCCACATCACGGGATCCCACGATAGCACTGCTTTGATGAAGGGTCGGCTTTTTGGGACCCCAAGGAACAAATTGACTGCCAGTGACCAGGGTGGCGGCATTCTTGTTGACTTGGTAGTAATGGTCCGAGCGGTACCATGATTGACTGGGTATGTCAAAGAGATAGACGGGTTTGCCTTGATCCATGGCCAATTGCACGGTCCAACCTGTGCCTCCTTTCACACGTTTTTTATCCTGTTCCAAAATGCCAAACGCATAGAGGGTATGTGCTTTTTTGGCAATTTGATAATTGCGTTGCAGCAATTGCAGGGTGTAAAAATGACTGGGCATTCGTTTTCCTAGTTTCTCAGCCGCCTGGTGAAGATGTGGGTTGGCCAGCATCAAGACTTCCACGGTAGAAGGGGTGATGAAGGTGGCTCGAGGATGGTTAGGGGGGACCAGGACTTCCACTTGCATCCCAAACTGTTTGGCCATTTGTTCGACGAGTTCATCGGTGCCTTTGGCTCCCCCGGTGTACACCACATGGCCATGACCAATTTGGAGTTCCAAGGCCTCGACATCGTGTTCTCCGATCATGTCGATGTCGGGGGGCATGCTTTGAATGACGACTCAGGGAACGAGGGGACGTCTTAAATAGGGACAACTGACCAATGGGAACACGAAGGACTAACTATGGATAGGAAAAAGCTGACCAATGGCAACACGAGAGCTCCTTATAGGGGCATAAAAAGCTGACCAATGACAGCCAAGGGTCATGGGTATAAAAAGGCATGGGTGGGTGAAAAAACAACCTTGAGCAGGATGTCCGGCGATCGGAAGACAAAGCAAAGCGTACACCCTGCGGGGAAGAAAAAGAAGGAGAAAGAATGTGGACTGTGATCCTGTCGTACGCGAGGTAGTGGAAGACACCCGAGCTGCGGTGGAAGATATGATGAAAGAATTGAATGACATGGTGGAGCAATCTACACCACCACCACAATTCACCCTGACGACCGTGTATGACAAAGCCCAAGACCTCATTCCTCCCAGTTCGGTGGACTATATGGTATGTCCTTGCCATGATGTGCGTTTGGAGGCACGAGAATCTCAAAAAGGATGGAAGTATGTGAAATGTCCCTTCCAACCATGCTTGCTGTTTTGTTGGCAAGATCAAGCTCTGGAGTATATGAAAGCCGTGTATAGTCAACCTCAGCCAGAAGTGTTGGACATGTGGTGTTGTTTGCAATGCTTTTGCCGTGAACCCGCTACGCTTCAACAGAGCCATTCTACCCAGAACCCCGATCGCTTGTTTCTGAATTGTTCCAAGAAAAAGTGTGGCTTCTTCCGGTGGGCCGATCAACCCTTGGGTCCCAAGTACTGGAGTTGGTTTCATGACCATCCCCCCAAAAAAGCCGATCCACTCGCTGAACCGCCAAGCCGTGATGCTCAAGGGTATCCCAAACGTGGACTGGACATCCCTGGCCCGCCACCTCCTGTCAGAAGCAAAGAGGATCGGCCCCTGACAGACTATGAGAAACAATTGTTGCGAGAAATTCAAGATCTCAAGAACCGTCAAGAAATGATGGTAGCACCAGCTCCACCGCCCCCTAAGTACAGTGACAGTGTTGAGAACTGGCAGAAAGGTCTAGAGACGATCACCTGTGGACGTGTAGGTCTCTTTTAATGTATAAAGGAGAACGAATAAAATTTTTTATTTAGTGTGTGACCATGGAGTCTGTGTGGATGTGTTATGGGGGTCTCTTGTCCCTGGTGCAATGGCAATGTCATCAAACCCTTTGCCAAGTCTTATATGATCACCAACCCGGTACCAAAATCCCCATTCCCCCAGATCTCCAGATCTTTGAAGAAACCCACGTGCACCGCAACCTGTATCGATGGGTGGTGTTTGTCTTATGGTTAAAAACCCATCCGAACGCATGGCGATGGTATCGAATCATTCAAAAGGCGCATCCCGATACTGTACCCACCATACCCACCTTATGGGATGAATGCCAGAAAGTATGGCCCCTCGAAAGAATGTCTCACAATCATGGTTGAGTCGTTACCACGATCCTCGAGCCCCCGGCAGTTTAGGAGGTGTGCAACGGTTTGCAAAAGCCCATCGTCTCCCTTTGAAAAAAGTCCAACGGGTATTGGAACGGGATTTGGTCTATACCTTGCATAAGCCGCGACGTCGTCGTTTTCCCACCATACCCGTGATCGTGGGAGGTTTAGATGATCAATGGGCGGCTGATTTAGTGGAAGTTCAACCGTTGGCCAAGTATAATCGGGGCATACGATACTTGTTGACGGTGTTGGATGTGTTGTCCAAGTACGCGTGGGTGCAACCGTTGAAAGACAAAACCGGGGTCGCGTTGGTCCATGCCTTTGACAAGATTTTGAAAGGACGACGTCAACCCAATCGATTGCAAACGGATCGAGGGAAAGAATTTTATAACCGGACATTTCAACGATGGCTCGACGAGCAAGGCATTCAACATTTTTCGACGGAAGGGGATGCTAAAGCCAGTGTAGTGGAACGATTTAACCGCACCTTGAAAGAACGTTTGTATCGTTATTTTACGGCCGCCAACACCTTACGGTTTGACGATGTCTTACCCGAGTTGGTCCAAGGCTACAATGCCGCACGTCATCGAAGTATTGGCATGGCCCCTCAAGACGTGACGTGGGACAACGAAGAAGCCGTGTGGAAACGATTGTACGGCAAACGGTTGTAATTGAAAGGCAAGAAAAAACCTAAATTCAAAGTAGGAGATCGTGTACGTCTCAACAAGATTCATCGACCCTTTGAAAAAGGGTATCTACCCGGTTGGACCGAAGAAGTGTTTGTGGTGCATCGTGTGGTCCCGGGACCCGTGCCCACTTATAAGATTCGCGAATGGGATGACACCCCCGTCCAAGGCACGTTTTATGAAGAGGATTTGCAAAACGTCCATGTGTCCGACGTGTTTCGGATCGAAAAGGTACTTAAGCGACAAAAAGATCGATGGTTGGTCAAGTGGAAAGGGTGGCCAGAAAAGTACAATAGTTGGATTGCTAGCCAAGACGTGACGTCCCTGCGACCACCCAAGAGGAAAAAGACCCAAGAGACCCCACCCAAGAGACCCAAAAGAAGACGACGCGACTAAAATGACGTTCGTCCCCAACTCTTCGTTTTACGTTTTACGAGTCATGCTAGTACCAAGGAGTTTCCTGGGAACAAGAGCCATCATTTCAGAAACCGATTGCCCAAACCCATCCGATTTGTTGGACGAGGATGGATGGTGGGCATGGTGAGTTTGTCCTTACCCACCATTCCCGTCGTGGGGGAAGATTTTGTCGGTAACGCAGAGCCTCTGTTCTACGTACGATGGCACGAACGGGTGTATGACACAGACGATCAAGGGGACGACGTGTGGTTCCATGAACGGCGCGAACTCACCCTAAGGGGTCAAGACATGAAAAAGGAGATGGCCTCGTCGTCGACGGGATCGCACTTTTTTCACCAACTGGTATATCGTTACGAGCAAGAACGTGCTAAACGAACCCAACCCAAAAACAAATGGACGGAGAACGACGGATTCAAATTGTACCCGACCTTTGAATGGACCTCAGAAGGGGATTTGTTGTTGAACACCACCAGTGTGGATTACAAACGACAAGTGTCGCACGTGTCATGGGGCAAAAGCTTGGCCCTGAAAATGGGATGGATTGAACAAGTGTCCCCCGGCCAGTATCGATTGGGTCCCAATCTCTTGCAAGAATTTCAAGGCATTTCCACCATTCCCACCCCAACGGATGTCCGCGATGCCAGCGACAAACCCACCTTTTGGAAAGTGGATGGGGATTATGTGAAGTTGAGACTATCGTGCCCTTGGCGGTTTGTGAATTTGAACGACACATTTCGTCCCTCGTCGGAATTTCCCTCGACGCGTCCTTTGCACGTGTATTGCGATGTAGGGACCAGCAGCATGGTAGGGGGTCGCATCACAGATCTCTTACGAGAAATCAAGTACCACCCTAAAGACACGACGCACTTTGAATCTCGACATATTCAATATGTCCCGGTACGCAATGAAGTGGTGGAAATCGTGGAAACCCAGATGGCCGAAACCAATGGGGATCTGGTGCAATTTGGCGAAGGGCGTACCCTCCTAACCCTCCACTTTAAAAGGGAAGTGGTGGTGTGAAGAAGAAAGAAAATGTCGTTCTACGTGACGTTACCCAGTCATGCCAACCGACATGAATTTCCCAACAACCAAGCCAATTCGTTCAAGATTCGTTTACCTCAACCGTTACAGCTCACGGGGGGTGGATGGCAAGTGGGTTTGAGTGCCATTTCCTTACCGGATGCTCGCGTCAATTTGTATGAGTTGGTGAAGAAAGACGGGTACATCATGTCAACGTCCTGGGACCAAACTTATCCAGCCCCGGGAAAAACCGATGGAGCCATGGCCGGTCGCCCAGGATCCGCTAAAACCCTCATCAATGACATCCAAGATTTGGATTGGGTGGTGGATGGTGTGAGTTTCATGAAAGCCACCATTGCTCACTTGGAACAACGACGCAAGGAAACAGCGATTCAAGGAGGTCGATTTACCAATGATCAAGGCAAACACATGTACGTCAAGTTTCGTTGGGAAGGCGACGATCTGATCGTGGACAACAGCAATGTGTGTCATTGTGCCAACGCCGACGAGACACCCGCCTTGGACATCTACACCAAATTAGCTGTCAAGATGGGATGGTTACGTAAAATGAACAGTGGATGGATCTTGGGACCTAACTTACAGCAAGAATTCATAGGGGATCAAATACCCGACATGACCAAGAACAGTGATTGGAACTATGTGGACGACGAGGACGACAATCCAGTCTTTTGGACCGTTTATTCGTTTTTGCCGGATTATTTAGTATTGAGTATGAGTTGTAATTGGCGTTTCACGAACTTGAATGTGGCGTTTCGTGCCGTGGTGGGTGAACCCACACGATCGTTGCACGTATACTCCGACGTGGCAGGCAGTACGATTGTGGGCAATCGCGTGACCGATTTGTTACGTGAAATCCAGTACAAGCGGCAAGGACGTGGCACCCTGTATTTTGAACCGTTGCACATTCAATACATGTCTCTTCGTAACGAGGTGGTGGAAATTATCCACATTCAAGTAGCCGAAACGATTGGTACTGGAGGAGACTTGGTCAAGTTTGGTGAAGGCCATACCATTGTCACGTTACACTTCAAAAAGACATAAAAAGGGGGTCTTGGAAAAGGGAGTGTCCAATCACAACAAAGATGCCCAAGACAAGAGTGCGTCGAAGGAGACGAAGAAGAAGGCAACTAGGGGGTTTATTCCCACTCGCTGCGCTTATTCCAGCCTTGATCGCTGGAGGGAAAGCCGTGGCGTTGGGTGCAGCGGGTGGTGCGGCGAGTTACGGTGCCAAAAAAGGGTTGGAAGCAGCCTTTCGGAAAAAACGACGATGACGGTATAAAAAGAGACGAGTCCTGTGACAAAAACAAAACGTGATCCTTGGTAACGCGTGAAGAGTACAGCACGATGCGTGGGGGAAGTTTGACACGATTTCGGACAGACGAGTGGTATGATCAACATGGCAAAGGGTTGATGACGGATCTCTCGCGTGGGGGTTTCCAAGGCCTTAAAGGCACCCGGAATCCTTTAAAACTGCCTAGTAATATAAAGAGAGGATTGGAAACGGGTTTCACACGAGGTGTCAAACGCAAAGCCGAAGACGTCATTAAAAAAGAAATCACCAAACAAGCCAAGAAAGCCTTGAATCATAAGAACATGAAAGAAGCCGTGCGGGTGGCCAGTGCTTTGTTTCCCAAACAAACGAAACGTGCGCGAGATATTTTTGGAGTGTAACGGAACCCGTGCATTCACGACCTCGACGGAATCGTAGTGATCGAGGTTTGTCTCAATGGGGAGGTGCTTTTTGGAAACTCATGCGACGACAACGTGGTGGCTGGTTGAGTCCCGAGGTGATGAGAGTACCCGGGTTTGATTTGAGACAACGCTTAGCACGACGCTATAAAAACCCCTCACGACGACGGGGTACCACCACTCGACGACGACGACGTTAAACATGCCTGACGTGAGTACGCAAACCGCACCGGCTCACGCGCGTTCCGAAGGGACCGTGAACCCCGCGTTACGGATTTTCAAGGTGCCTCCCACTGACATTAGCATCAATGCCTATCGCATGGTCACCATCCAACCCACCACCACGGGTATCAATCCCATGGAATTCATCATTCCGGGGTTGGACGATTTTGTGGATTTGGGACGCAGTTACTTTACCATGGAATTGAGTTTGAAAAAGGATGATAACGGGAACTTGGTGGCCAATGAGAAATTGTGGCCCGTCAATAATTTGGCCCATTCCATCATCAAACAAATTGACTTGCAGTTGAATGGCACGTTGATCAGTCCTCAATCCGACACTTACCATTACAAAGCTTACCTGGAAACCTTGTTGAATTATGACCGAGAAGATGGCAAGACCGTATTGGGGCCCCAAGGATGGTTCAATCAAGTGGATTTCCCACCCGAATGGACTGCCAACAACACCAACAATAGGGAGCTTAAGATGCGGACGTTTTCGCGGTGACGGCGACGTGACAACCGGGGTGAACTGGGTCTGAGGTTGCCGTTCTCCCGCAGTGGAGACGGCGGCCGCGACTTCGTCGAGTCTGTTGTTGTGCTCGTCGTTTTTCGACTTTTTCTGTCTCGGTATGGCCACGTTTGAAGAGTTCCGCCTGCTCCTCCTCCTCTATCACGACGCTAAGTTTATTGGTGATGAAGAATTCGTTCTCCTGTATGACATGTTTCCCTCGAAAAATCCCAGTTTTCCATACCACGAGTACGCTCGCTTTGACTTGGATAACATGAGTGAAGCAGACTGCAAAGCAGACTTCAGGTTTGAGAAGAAAGACCTTCCTGTCCTAGCTGAGGCCTTACAGATTCCGCCATCCTTTAAACTAAACCAGGGAAGCATAGTAGATGGAATGGAAGGCCTTTGTATGCTTCTAAGACGGCTTGCTTACCCGTGCAGATTTGGTGATATGGTGCCTCGTTTCGGCTGTCCGGTACCCGTGATAAGCATGGCCACAAATCATGTCATCGATTTTATTTACAACATCCACGGACATCGAATAACTCGCTGGAATGACGCTTTGCTAAACCCGCATGCACTGGAAACGTATGCTCAATCAGTTAAAGGGAAAGGCGCTGCACTCCAGAATTGTTTTGGTTTTGTAGATGGGACAGTGCGGCCCATTGCTAGACCAGATGAGCATCAGAGATTGATGTATAATGGACATAAACGGGTACATGCCCTAAAATTCCAGTCTGTTGCGTTACCAAATGGACTGATTGCAAACCTTTATGGCCCCGTAGGTAAGGACGGATTTCAACTTGCCATTATTTATAAATGATCAATATTAATTTTTCGAAGAGGAAAACCAAAAGGTAGGTATAAACATCATTTTCGTTGGGTAGCATCAACTGGTATGTTTTCATTCAAGAGCCAGCTTGACACTGGTAAAATCTTTATCAACCACATTATAGAAAAGAGCCATCAATGTTTACGTTTTGTCTCGTCACGCAATCTTGCGTGACAAAATGCCAGGATATGTGGGTTACTTGTTATATGAAACAAACCTGACATTTTAAAATTTTCTTCCAGAGGGCAAAAGGCACGATGCTGGAATGCTTGCAGAATCTGGACTCTTGCAGGACTTGGAACGTTATGCATTTTCCACGGGGGGCCAACCTATGTGTATTTATGGAGATCCTGCATATCCCCTTAGAGTTCACCTCCAAGGACCATTCCAAGGTGCAGCTCTCACACCCCAGATGGAGATGTTCAATGCATCTCTGAGCTCTGTCCGAGTGTCAGTCGAATGGCTGTTTGGTGACATTTTAAACTATTTTAAATTCATTGATTTTAAAAAGAATTTAAAAATCGACTTAAGCAGTATCGGTAAAACATATGTTGTATGTGCACTCCTGCGAAATGCTCTAACATGTCTCTATGGTAATCTGACGTCGGAATTTTTTGAACTTGACCCTCCAAGCCTCCAGGATTACTTTAGATGAGTTGGGGAAATTCAGTGACAATGGAAGGGCTACTGCTCATTATTCTGGGCAAAACTGTTGCCACATGTCATACAGGAGAATACACTCACGAGGTGTACTGTCAAAGCTACATCTTTAATAGAAAGTTGAACAAGTTGTGAAACATTAAATACTCCATGTCTCTAATTTCTTTATCCGTATAAAATAAATCATTTTACAGTTTCCTCCTCTCGCCAAGTTAGACTCTTTGAATGATTTTATCATGTGACCTAATGCATGAAATTATGCACAATGAGTAAAAGAAAGCAAATAACAAATATAAACTCAACAAGACTGGTAATGTTGAGGCTCAATGTGCAACAGTGCGGTTTTGTAGAGGCTCAAAAACTGTAAAAAAATTCTGGGGATTTCTGTGGAAAAAAGGAGCTGAATGCCAAGCAACAGTTTCCCACAGCAATCCTATCATTTGTTTTGCAAGCCTGCCACGTTATCCTTAACTTCTGGCATTCTTTGAGTTATAGCCTACACCTTTAGGGAGAGGCTGGTCAGCTGATAGAATCATGCACAGCACTAATTAAGACTGGGAAGAATTACTTTGAATAAAATACTTAGTTTAACTCAACACTTTTTAACTATCCTTTGCACAGAACTGGAATAACGAAACTACAAGAATGCAACATCGTGTAAAACCACTAATAAGTGACAAGTCTTTAAGCAACTGTTACTGCTTTTCCTTTGGGGCCAACCTCTCAATCAGGGCTAGCAAAGCCTGTGACTGCTGCTGTTGCTGGTTCAACATGGACTGCATAAATTGTAGCTGTTGCTGTTGCTGTTTTTGTTGTTGCTTCTGCTGCTCCTCTTGCTGTTGTTGAATGATCTTTAACATGTCTTGCTGCATTTTAGTATGCTGCTCAGATAAATGAGAACTTCTGACCTCCTCCTGCTTTCTCATTTCGATCTCTTCTCTCCTCAACACCATCTCTTGATCTGCTTTCTTTTCTAGGTATCCAATGGCATCGCCCGTGCTTTTTCTGCTTTTCTTTGCTGGAGTCACTCCATTACTTTTCTCAACCCGTTTCTGAGTTTGCCCCATTGTCTCCATTGCTTTGAACCGCATTTCCTCAGCTGTTGCCTTCTCTTGTATAAGACTCTGCCGTTTATCTGCATTTGAGGGCTTATTTTTTGCTTCTTCTTCTTTTTCACAGAGCTCCTCCAGTAGAGTATCTATTTCTTGCACCTCTGGACTAATACCACTTGCCCTTTCTTCCTCCCTATTCTTGGCTTTGAATTTGGACATAAGAAGATTGAATCTGTCTCTCAATGACCGTTTATTAACATTGAATTTAGCATCTGTAAGGCTGTTGAGTCTTGCAGCAATCTGATCCCACAACTTTCCTCTCTCTGGGCTACCCTTTCTGGTTTCATACAGATCAGATGCTCTGACATCTCTCAAAAACAATGTGTCATGCTGGTTTGTCCACTCCATTGCGCTGAAAAAGGAATCAGATTTTTTTCAAAAATGCACCTTAAATATTATAAGAAAAGTGGAAATAAGAAATGCAGACAATTTTCAGACAGTCAGGGGTTTTGTGATTGGAACATAATTTTGTCTGGCTTTAAGCTACACTAATCACAATTATACCATGGGCGCCAAGTGGCCTGCCTGTATAATTGAAAATATATTAACAAACCAAGTGAGAAATATATGAGAGAAGATCAGGTAGAATCCCACTTATTGTGCTACGAACCACTCTTTAATGCATCCATACAAGGACTATACCCCTCAGGTAAGAAAAGAAAAAGCCAGACATGACAAAATACTATACTGCACATAAGTGGGATTTTACCTGATGTTCCCTCATATATTTCAAACTCAGTTTGTGTAATATAATTTGCAATATCAGATACGTACAAACAGCAAAACAACAGCTAAATGCACTTGTCATCAGCTTCCACAAAGGGAGGGGGTAGGGGGAGGGAACCCTAGGCTGGCATGGAAACTTACTGTCCATTTCAAAGATCTTGAATTTTCCCACCATTGGGGAATTTATTTTAGCAAAGTCCCCAGTATTTTAGGAGCAAGCCAAGCACCCAACAAGACTTGGAGATGCATGTCATTTTAGTTCTTCAGACAATTTGCCAATGGTCGAGACAATAAACACACTGATGTAAAATTCTTTTTTTTTTTGACCGGTGGGGGGTCTATTTCATGCCTAAAAACTAACGGATGGATTTTAACACACACCTTTTCATTCTCCCTGCAATCTTTCCATCAATTGAGCAAAACAAAACTCGCTCCTGAACTCCTCTCGCCTTGCTAGAAGCAATTAGTTCCACATTTTTCTCCTGAGAGTTGCAGGGGCATCATAAATTCAAGCCCCCATATTTTCTTCCCACAGTCCCCAATTTTCCCACATATGGCCTGGGGGTCCCCCCCCGGAAGCCGATGGGGACAAGTCCATAATATTCCATATTCGAAATTTATTATAAGAATAGTCTCTTAGTTTCATTGAGTTAAAAAAGAGCCTTCACATCCAAGGCTAAAGTGCTTGCTTGTTAGAGACCAGTAACAATGCATAATATTCCATATTCAAAAATTGATCAACATAAGAAGACTCTTAGTTTCATTGAGCTAAACTTAGCCTTAACCAGCGAGGCTAAACCGCTGGTTTGCAGAGGGCAGTACAAAACATTTCTGATTTAAATCCACAGCATTCCATTAAAGTACATCTTTATGATATGCACATGTCCCAACCGTGTATCAAAGAGCTAGCAGATGGCTAAGTAAGAATTCAGAAGGAAGGTGAACTTTATCTTTCTCTTTGACAGTCCATGACTCCCATGCAAAGGCGTTTAGCATTGGCCTTGGGATATTTCAAGATGTAACTACGAATATAGAAGACGCATAGGAGCAAACAAGATTTTCATTTCAAGTTAGAAATTCGTTGAGAACGTATCACAATAAAAAGTCAATGGTCAATCTTACTTGGACTGTTTTGACTTCACTGAAGAAGTACAGGCGGACGCAGATGTGGACAAATTGTCTCTAGCTTCAGCCATAATTATTTTGATAGTCTAAGTAAAGAGCAAAAAGATCGCTTGAGTTGTTTGGCACATCATCAGATGATCTGTGTAAAATGTAATAACGCAATAACTCACAAAAGAGCGAACAAATTTAGATTAAAAGACGGGAAATAACTGCATACTTACTCACGTTGTCACCGCGACGGCAAAACCTCGGATTTCACGTCGCCGACGTCAGGGCGACGGCAGGAACATTAAAAATCGCATGCGCAGTCGATCTCGCCCCAATCCTAATCGGTCTTCACGTCGCCGTCACCGCGAAAACGTCTGCATCTTAAGCTCCCTAATACTGGACCGCATGCAGACCGGACCAATCTCCCTGCCAATCACAAAGGGGCCTTGGCCGCGATGAAAGCTGAAACCGCCAAGTATGCTGGAGGCGTGACCCACAGTCTGGTGTTTACCCCGCACTTGGAAGTCTTTCACACCGGCAAACTTTTGGTGCCTGGCATAGAAATCAAGATGAAATTTCATTCCAATGGTCCGAACCTGTTTTTGAATGGAGTGGGTCTAGCAGGCCGATTGATAGAAGGGGATGTGAAACTACGGTTTCATCTATGTCAACTGCGTTTGAATGACGCCATCTACACGAGTTTGTCAAGCAAAAGACACAATGAAGGACAAGTGGCTGCTTACCCGACCGTCCGCAGTGAAATCCGGACCTTCAGCATGCAAAACAACCTGGTCCGCTTTGATATCCCCAACCTGTTTCAAAACAGAATACCTGACCGATTGATTGTAGGGTTGTTGGACAGCCGAGCCTTCAATGGAGATGTGACTCGAGATCCCTTCTGCTTCCAGAAATTTGGTCTGACTTCCATTAAACAGATTGTCAAAGGAGAAGAATACCCTTATGAAACCCTGCACTTGGTGAACGACAATGGCACCCGAGATAATCTAGGCTACTTCCGTTTTCTACAAGCCAGTGGAGCCTGGTGTAAAAAGAAAGGCAATATGGTAGAACTGCTGGATTGGGGCCAAGGGAAAAATTGTACCTTGTACATGTTTGACAATGTAGCCAATGGATGTGCTGACAGTCAAGCCCTCAACCCCAAGCAAACTGGAGATTTACAACTCGTCTTGGAATTTGGAGCCGCACCCGGTACCAATATAACCGTACTCGTGTATGGAGAATTTGAGAACTTGTTGGAGATTGACAAGAACGGAGCCGTGTTGTATAACATTTACCAACACTGATGGAACACGTGGCCTTGAATAATGTGCAATTGGATTATTTAGCCCGAGACGACCCGCAATTGAAACCTGTCTTTTACGGGACGGTGGCCTGTGATCGTTTACCCAAGAGTCCTGTCAAGACCACTTCGCAAGGGTACATTGTGAACACCGACCCGCACGATCAACCCGGACAACATTGGTTAGCGGTGTGGACTGATGGAAACGTGTGTGAAGTGTTAGACAGTTATGCCTTGCCCATGGACACGTACGTGCAAGCCACCCCGTTACGAGATTGGATTGTGAAACATTGGAAGTATGTGGTGACCAATGGCAAGTCCCTACCAGCCATCTCAAGCAAGAGTTGTGGCGATTACGCCTTGTTGTACTTGAAAGCCAAAGCCCGTGGACGGACCTTACAAGATTTTTTAAATGAGTTTTCTGATCATGATTATGTAAGCAATGACCATCAAGCTGGTCAACGCCTTCAACAATTAATTGTAGGTTAAGAAGCGAGATGGTATCAAATCTGTTGTCATCCGTATCATCAATGTAAATAAAACATGTTGGAAAAACTGTTTTTATTGTGTCGGAGTCGTAGCTCAGTCGGTAGAGCCTTGGATCCCCGAAAAAAAACAGGGGTCGTGCGTGGGTTCGAGTCCCACCGACTCCAATAAAAAGGTGCCTTTTTTTCATGGGTATTAGTCGTTATCATGCAAACGGGGAAACCGTTTCGTTTTCATACCCCATCCAGTATTTTGGTAGTGGGTCCTTCGGGATGTGGGAAAACCGTGTTTACGGAAAAACTCTTGTTAGAGAACTCGGACTTGTTTGAAACCCCACCGACCCAAATGCATTATTGTTATGGTGCCTGGCAAGATCGATTTCAAGGCATGCAAGATCAAGGGGTGGTGTTTCACGAAGGGATTCCCGATCATGATGCGTTGGTCCAATGGTTTCCTCAAGGACATGGGGTCCTCGTCTTGGATGATTTAATGGACGAAGAGAGTCACGATAAACGCGTGTTGGATTTATTCACCAAACATTCGCATCATCAAGGGGTGACGGTCCTGTACTTGTGCCAAGACATGTTTCCCGTGGGTCGATATGCCAAAAGTATATCCCGCAATGCCCATTACATTGTGGCGTTCAAGAACCCCCGAGATCAATTAGGGTACACAACGTGTTGCTGCAATCGTTTCCTACCACTTGGAAAGACACGTTGGAGACGTTTCATCAGGCCACCACACGACCGTATGGCTATTTGGTCTTGGATTTACACCCAGCCTCCTCCGATCAACAACGTTTGTTGAGTCACCTGTTAAAAGACGAAGGATGGACTCGCACCTATCAAAAACGTCTATAAAGGTGGACGACACCCCTTTGAACATTAAAAAGAGCGACCATGGCCGATGATGACCGTCAACCTCCGCAAGCGTACGATACCGTGGCCCCGACCGGGGTCGGGGCGACCACCACCAATCAAGTGTCCCCAGGGACCATGCAACAGCTTTTTTTCACGGGAGACGAAGGCCTTCTCGACGTCGCCATGGAAGAAATGCACCCCGATGCTCTCACTGTCTTTTTGCAATCGCTCCCCTCACCCAACACAGTCGCGGGCTGGCCCAATTTGGGTGGCACGACCCCTCCCGGGGGCGCGTCCCCTGCCGGGGTAGGGAGTCCAGGAAGTCAATCATTCCGTAGTATACAGACCACCCCGGAGTCTTCCCCTACAACCCCACTTAGTTGGGGAAGCGCAAGCTTGTTGCTTACTCCTCGAAGAGCGACAGGTGCTCGAACAGCAGCTGGTGCCGGGGGTGATGGTGATGGTGGGGGACGTCGTGGCCCAAGGATTAGCGTGAGAGGTGGACGTGGTGGTGGACGTGGTGGTGGTGGTGCTGGTGGTGCTGCTGGTGGTGGTGCTGGTGGTGCTGGTGGTGCTGGTGGTGCTGGTGGTGCTGGTGGCCGTCGTGGTGGGGTGGTGGCCGTCGTGGACGACGACGAACCCCCACTTCGCCTTTGACACCTGGCTCCAATCCAGCCACCCCTCGAGGATCTTGGACTTCTGGGAGTCCACCACCTCGCACCTTGCGTCAAGCGGATTTACAACGACGTTTACGGATGATGTTACAAGATCAAGAACAATTGGCACAAGGAGGTGACATTTCCACTGTCACCATGACCAATAGCATTGTGACCAGTTATAAACAGGGAGGAGCACCGAGCGTGCAAACCTCTTCGTCCCGGCTTACGACGTAATGACTCCAAAAACCGTCGTGTCTTTATTGAATGGATCAAAACATCATGGCATTCAATTCCCACCGGAATTGTTACAACGTATGGATTCCTTGTATGCCTTTTACCACCGACAATGGTGGTGTTATCGCAAAATGTTGAATCATTACAAGTGTATCAATGCCTTGTTCAATGGCATGTCGTTACTCCTGATGGCCGCTGGGATGATTGCTAGACCCCTTTTGGACAACAGTACGTTGGTGGCGTGCTTGGCTGCGGTAGGTACGGTGGTCAAAGGATGGAATGATTTTAAACAATACCGATTTAAAGTGACCATGAGTCGATTTGCGTTTACCACGTATGCCAAAGCCTTGACCGAATTGAAAACCTATGTGCGTGGTGTTCCCTTGGAGGACCTGGAAGGATTTTTAATCAAGATGCAAACCTTGGATGATACCATTGTGGATTTCACCCCTCCGTTACCCAAACGATGTGTACAAGATTACTATCGTCATTTTGTGTACCAACCCGTGGAAGCGCCATGCTATGTGGACGGATGTCCTCGTCCCTTGAGACCCAAGGGCTATTGGACAGATAAAAAGCCGCTCCCTCCCAGCCCCACGCTCTTAGAACCATGGCCGTCCAACGACGACGACGAAAAAGGAAACGACGTCAAGGAGGAGGGGCTTTAATGCGTCGCAAACCCCGTTTGGTGGATAAAATAGCGCATGGCATGAGTATGGTTCTATCAGGCCCAGCGCCTGGGTTTGGCATCGCTTTAGGAAAATTAGGTGCTCAAGCCTTGAAAGGCATTACCGACAATGTACAACATTACCGACGCCAACGAGGCGGTTGCTGGTGGCAAGATTTGAAACGCAATACCCGTCAAGGCTATAAAGAGATACGGGATCTCATCAAACAAAACAAAGCCCTTCAACGTGTATTGTCGCACTCATGGTATCCTTGAGGAGAAGACCACGACGACGACGACGTCGTCAACAAGGGGGTTTTTTAAATCTGTTGGTCCCCGCCATGGCGGGATTGGGGAAAGCCGTGGCATTGGAAACGGATAAACGTATAAAACGCACGATCCAAAAAGCCAACCAACGGTATCGTCGTCGCCATCGTCGGTAAAGATGCAACGTCTTCGACGTCAATTACCGTTTCTACGGTCCATGTTACAAGAAGCCAATCGTTTCAAACGTCAAGATTTGTTACAACATGCCGTGAGTGAACTGGTCTTGAACTTCTTAAAAAACAAGATTCCCGTGACCCCACCCATCCTGGCCAAACTTCAACCCTATAAAAAGGTGCTACGTGATTTGGGACGTCGTCGACATTCCGTGAAAAAACGTCGTCAGTGGTTAGTCCAACAAAAAGGACGAGGGTTGCTTCAAGGGCTTCATCACGTGTTATGTCAATGTGTTCGTTAACGCTTCCCACGTGGATGTTACAAGACGCCAATCGAGAAACAGACAAGTGGAAAGACGCATGTTCTTATTGGAAGCATAAATATCACCTGTTGTATCGAGAGTACATGCATATCTTAAAGTCCCGTCTTTGTGAGAGCTGTCGTGCATTGGAAGACGGGGAACTTTGCCCCGACTGTAGTCAATCATGGACGAGGTCTACATGATTCCCCACAAGGACTTGGAGCAACTCATTCAATATTACAAAGGAGAACTCACCGAAAATGCCTTATTGAACAAAGCCGCTACGTTAGCCGCCAAAAAACATGTCTTGTTAGCCAACCCCCAATTACCCCCAGCCCTGGTCAATGCTCAAACCAAACCGTTGAGTCAAGAATTAACCAAGTTAACCAAACGCATTCGTCAATTTCCCGGAGGCGTGGGGGTTGGGGCACCGGGTGGCCCGCCAGGCGAAGAAGAGGAAGAGGCCGGGGATTTGGTGACGCGACCTGTGGAACAATGGTTGAAGCGCATGATAAAAGGTAGCTCGTCCACCTCCAAACCCCCCATTACACCGGTGACCCCGAAAGGCAAAACCACCAGTAAGATTCCCATCAAGAAAGGGAGCCCCTCCACCAGTCGAGGAGACGATATAAGTCGTCGTTTAGAAGCCATTCGAGAACGTTGCAAGACCTTGGAAAAACAAATAGCCGAGAGTGCTAAAGGCAAAGGCAAAGCACCCGCCCGAGAAGTGGAACGATTGAAACCCTTACCCGGTTGGGAAGATTGGTACCGAGGCAAAAAGTTACGACGTCGATTGGATTACGACAGTGACTAAAAGATGCCCACCAAGAGGAGAAGGGGTATCAAACGGAAACACACCCAACGAGGAGGGGCAGTGGATGTGCAAAAATGGATCGCCAAAACGGGGAAGGAATTTCATTGGCCTGGATATCAGTACATGGGCCCTGGCACGCATTTGGCCAAACGTCTGAAACGTGGGGATCCCGGGATCAATCGCTTGGACCAGATTGCTAAACAACACGACATTGATTACAGCCGTGCCAAGAATTTGCAAGATAAATGGAAAGCCGATACTAAGATGATCCAAGCCATTGATCGATTACCCGGCAAGAAAACCAAGACGGAACGCGTGGTCAAAAAAATCATGCAAACCAAGAAACGTTTAAAATTGTAATTTAATGACCCACTGATACAACACATGTTCTTTTGGAGAAAATAAAATATGAAAATGTCAAAGCACTGTCTCATTTTGTTCATGAGTTCTACCACAATGATAAAATCTTATGCCACAAATCAAGCAAGAAGCTACTGGGTGGCCACCGTGGGTCAGGGAAGACGAAACCAAACGCAAAAAGTACCTTCGGGACTACTTCGAGCATGAAGGCATCCAATTGGACTACGACAAGATCCAAAAGAATCCTGGGTTGCGAACCTTAGCCAAAATGTTCTGCCAAATACGATGTTCTGCCAAATAGTCATACGATGTTCTGCCAAATACTAAGACGAGTGTTAACTTACAAAATCCTCCAAATCAAAAGAAGAATCCGTCTGACATTCAATCCATTCCTCAAACGACAAGTCACAAAAAGAAGAAGACAAGTCACTGTCCTTTGAAAGGTCGTTCGACGACAAGTCATTGATGTTGTTGTCAAACGACAAGTCACTGTCCGTTGAAAGGTCGTCCAATAAATCATCAAGCCATTCATACCATACAGGTGGATCCCCCAAATCCAGATCCGTCAGGGAGTCATCCAAAAGTTCACAAAATGAAGGCTGAGGTTCCACCTCAAGGGATTCACAAAATGTCTCCAAATAGGTTTCAACGGGAATAGGTTTCATACAGTCCTCCAATTTGATGGTCAATTTCAGGGGACCCAATGATTTGATTTTCTCTAGCGTTTTCTGTTTCTCTGCTAAGGCCTTTCGCCGTTTCACACGATATTGCGCCATCCACGCCCGTCGGTGTTCCGTTTGGTCACGTTCTTTAAAATACGCCCTCCGCTCTTCCCGATGCTTGGCATAGTACCGTCTGCAGGCCTCACGAGCTTTCGCCCGATACCTCTCCCGATAGCGCTGTTTCTCAGCAGCCACTTTCTCGGGATATCTAGCCCGATACCGTCGTTTCTCGGCGGCCACTCGCTCAGGATGGTTGGCCCGGTACCTGGCCTTGGTAGCCCGCTGCAGCGCCTGTCGTCGCTCTTCTTTGGCTAGGATCTCTGCGACTTCGTCGTCGTCGTCGTCATCGTCGTCGTCGCGTGGTGGGTAGGTCGTGGTGGGGCGTTTGGTGCGGTGGCAGGTGCAGTGGCAACCTTTTTCGCGAGGCATCGGGAGAGGGCGGTGGTGCTGGTGGGGGCGTGAGAGGCCGCTTAAATTCGTACCGCCAGTAGCCGCAACAATAATCTAGTCTCTCCACAAACCAGTTGCAGGTCAGTTGGGGGTAGCACAGTTGATGCAAGCGGGTGGCTCGTGCTGTCCGGGTTGCCTGGGCTGCTTGTTTCAGGCGCTCCCTTTCCTTCAACTTTTCTCCAAAGTCTGTGACGCCTGGGTCGAATACCAACTCCTCCTTGACTTTCTCTAAAATTTCCTCGATTTCGAGATCCGCTTCAAAAGACTCAAAGGCTTCCAACAGCTTTTCATGACGAGAGTCCATGTTGAGATGACTCACCCCGAGGTTCGATCTGTTTTATAGTCTCTGGGATCATTCCTCGCAAAGCCTGATGGTACATCTAAGGAGGGGGGAGGGGGGTCCCCCACCCCATCCCACCCCTCCCAGGGGCACCCTGTGCCCTGGTTGGTGATTGGTTCATGCCCTTCTCCCACGTGACCTTTTTTTTCTATAAAAAACGAGCACCGACCTCCAGCTAGTTCATCTGATCATGACCTCTCAACAAGAGGAGGAGGCGGGGCCCAGTGGCCTCGCCCAAGAGACAAACCTGTTATGCCCGGAAGAGATGGGAGACAGCGAAGAAGATGACTTGTGCAACGATTTGATGGAACATTTGGAACGCCAACACGCCTTCCAAACCCAACTACTCCAACAAAGTGGTGGCGGTATGGATGCTGCTGCTGAGGGTTCCTTCGAGTTTGAGTTGGATCGTTATGTCGATCGTTTGAGTAACCGTATGGGCGTTCGTGAACGGCATTTCAATACCCGTTTACGACAAACGGGGAACTTAATTCCAGATGAAAACATCACAGAAGCACTTCAAGATGGCTTACGTCGAGCGGTGAATCAAGTGTTAGCCACGACTCCCGACCTCCACGATCAAGATCGCCTCTACTTCACCATTGGTTCCAATCGATTACACAACAATTTTCAAGGCTGGGGTTTACGTGCTGGTGAATGGCGTGAAGGAGGTGAACGTATGGATGCCCTCTTCAATCGATTGGCCCAAGCCCTCAACAGGAATGAACAATTTGAAATGGACGATTCGTTTCAATTGTCCATCACCCAAGTCCATCATGCACCTCAGGGAACCGGCAGACGACGCCAGAACAAACCAGGTCACCCCACACTGCAAATCTTGACCAAAACATCGAAATCGGTCATCCGCATCCAAAACAGAGATGAACTCTGTTGCGCCAGAGCCCTCGTGGTCGCCAAAGCCAGAGTGGACCAGCACCCAAAAGAGAAAGCCATTCGACAAGGAAGACCTCTGCAGAGAACCCTGGCTCTAGAGCTACAACATGGAGCCAAGGTGCCGTTGGGTCCTTGCAGCTACGATGCATTGACGGCCTTCAGTGCCGCCCCGTCCCTTGCCAATTACCAGATCATCCTGGTGGACGCCCATCGCTCGTTCCACATAACCACCTTTGGAGACACCCAAGACAAACAATTGATTTTGCTCCACGACCATGGCCATTACGATGTCATTACCCGTTTACCAGGATTTTTCGGGTCCAGTTATGTGTGTGCCCACTGTTGGAAACCCTACAATACCGACGGACATCATCGATGCAATAAAAAACGAGTTTGCGGGGCCTGTCGTCAAAAAGATTGCCCTGATTTCCTTCATGCTTACCCTCGAGGCCTCAAAGCCACACGACGTTGCCACACTTGTCATCGGGACTTTTTCGGAGAGACTTGTTTCCAAACGCATCTCGTCAAGGACCAGGCTGGCAAACCCGTGACCAGCCCTCAGTCCACCATCTGCTTTCTTCGCCGTCGCTGTCCTAACTGTCGCAAACAGGACGTTGGATTAGAAAAGATTCAAAGGCATCAGTGCTACTACGTGGATTGTCGTTCTTGCCATGAGTACGTGCACGGTGAAACCCATCTTTGTTTCATTCAAAGAGCCCCAAAGCCTCAAGAAAAGAAGAGGAAGAGGAAACGTCAAGGAGGTCCTCGCGCTAAACGAGGATCGGCCGCAGAGCTTCAAACCGCCCCGGAGGAGGAGGAGGAAGATGTGGACGACCTGCCACCCTTGCACGTGTTTTTTGATATTGAAGCCATGCAACCCCACGAACAACACATTGCTAATCTCATCGTGGCCGAAACCGAAGACGACGATCAACCTATTCACTTCCCAGGCGAATATTGTACCAGAGATTTTATCGGATGGCTGGATACCTTAATACTCAATGACACCCGACAAGTCAATGTCTTAGCTCATAATTTCCAAGGGTACGATGGTTACTTTGTGGTTCATCAATACCATAGTGACAACCGGATCGTCGAACAGCTCCGGAACGGGTGTAAACTCTTGGAAGTCAAACACGATCGCATCCGTTTCATCGATTCTCTCAGTTTCTTCCAGATGCCACTGTCCGCCTTTCCCAAAACCTTTGGATTAACGGAATTGAAAAAAGGCTACTTCCCTCACAAGTTCAACCTCCCCGAGCATCAAAACTACGTGGGCATCGTCCCGGCCCTCGATTACTACATGCCGGAAACCATGTCTCCCGAAGGCAAGCAAGCCTTGGAAAAGTGGCATCAAGAGCAACGCGAGAAGGAGATGGTCTTTGATTTCCAGAAAGAATTGGTTGAGTACTGTGAATCAGATGTGCGTCTCTTGAAACAAGGATGTCTGACCTTCCAACGGTTGTTTGAAGCTCAAGCGGGCTTCAACCCGTTTGACCAAATCACGATTGCTTCCGCTTGCAACAGGGATTTACGCATGAACCGAATGATCCCTAACAGTATTGCCAGTGAACCCGTCCGTGGTTGGAAGAACTCCATCAATCACTCCAACGTGGCCATCGAATGGCTCACTTGGTGTGCCCAAGAACAGTCCTCGAACATTCAACATGCCAGAAATGCCGGCAAGGTTCGCATCCCAACCGTGGGGTTCGTGGATGGTTACTGCCACGACACCCAGACCGTGTACGAATTTCAAGGTTGTTTCACCCATTGATGTCCCACCTGCTATCCAAACCGCCACGAAAAACATGTGCGTCACTTTGATCGAACCATGCAAGATATCTACGAAATCTCGCAACACAAGGTCCAACAGTTAAGAGAACAAGGGTACACTGTGGTCCAAATATGGGGGTGTGAATGGGACCGTCTCAAAGAAACCAACCCAGAGATCCGATCCTTCGTCGACAACCTGGAGTTGAACGACCCCCTCAACCCTCGTGACGCTTTCTGTGGAGGTCGGACCAATGCGGTGAAACTGTACCATCAGGTGACCCCCAACCAAAAGATCCATTACATTGATGTCACCTCCTTGTACCCTTGGGTCAACAAAACCTGTGTGTACCCCAAAGGACATCCTGAATTCATTTCACAACCGGGTCACACGGACATCCATCAGTACTTTGGTCTCATCCAATGCAAAGTCCTCCCTCCACGTGACCTCTACCATCCCGTCCTGCCCTACCGCCAAGAGGGAAAACTCCTGTTTCCACTCTGTGCCACTTGTGTGAAAGAAGAAATGCCCAACGTCCCCGGGAAAGAACAGCCGAATGCAACCACACCGACGAGCAACGCGTCCTGACAGGGACATGGTGCAGCCCGGAATTAGACAAAGCGGTCGCCTTGGGATACGAAGTCCAGTACATCTACGAAGTCTGGCATTTTAAAGAAACCTGTGAAGGCCTCTTCCGCGACTATGTCAACACTTGGTTGAAAGTCAAGCAAGAAGCCAGTGGGTGGCCACCGTGGGTCGAGGACGACGAAACCAAACGTCTTCAATACATTGAAGACTACTTCCAGCATGAGGGCATCCGCTTGGACTACCACAAGATTGAGAAGAATCCTGGGTTGCGAACCCTAGCCAAAATGATGCTCAATTCTAAGTGCGGCAAGATTGGACAACGGCTCAACAAAACCCAGCTCCAAGAATTTGATGACCCCAAAGCCTTTCACACTTTCCTGGACACCTCCACCTTGGATGTACGTCATGTCTCCATTATGAATGACCAAATGGTGGAGGTACTCTACCAGTACCAAAAGGAAGACATCCCCGTGTCCCCCAACCTCAACATCTTCGTGACTTGTCTCACCACCTGTTGGGCCCGTCTCAGGCTCTATGAAGCCTTAGAGTTACTGGGAGAACGTGTCTTGTACTACGACACGGACTCCGTCATCTATTTGGAGGAACCTGGCCAACCCAGTCCGGTCTTGGGGGATTACCTGGGCGAGTTTACGACTGAATTAGATAATGACGACTACATTGTGGAATTTGTGTCGGGAGGTCCCAAGAATTATGGCTACACCGCAAAGAAAGGCAAAGTGGAATGTAAAGTGAGGGGTTTTCGTCTCAACACCGAAGGCAAGAGTCAATTGAATTACAGCGTCATGCGTCAAAACGTCCTGGACGAAATCCAGAAGCCACTCCAGAGACCGCGTCAGACCCAAGTCAACAAAACGTACCAGATTGTGCGGGATCCCAAAACCTATCAGCTATTCACATTTACGGACAACAAACGTTACCAGTTGGTGTACGACAAGAGAGTGGTAGATCCAAGCAGCTTCTACACCTATCCCTATGGATACCGAGAACATACTTTCCTAAGAGTGCACCATGTCATGCTGATCTTGTCTTCTGAGCCATCAAAAAGGTTGACTGCTATCCGACACTCATCGAAAAGGAACACTTATCCCAAAGAAAACCACGCGCGCCTGTAACACTCACTTTGGAATAAATTATTTTTGGTTTCCAACATGGCGTCTTTCTTTCTTATCAAGTAAGGACCTCCCCCGGTGCCTGAATTGGACTTTGGACTCTGAGCCCGCGTTACTCAGTGGTTTTGCCCCACCCTGAGCCCGCGATCCCTTTTCCCCCTGGTCAGCGGTTTCCCACCCTAGCCAGACGGCACGTCATGTCAGCGTCATGAAATGTCCTCTCTTTTCTTAATCTGAGCCCACCATCATTTTCCCACTGGTCAGCGGTTTCCCATCTCAAATCACGTGACCCCTGAGCCCGCGATCTATTTTTTACAACTGGTCAGTGGTTTTTCCCCACCCTGAGCCCACCATCCTTTTTTATGACTGGATAGCGGTTTCCCACTCCAAATCACGTGACTTCCGGTTCCCATGATGTCATTTCCGGTCATGTGACTTCCGCTTGAGCCCCGCATCCTTATGGGCAGTGGTTTCCGTTACTAGGGGCAACCCAACAACCAATCAGAACACAAATAGCTCTCGACCAATCAGAAGCCTTCCATTTGGGCCAAGTGAGCCCCGTTTACTACTCTCTTTATATTACGAATTAGACACATAAAGAAACAATTCAAATGGTTGTGAAACATACTTACCTGAAACCTCACCGGATAAACTAACTTTGTTTCAGTTTTTTTTGGGGGGGAGGGTGGGCTGCTTATAACTTTTCACATGAAAACTCAAACTTGGTGCGCTGATAATTTAAAAGGGCAGTTCAGTTTTGGGCGGAAGAAAATCTAGCGGTGGACGATAAAAAACAATAGTCTCTCTCTCCGGCCTATCGTTCACATAGCTTTCCCCTGAAAAATTTACGTTCTTTGCCTAAAGCCCCCATTTAGACCAACTATTAGCTCTCGAATCTTCGTTAGTTCAGCCAATCAGGTTTGTTTTTGAAGAACATCGCACTCTCTCTTTTTTAAATAGATTGAAGATTGAACCATGCAGTCAAACTCGCTCGGTGTCTTTTACTTCTGTTTATACCATTATGGCAAAAGCAGAAAATGTAAAAGCGAAGATGTAACTACTAATTATTTCATGCGCGATCAAGTCGCTTTTTTGTACGGGTTTTGAGCACACATCAAGTCTTCAGATCGCGAAAATTGTTGCTATACAGTATTAGACGCAGTATAGGCAACGTACTTATGTGATAGTCGCGTTGGGTAAGACCAAATCGAAGTGCACAATACATCGCTATCACTAAACAAAATGATTCATTGATACGTTTTTCTGAAATTGTATTTTGTGACCTCTAAAGGACCTTCAAAGAGTACAGAAAGCGTCACGACAACTAAATTGGCTTAATCTGAAGCAAAGATGCGATTAAAACATAACAAAACATATTTGGCACCAAACATAGCAGAACTAGTGCCTTCTGGTTTTTTCTGTCCACAACCATGGTTTTTGCTGAGGTCCGAACACATTTTCCCAGGAAAACACCCGTGTTTATCGTAACTCAGTAACTCCCGTAACTCACGTAACATCGAATCGGGTCAGCATTTGGCAAAGGTCCGGACGTCAAACATAGCGGAGCTAGTGCCTTCCGGTTTTTTCTGTCTACAACCCTGGTTTTTGCAGTGGAAGGAACACATTTTCCCGAGAAAGACAACCGTGTTTATGTCAATTGAGTTGCGATCAATAAAGAGCTGTTTAAGTATAAAAATGAAAACTTCATTTGACGTCATATCAGCAGTTTTCAAGTGTTTAATGCTATTCCTCTAGGGTCCAGCGGCTCGGCGGTACTTACAAAAATGAAAAAAAGTTCCAGCAATTAAAGAAAAGTTGGAGCTTAACTTTTAGACTTGACTAAATCTGAATATTAGTTTTTGACATGAACTCAATGATGTATATCACGTAAAAGAGCCAATGTAAGTGGTATCAGGAGGGAAATTAATGCCCGTAGTTCACGAGAAAAAAGCAATCGCTTGAAGAGCAGAAGTGAATTCCAGACGTTTTCTTTGATTTTCGGGCACCGTGTTTGTGCATTTCCGCGGGTGAATTTTCTTTTCACGCCCACCTCAAGATATCAGCGGATTAACGTTTTTTTGCAGAAAAAATAACGACTGTCAAGCAATTTAAAAATTGGTTGGATTCAAACCAATTCCCTGCTGCTTCTCTAAAGTTTCTCTTCCGAAATGTCAGTTTCTCGAACGAGCCCATTTTTAAGGTGTATATCGTGACACTTTGCATTATGCGAGCGCTGTTAATTCGTTTTCTAAAAGTAACCGACCAAATATTTGTCTTAACATAAATTACGATCTATTCCTCAAGCCAAACAGTACGTGAGGCTCAATTTTAAATGTTTGACGCTTTATGAACCTGAAAACGTAACACTGTTATTCAAGATAACGAAAGCCGCAAATGTCCGCCATCTTGAAGTGGGCGTAAAAAGAAAAACTAGCACTCCGCGGAACATCAACATGGCGTTTCCATACAGAGCTCTATAAATTTCAGTCGAACGTTTCGGCAAATACCTCAAAAACGGAATACCCGATACAAATATGCAACTTGGAGAAGTTGTTTATTTGTTAATCTTTTATAACATTACAAATTCTTGGCTTCTTTCATTAACTGGTTTCAATTTTAATATTTTATGGCGTGACAGGGACCGAGAATTTTATAAGACTGCTTCATTCTTCGAAAAGGAGAGGCTTATTGTAAGGATGTCAAAGATAAAACGCTTTTCCACCCTTGCTGTTATTTATGTTATTCTTTTAGAAACAGTCATACTTTAGTCGGTTAGTTCGCCTCAAATCCAACAATTAAGACGGGTCATTGTGGGGCACCGTTATTCAGATTATAGCTAACTTCGAATCGTTGGCAGGTGTAACCACAGTGGCAGAAATATTATCAAGCTGAATTACATAATTTTGCCTTGAAACTCGACGAAGTCTCACACAATAGTGCTATTTTTGTGCTATTTTTTCTCTTCGTTTTCACGACACCGTCTATCCCCATCTACTGTTTTATGAATTACCTTCACCACTGTAATTGTGACTTCCTTCCAATTTATAGCAAACGACGTTTTAAAAAATTTAAACACAGATGGCCTTGTATTTATTGAACAAAAAATAGGTTAAGGTGTATATTTTAATTCCACTTACAGCAGAATACACTTTTTCGTGCAGTTTTCATTAAACCGGATAACAACTTTCATTTCTTATCGTTTGATGTTCTGACAGCTATTCTGTCAATAAATATATTTTGCATTTGTCTTAATAGATTCTTAGTATAACCTGTAGGTAAACAGGCGGGTAAATACAAAAGGTGTTTAAACCTATTTCATTCTTTATTGTATATGAAACAAAACTGATTCAAAAAATCTTTTGAAGTTAGGGACAATAAACTCATGACAATTTCTTATTAAGAATTAGCCACCAATTAGAAAGATTCCCGGTATGTGAAAGGATATTGTTGAGTTTGTTATATTTCTGTGTGCTACTAAGTCATATAAATGCACCGGGAAGATTATAAATGGCTGCAAGGTGAGCGTGCATCATTCTAGCAAAACTACATCTTGCAAATTTGAACAGGAAAACATACTTATTCACATCATTTTGCTAACTCTCTGTTTTCTATCGTAGTTGCCCAGTTAGTAAATGGTGGATTATAACGTGCTTTGGTGTCATGTTTCCAATGTAGTTTCCATTCTCGTTCATTTCAGTAAGTTAAGATGGAAAGAAGAATTGTCTACATTACACTGTTTATTGTTCTCTCATTCGTACAAAAGGTAAACACAGAAGACAGAATGTTTACTATCGGTAAGTGTTACTTATTTTAATGTAAATACATTTATTTGTATTTTCACGTGTTTCCATAGTCAGTTTTTTTGACTAGAAGAAAAGCTGGTCACTGATAACAACATATATATATATGATAAAATTTACACCGGTAGTTTATGGTTCATTGTGAGAGATAGTAGTTGATGGGTGTTATAGGTGTAGGTACAACATTTTAAAGGTCTGCATGGCATTTCACACTAGATGCTCGTGACACCTTAATAACGTTTTTATGTTGTTGTTGTTGTTGTTGTTGTTGTCAGTGTTGTTGTGGTTGTTGTTGTTGTTGTTGTTGTTGTTGCTTATTTTGTTGCTATCAACCTGTTTGAAAGTGACCAAACGCCGCATTGAATTCCCCGTAGCCTCCTCCGCAGGCATTTCACTCACTAAAAACACATCAAATAACAAAAAGACCGGACAAGGGTTTGCGGTTCCTGTGGCGAGCGGAAACAAGAGAAGAAGTGGAGGCTCCAAGTTTGCTCTTTGATTTGCCACAGGACACCCACAACCCCTCAAAAAGAAACAAAAACAACAGAGACACCTGCGAATCCTGAGAATAATAATTTATAATTAAAATAATTTATGAATTTATTTTGGGCATTTTCCATGAAGTAATGATCAAATGCCCTTTACAATCTAAAAAAGTAGTAAAATAAAAATCTAAAAAAATAGTAATAAAATAGAATAAAAATGACAGAAATAGGAATAAATAAATGAACATCGTGAATATATAAGGAAAGGCTAACTTAAATAAGTGAGTTTTAAGAAGAGCTTTCAAAGAATTGACAGTTTTCATTCTTCGTATGAGGTAGGTAGAGAGTTCTGTAATCTACGGGAGGCCATAGCGAACTACAATCTTGGACGAAACTAGTTCAGACAAAGGTAATTAGCGCGCGAATTTCTCAATTTTCCTGTCTGGAAACATCGACAATATTGCAGAAAGGCTTTCCCTCCCCCCTCCCCTCATTCAATGTTGTTTCGAAGGACTGAGGTTTCATCAGGGCAATTTTAGTGGCAAAGCAACATTGATAAGGGGGAGAGGGGGCAGATTTGTCGTGGTAAGTGGTTTTCAAGGTCAAAGTTCTCATTCGTTGCGAAGTGTCTCAACAGATTTGTCCGAGATTGGAGGTCTCCCAGTGTACGATATGACCTGCATACCGGAGTGCTTAGCAAATGTTTACTGGTTGATCGTAAATTGTATCTGGTGCCATTGGGTGGCTTAAACGCTATCAAATTACGTATGTAACTAGGTTTCACAGGTTTGAGAGATTATGAGAATCAACTGAATAAGAGATTGAATGAACACAAAACTCATCAGGGCTGGTTTGCTACTCGCATTGTTTACCACACATAGATATAATATTGCACTTCCCTAAAGGTTTCTTTTTCTCCGATGTTATGCAGGTCTTCTCGGTGGAAATTTAACAGGGCATGACGCTGTTAACTTCGTTCTCAAGAACAATTCTAGTTCAAATAATGTTTCAGTAGTCTTTCAAACGTATGACGCATCAGAAAATATCAGCCTATGTAATCAAGGTAAGATATGAAGATACTTTTTTAAACTGCAGTAAAGCGAGGAAATAACGTGATTAAATCTAAATGTTTTGCCCTTTTGGGTGGACTACTTCAAATGGCTGCTACGTCCCTTTCTATAGTCCAACCCCATTTGATCTCTTTT
The DNA here is from genome assembly GCA_964030785.1 of Siderastrea siderea. Taxonomy (NCBI): domain Eukaryota; kingdom Metazoa; phylum Cnidaria; class Anthozoa; order Scleractinia; family Rhizangiidae; genus Siderastrea; species Siderastrea siderea. The sequence goes on along the minus strand of OZ034966.1, from coordinate 51,237,934 downwards.
CCTTAATTTGGCTTAATCCTTCAGTTGTAGCAAAGAAATATGATCAGTTTTAATGGGAGCAATGGTGAATAATTCTAAAATAACCTTCATTTCAGCTTGTTCAGCATTTCATCAACAAAATGTCATTGCACTCATCGAAGGAAGCCACACAAAGACCTCCGCATGCGCACTCTCAACAGTAACTGGCATTCCTCTCATCCGTCTCCATGGAGACAGAACACCACTGGATCAATGCGAAAAAGCGGTACAGATGTCAGTGGGATACAGGGACTACGCGCATGCCTCACTTGACATACTCAACTCATTTCAATGGAAAAAGCCTGCACTCGTATACGACGGTAAAATGTTCTCCCTTTTTGTTTTATCGAATGAAACATTTCAGTTTTACTTGCTTTTTATGTTTGTGTTGTTCTTCATAGTATTTTGATACCTTTTTACTTGTTTGGTTGTGGTTTGCATGTATACTTTTTTTTTTTTCATTTTATCATTTTATTTATGTAACACTCTGCGATAGGCATTTTTGGCGATTTTACTACAACTACCCTGATTCATGTTCAAATTTAGTAGTCTCGTGAAAGTTCAAGGCTTGTCCACTCCGATGCGCTTTCGAAAACCTTCGTCTTTTAGTGTCTCCCAAACGATGAAAAAATCTGTGTTCACGCTGGCGAATTACTTAGGGACTGTGCAATAATTACCTGGAGGGGGGAAGGGTTGGGAAATGGGTAAAATGCGGCTCAAAATTAAGTCGCACCCCCCCTCTCTTTAAGCAAAAATTAACTTTAACCTCCCCTCACCTACTGATAATATTAAGGTCAACCCCCCCCCCCCTCCCTGGCTTCCTTCCCCCATTGGTTCCCTCATACCTAATTTACGTGTTGGATGTCTTCCTCAGGCACAAAAAGTACTTCAAATGACTCGTCAACGTATGTGTTCTCTCCATCGGAATCACTTGACTGATTCTGAAGTTGTGTCGTCTTTTACACCAGTTATTAAACTTTTCATCTTCCAGAACATCTCTGGCAGCATTTCCACGTGCGTGGCTGAGAACTTAACCTGAGAAAACAGCCGACGTTTCGCGACGACGTGCACTACCCAGATCTTGGAAGTGCTTCTGATTGGTTGTGCCGCGAGGGAATTTTCTTTCAACCAATCAGAAGCACTACCAAGATCTGGGTAGTGCACGTCATCGGTATGGAATTTCTACGCTCGTTTCTCAGACGTCGTTTTGCGAGGGCTCAAGTGGCGACCTCGCGAAACGTGGGCTGTTTTCTCAGGCTACTGAGAACTCGCTCATCTTGAGACCGTGTTGTTTCAAATACATTTTGTGCTGGTTGTTCGTAAGCGCTTTTTTATCTTTTTCATTTTTCCAAGAAATATTAGACGGAAGAGTGTTCCTTTCTCTTACTCCTTTTTTCGCCTTTGCATCCAAGAACACAAGGTGCTCTACATACCTTTTATACGCAGTCTCGTCCACGTTGTACTGGGAACAGAACTCTTGCAAAGACCTTACTTCAGAGGAGGACAATTTTCTCTTGTTGAACAATTTCTTTATCTGGACACTCGAGAGAAGTTTATAAGCTTACTTTGCTAAATAATCAAACTGTTTATATTTACTGCTATTAAATTCAACAGTTGGGTTTTCCATTCTCTTTAATTATAATACCATGTAGGCTACCCTACGTTGGCATCTTTGTTTTTCATTGAATAACATCATAGTGCAACTTTTACAACGTTTAAGGGTCCCTGTTTCTTTAAAACCTGGTGCCAATAAAGTAGCACTGTTTCAATATATAACAGAGGCATTCCTTTCCTACTACATGACAGATAGGAAAATATTAAATAATCAGCCAGTTCAGAAATCAAAAGACCTGGACTTGATATTTTCCCAGTTTAATTCCAGTGTAAGCAAGTATAAATGTTTGAACTCTAATAGCTCTTCTACCACTTTTCCAGTTTGTGAGAAAGAGTGAAAAAAGTAATGGCCCCCCGACCCTGTATGTATTAAGATTTTACAACCAACCCCGCCTCTCTCTAGTTATGATTTTCCCCTATGCCTCCGCTCTGGTTTCCCATCCCCCCCTCCAGGTTCAGAGATCAGCCAGTTCAGAGATCAAAACACCGGGACTTGGTATTTTCCCAGTTTAATTCCAGTGTAAGCAAGTATAAATGTTTGAACTCTAATAACTCTTCTACCACTTTTCCAGTTTGTGAAAAAGAGTGAAAAAAGTAATGCCCCCCCCCCCCCCCACCCTGTATGTATTAAAATTTTACAACCAAACCCGCCTCTCTCTAGTTATGATTTTCCCCTATGCCCCCGCTCTGGTTTCCCATTCCCCCCTCCAGGTAATTATTGCACAGTCCCTCAAAATCTGTATGGAAGAATGGAAAGATACGTTTACTGGTTCCCAGGCTTTTTCAGAACTTTTTCCTGCCTTGCATGCTTCAATGGCACCCAAGATTCTTTCGGCTTCTGCATAATAAGCTATTCCGTCAGCGTTTTCGGAAAGCTCCGTTTTTGCCGTCCATAGAAGAACGTTAGACGTCCGTTTTCTAAAGTCTCCACTTTGGAACGCGTTCCCGAAAACCTCCCTTTTTATCGATAAACCTCTTATAGGGTGGATGGTCGGCAAATACGCATTAAGAAATCTGCGTTTCCAAACATAAACGCATTATTGTGGACTGGGCATCAGAAAATAAAATAACCATCCCTCGGAAGGGATCTCATGATTGTTGCAGAGGACGCCCGGACTCGCGAGCAGACTACAAGGATTTGTATGGAACCTCATTACTAATCACTAGTTTAGCCAGGAAACTATAAATGACAATGAACAGCCAATTAAGTTTACATAAGAAGAAAAGGGGAATGTACCACAGATATTCCATTTGCACGGCAGGTCAGCAAATTCAAACTTTGCATCATACAAGATTATTATGTAATCAAAACCCGAAACAAGTGTAATCATGATAATACTCCAGACATCCTAGTTATCTGGTACATTATCGCCTTAAAGTAAGAAAAGTGTCTCCGACATAGAGCGAAGTTTCTCTCTTGGAAATACCGAAGATCTAGCGAACATCAGCGAACCTACACGACAGCTCACGAAAGTAACCCAGACATGTGCTCAGGAATGAGCTCAATTCCACTACAATATCTTATAGTTGCTATTGCAAGATAAAAGTGAAGAGGGTTGGCGTGGTAAAAATGGCTTGCAATATTCCATGTATATTCCATTTAGTTTTTTCGTAGACGAAATTGTAAAATAACGGCGGCAGTAAAATATATTTGCTCGTATTTGTATTTGTTTCCACTTTTCTTAGAAACTCGTTTACACGAAGCCGGGTATTTCTACGCCATTTCCCAGAATTCAAAGCTGACAGTGGATTTTGTTCAGCTTGCTGACCAGGAGGAAACTGAGGATCATGCAGCACCAATATTAAGAGCCATGGAACATATTGCAAACCTTGATCCTGAAGTTATTCTTATTTACACGGACACAAATTACATTGAACTTATGCTGCAAAAGGTGATTAAACGTAGTAAAAAGATACGTTTTTGTAATTTTCGTCTCTGTAATCGTTTTCTTGTAGCCGATTTCACAGACTGCTGCGTTATTTGCAAACATCACTAACATAAAAGTAACCTTAATTCTTTCACTCCCAAGAGAGCCTAATCAAAATTCAAGACAAATCTCAAATTTCATTTTGTAAAAAACTTACGTCTTAATTGTACCATGTGAAAGTACTACTGAAGAGGCTTATTTGAATGGTCACACCATGGGATTTCTTCCGCAGACTTGGAAGTTGGAGTCACCTTTATGTCTCCATAACTTACTCTGGAAGTGAAAGAGTAAACATCAGAAATCTCAGGGTGAAGACAGGTTTACCGTGGAATTTTATTTAGCTTTCTTCGATCTGACTGGTGATGATTTAATCCAGAGTTTCAATACTGGATATGAAAAAGAATGCTATCAATTTCTCAGCGAAGAGGGATTATAAGCCTAATACCCAAAGATGATGCCATGTCAAATGATGTTCAAAATATCTCAAGAAATTACTATTTCCTCCGTCTGTAAACTAATTTCTGCGGAAATTTTCCTCGATTTTTTGAGACCGTGGGCTAATCAAGGTTCAGGCCTGCCGAGAATAGCCCTTGGTTACAAAATAATCATGGGTTGCAAAAGAAATACCAAATTCCTGATAAATTAAGATCCGCCTTAACCCTTTCACTCCCAAGATTTCCTTAAATCCAAATTCAAGACAAATCCCAAATTTTTTTTTGAAAATACTTAAAAATAAATAGTACCACGTTAGAGGGGTATCATTTGAATGGCCACACCATATAGGATTTCATCCACAGACTCAAAAGTTACAATCACGTTTTAAATACCTCCATAACTGACTCTGCGATTATCATGACTCATCTTAGCAGCCGAATCAAGGTTCAAAGGCCCGTGTGTGCTCACTGCAGCCAATGCAAAGAAAGCATATAAGCATAAGTATCACATTCAGCGACCACCACGTGTGGAGATTTCACTTTTTACTAGGTTTTCTTGAATATGTAAGAAATATGGTTCTGGCCTATTAAATCAATCGTAAACTTATTCTGGACAAGAGGTTATTAATGGGCATGTCTCTCAGTTACCTTCTTTTTTTTTAAAGGAACCTTACAAAGGCCGCTCATGGATACTTCAGGGACAGGTCTGACTACCTTCTGAGCTTTAATTTATAGAATTTTTGGTGCGGTGCAACAGTAGTTTTCAACGAGCGTTGTTCGAGATATTTTGTTGTACACCACTCTCACCTACTCCAGGTTTAACTTATTTCATCCAGATTTAAGAAGTGGCTCTGTATTTACCAAATGGAGATAGCTTTACTAGGGATATACATTTTGCCTGGGGGGAGAAGCAATGTTAGTCTCTTCAAGCTAAAAAAAAACCGGAAAACCAAAACACAAGTTAAGAGCCCGATGTTCATAAAGTCACGCAGTTCATGGATCGTTTCTTGAAAATTTTGACAAGGTTTACTGACGTTTACTCGAAGACATAGCCCAGCTTCAGGAATTAATTTATCAGTGTAAATTAGTGTCAGTATTCTTGGTTTTCACTGTCACGCCATAAAATATTAAAATCAAAACCAATTGATGAAAGAAGCCAAGAATTTGTAATGTTATAAAGCATACACAACTAAACAACTTCACCAAGTCTCAGATCTGTATGGTATTCCGTTGTTGAGTTATTTGCCGAAACGTTCGACTGAAATTTGCAGAGCTCAGTATGAAAACGCCATGTTGGTGTCCCTCGGATGGGCACAAACATGGCCACCGGAAATCAATGAAAACATCTGGAATTGACTTCTGCTCTTCCAGCGATTACTTTTCTCTCTGAACTACTATACAACCACATTAATTTGTCTCCTAAGGCTTGAACTGTCCAAACTGCTAAAAATCACAAGGAGAGTCCGTTTTCGCACAGGAGAAAGCTTTGTCACGGACGCTGTGTTGGTGTCACGGAGGGTGAAAAGCCAGAAATTTAATATTCTGTATTTTCAAAACGAAGACGCTACCGAGCTGAAAATTTGTGAAAAGATATATTTTTAAGTCATCTTCAACCTGGTGGGGATATAAAATCTGAAGACCTCGCGATTTATGATTTTAGAATTTTATGACGTCATGTGAAAACCAACAATTAGATTCTTTTTGTCTGCATAATTGTAGAGCAGGTGTCTCGATACAGTTTTTTGGGGACCATACCTAACTTTTTTAATCGGCTCTTAAGACAGTCTTCTCCTTGTCAGATCAACGTGAAATTTACAATACTTGTTGGTTTTGGATTGAACTTTAGCGTGGTTAACATTTTGTAAAAATCGATATTTCCATGACAACGATAAACAAAAATCCTCGAAAACAGTAAAATTGAAATTTTGCCGATCCAGATTTCGCTTTGAAAAGCAAATACCAACATCTTAAACTGTGGTGCATGGCAAACAAAATATACAAGAAAAAGAAATTCTGTATGTTTGTTTTGAAGTAAGTCGTAAAAGCATTTCCAACCTTAGTTTTTGCCTAGTAATAGTAAATGCACCGAAAAATAGTCAATGCTTTGATGAAATGGCTAAAAAATACTGTTAAAATGTGTCTTTTACTTACTATTTTATGCCTAGAAGGGTTCGTTGAAACTGGTGTTCGCAATCTCGAGAACGAATTGTTTTTCTAAGATCATTCGCATAATAATTTTGTGGTAATTTTTGAATTTGAGCGCTTTTGCAAAAATCTTCAGAACGGCTCGATAGATTTTTTTAAGACATTAAACACGCGTGCTTGACGGTCTCTAGTTAGAGAACGAAATATAACAGTTATTTAAAATACTATAAGCGAAGCAGTTGTCTGTTTAAACCTATTATATCCGAAAAGCTTCCAAAAACAGTTCTGTGCATTTCTAAAAGCGCTCGAATTTCAAACAATTTGTAGCCGCAAAACTTACGCCATAGAGTTAAGAATGTTTGGACGGTGTTTGTTTGTTTTCAAGTTAGAGAACGAAATATAAGGGTTACTTAAGTAACTATAAGCGAAGCAGTTTTGAGTTTAAAGCTATTTTATCCGGTAAATAATGAGTGTTCATCAAAGTGCTCGAATTTTTTCGCGGCTGCTAAAACCTACGCAGCATTTCTTCGATAAGTTTATTACAAGGGCTTCGAAGCTCCCCAAATCCTTTCTTTCGGGTAATCCCAGTAAAATGTCGGCGAATTGCCAGTATAAATTTTTGACCAGACTAATAGTGGCAGTTCATGTTATTTGTTAACATCCGAACGCAATGAAGATAACCCATTTAAACAGTCGTGAATAAGTTTTATTTTGTTGTTGTAAATGAGCGCCGTTACAAGTTCATTCAAGCGAACAGCCAATAATCCAAGGAGATTTGACAAGCCTTGACAGTTAATGACAGGATATGGAAACATTGCAAAAACCAAGCAAGACGGCTCATGAGTAAAATATGTGTTCAGTTTGATGCCCGAAAAAAAAAATAATCAGGCTGTGCTCAGCCTCTAGAATGACCTTTCGAGCTTGGTTTTACAGAGCAGATCCCCAAAATATTGGAAGACAATTCGGAACACTTTCAGGCTTTTTGAGAAACACTTTTGGAAAGCGAACGAGCCAAAAAAAGCCCCGAAATATATTTCAGACCGAAACGTTTCAGGACTATTTTTGAGAAACGAACACCAGTTTATTCCTTGGCGGCTCCGCTTTTAGGCTTGGCTAAATCTATATATTATACAAAGCCTTTCCAGCTTGCAAAACAAGAAAAAAGAATACTGTACTATTTAAACAATAGAGTTTTTCTGTCGAATTAAGGCACTATCCTGTGATAGATTGTCCGAGGAAATTTGATGTTCACAACAAATATAAGCGCCAGAACGTAGTTCAAGGGCTTAAATAAAGTTTGAACATCAAATCTTCGAGGGAACCTATCACACTTAGGACCTGAGACACAAGCACCTTTTTGTTTTTATTGTAAAACGTTAAATTTTGAGCAAAGTTAATGCCAAAAACGGCCACTATGTGCTGAAAGGGGCCCGCTGAGGAGAGACACTATCGCGTCACGTGATCGATTTCGACCAATGAGAGCACGCCAAAATTTAGCGTTGTACTATCACACTATATCGTAAGACATTCACTTTTTCTTTTTCCAACTTAGGTGCCAGTGAACTTAAGTTCTCACCCAAATAATGTGGTCTTAGCAATGAAGCTTCCGTACATTAAAGCACTAATTATAACAATAAAACGTTCTCTGGTTAAAAGTTTAAAAATCTAATATCAGCTTTCGACAACCGTCCTGTTGTCTTCAACGGATAGAAAAAGCGACCATGTAAAAAGTAGAGAAATAATAAAAAACGGGCCCTGTCGCCTATTTTTAAGATTAATTTTAAAAAGCTAGAAGACAATGTTACAATTAGAGGAAACCCAAAAATACCGGTTCGGTTTCGGTTACAATTAATTGCTTTACCGGTTCTCTGAAACTATAATTACGTATGTTTGACTGCTGGTCGCTTTAGGATGGACTGCAACTTGAAAACATTAGGCTAATTTAGTTAGTTTTCTAATATCATTTTAGTGGCTATTTCAATGACCAAGATTTGGGGATTTCTTTAATGGTGCCTCTAATTTCTTGCAATTGCAAACGATCAATCATATACATTTATTTCCTTCTTAGGACGAAATTGCACTTGTTTATGACGCCGTTGCAACTTTTAATAAGATATCAAATGATCAATCATATACATTTATTTCCTTCTTAGGACAAAACTGCACTTGTTTACGACGCCGTTCAAGTTATTACTCTGGCGCTAAACACAGAGCCGTGCTTATCCATGAATGGGTCTGACATTGATTCTAACGATAGAGTTGCAATGTTAACTTGCTTGAGAAAGGTAAAAAGTTTGTATGGTTAATATTTAGGTTGTCAGCCTCTTACCTTAACTGTGTGTTCCTTTTCTTGTTTTCATGTTTCTTTTTTCAGCTTAGTTTAGATGGTTTGACAGGAACTGTCCAATTTACTGAGCATGGAAATCGAAGAGGAATTACACTGCAAATTTTAAACCTCCGGAACAACTCCTTTGTAAAAGTAAGAACATATACCAAATGTTTTGGAAAGTTCCAGTAAATTTACACATTTTGTGTAACATACCTTTTGATGTTATATATTTCTTTCCTTAGATAGGTACGTGGAATACAACTCAAGGTATTATGATGTTTGAAAACATCGCACATAACGTCCAGACCTCAAACCCCGGAAGGACGTTGGCAGGAAGAAAGTTAAAAGTCGTCGTTGTTGAGGTAGTGAGGACAATGTAGAGATTGTAAATTTTTATTTAAAATACAAAAAAACATTTTCATTACATCACAATCGTCATCACCATCGTCGTTGTCGTCATCACTACCATCACTAATATCAAATAGTTATTATCTTATCGTCATCATTCTTAATAACTTAAATTGTTAACAGCTTGTTTGTTTGCTTTATTTTGTTTTTCTTCACCAAACCAGAATCCGCCTTTCCTTATGAAGACGAAACAGGGTAATAGCACTATTACATATGAAGGTTATTGCATTGATCTGCTAAATGAACTGGCGAGAGTTCTCAAGTTTACTTACGAGATATACTACTCCCCAGATGGAATGTTTGGCGGCTTAAATGAAAATGGAGCCTGGAATGGAATGATTGGCGAGTTAGTAAGCAAGGTTTGTGTTATTGTTGGCTGCAGTTGTTATTTATCTGGAGGCAGGGAGGTTCGTGTAGAACGTGCATGTTTTCTGATTTGGCCCTTGCTCTGCGCTTGCCAACTGGAAGTCTAAAAATGGGTGCTTTAAATGCCAAGGCGCATCTTTCTCTAAACACGCGACAACAATTCTTACCCAAGAAGTATTTTCAATTAATTTTTATGTAATGGTGGTAGCTTTTAATGTAAAAACATTTCGGCCATGTAATTATTCAGAAACGTGCCCTTCTCTTCCCTTGTGCATGACTCAGACCGATCCACCCCAACCTTAATGCACTCTTATAAAAATTAAGAGAAGAAGCGTTCAAGTTTTTTTCTTTCTTTTTCTTCTGTAAAGCGCGCTGACATCGCAGTAGCTTCTTTGACCGTAACTGAAGCTCGGGAGAAAGTGGTGGACTTCACAGTTCCTTACATGTTCTACACCGAGGACATTCTGCTGAAGAAACCGTCATCCAAAGAAAACACTGATCTGCTACAGTTTTTACATCCTTTTCACAGTCACGTTTGGTATTGCACGCTGGCTACAGTGGTGATTGTTTCAATTGCTGTGTTTGTAATAAATCACTTCAGTCCTTATGGGTACAAAGACGAGAATGGTCAAGGAACGTCTGAGGAATTTAGTTATTTTAACAGTTTATGGTTCACATTGGCCTGCTTGCTGCAACAAGGCGGGGATAACACGCCTAGGAGCTTGTCAGGTAAGACAATTCTTATGCCTAAACCAGCCTAACCACGATTTTGAGGTGCATCTAAATCAGACTTGCCCTTAAGTCCTGGTAAAACCAGCCTTACTACATTTTACCAGACTTGTATCTGTCGCAAAAACCTGTAAGTCTTGTTCTTACCTGAAAATTACCGGGCTCTTGCTACAAGGGTAAGCACCGATATAACAGCGCTAAATACTTACATCATCCACTGACAAGAGTGAAACTTTAAAATGGTTGAGGTAGTGATTCTCGGAATAATGTCAAGAGTTAGCTCAGTCTTTCCATCTTGAGGTCGGTTATTTAAAATCCAGGTTCTTTCCTACACACACCATCTGCTTTTAACCAGGTGTATTTACCGGTGGATAGTGTAACCCTGGAAGGGTTAAAGGAAGAGGGCACAACAGGCTACCTTTAAATCCAGCCATAAGAACACCAACTGACGTTGTCTGTAAATGCCAAACAAATGTAAGGCTTCATAACGGCAGTGTGGGTTAACATACTCTTGTGGTAATTTTCCAGTCAGTATTTTTGCAACCAAACACATTAGTTTAAAATCTCTCCTGCAAGCAAACTTTAATTTTTTTTTAAATTAACATTCTGCTGGTTGTTGAAGACATATGTAGTTGTTATAGACCGAGCTTGATGCCCAGATGTAGAGACATTGATCTTTTAGTTCAAATATTGACCGAGATGAGTCGAAGCCGAAGTCTAGGGAAGTTTGTGATTAAAATACAGACGCACGAATGACGCACGCAAATCATCACTACAAAGGTTTTTAAAAACATTCCTAATTCTGTGGGGAATAATCGATGTCAAAACAATGCTTAAAACAAATAGATTCAATTTGGCCGTAAGTGTGTACTCTGATAAAGGACAGAGGATACCATGTTTTGCCGTCATCTATGCCCAACAGAGTACACATGCACGGCTAAATGGAATCTACTTGTTAATTAAGATGTCCCTTCAACAACTTTTAGGTCGCATTCTCACTGGATGCTACTGGTTTTGTATTCTTATCTGGATCTCAACGTACACCGCCAACCTGGCCGCCTTTTTTACAGTAAAGAACGCGGAATATCCCATCAATAGCCTTGCAGACCTCGCAAAGTCCACTTATGGAGTAGGAGTGTTAGATTCGTCAAGTGTGTATGAGGCATTCAAGGAAAGTCCACTTGAAACACAACAAAAAATTTGGTACCGAATGAAAGCTGCCGGAAACTTCCCTCAAAGTACATCTCAGGGTGCTCAGTGGGTCAGAGAAAGAGAGAAATTTGTGTTTATCAACGACGGACCAGCGCTTAGACACCTTGCCAACCAGCCCCCCTGTGATCTCACTACAAGTAAATACCACAAATATTTTACGCATCATCATCATCATGTTTTATTATTAGAATTAAATTAACCTAAGCCACATTTACAAATCACGATTTCTTTGAAATTTGGTAACTTGTTTCCACATCAATTTGTTATAAAAATCTTTCCAAGGTGTTTGTGTTTAGCATGTGCGTCGGCGGAAATTGTGCCTCAAGCAGAACGGATTGTGCCACGAACAAAAAGCTAGCAAATGCGATTAAAACCACTTTGTAGGAGTCTTGAGAACATCAATCACCCTATCACAAGAGAAAACAGTGATACTACATATGATTATACTCGAACATTCCATTTGATAAACCCTTTCACTCCCACGAGGAAACAAAGTCAACCACTTGCAAATTTGGATGCCATCTAAGTAATCAATAAAAACAAAGCTAAGCAGTGAGGTCATCAAGTGGATCTGTTTCTGTCTGTCTGTTTGTCTGTTTGTTTTTCTTTGTTTTTTGCTTAATTTACCTGTTTGCTTTTATTCCTTTAAATGCGCAATTTTTTAGTTGCTTTCTTTCCACTTTGTGCTTGGGTGTTAACCCTTTCATTCCCAGATGTAACATATGGAGACAATAAAGGTGATTCTACCTCTGAGTCTGTGGATGAAATCCTATGGTGTGACTATTCAAATGAAACCTCTACAGAAGTACTTTCACGTGGTACTATTCACAGTTAAGTTTTTACAAAATGGAATTTGCCATTCGCCTTGAATTTTGATTTTAGGCATTCTTTAGGAGTGAAAGGATTAATAACAACCTTGATAGCTTGAGTTGACGGAAAGCACAGAATTCATATAGCCAGTGAATTCAGCAAACGCTTTTTTTTTCTTTTTCTTTAAAGTTCCAGGTCTTACCAATACTAAGGGACTTTCATTCGCTCTTCAAGCCAATGATCCGCACACTAACGACTTCACACTGGCTATTTTACGACTTCAGGAAAACCATTTCATTGACGCGATCAGACGTAAATGGTGGGAAACCTCGAACAGCTGCCCTGAAGAAGAGAAATCAAGTATGAAAGTTACCTCTACTAGTTTCAATACACATTGTATGGGTCTAAAGCAGGTTAATGTCTTTGCATGACGCTTACAGTCTTCCATTCAGGTTTCCTCCATCCAAACACTCCTGTTTATGGCACATCTGCACCATAATACTTCCTAGTCGCTGTCTATATCATCTCTCTACATCTTCAATGGTCTCCCTCTCAATCTCTGTCCATTCCTAGGCCTACACACTGTTGTTCTTAACGTCCCCCTTCTGTCATACATACAGGCGTCATGGTCAGCCCACTTCTACTTATTCTTGCCACATGGGTGGTAACGTCCTGAAATCTTTACTTCTCCCACTTATTGTAAAACGTACAGCTAGAATTTATCTCACGAGGTCAACTCGTTCATGAGTAACTAACATCAACTAGTCGGCCGTTAGGCTGTTTGATGAGTTTGATTGCAATTTTGTTTTGTTGTGGGTCTTTCGAGTTTGTGTGTGTGTGGTTTGGGGTTGTTGTTGTTGTTGTCGGTGCAAATACGATAATCTCATGACATTAGGTTCAGAGTATAATAGACCCAAACGGACGAAATGTTTGTGTCCACTCTCCAATGGTAGAAATGTTAAGTAACTGCATCATCTATATCTTTGCGCCCTACTTTATTGAGTAAATTCATTAAGCCGAAACCACTTGAATAAAAAGTTGATTGTTCAGCAATGCCACCATGTTCTACAAAACGAGATTTCAGAGTCAAGTTGAGTAGGTGAGAAATGTTTAATAAATCTCTCTTCTACTTTAATTTCAGTACTCTCTGGAAAGAGAATTGGTCTGATGAGTATGGCTGGTGTATATATTGTGATGGCTGTTGGGGTGGTTCTGGCATTCCTCACACTGATCGCTGAGATTTACTGGAAGAGGAGAGGAAAGAAAAAGCTTAACATGAACACAATTTGAAAGTATGAATATTTTAATTGATTTTAAAAAAGGCTTACAAACGCGCTTTCGAGATAACATATTTAAAATTACACAATCCCGCATAGTCCCATATGATCGACAAACATTGTTTTTCATTGATTGATTGCTTCCCAAAAGTTACCCATTGTTCCAGATTCTAAGCTGACCAGCCAATTCACGTTTACCCATCGGGTAACTATTTTTCTTTGTAGTCACATGCTCGTAGCAAATTTGCTTTTTTTAAGTGCACTGAAGGAAAGGATACCTGTAGAACTGCCTTATTACCTTTGACATATAAGCCGCTTACGTGTAAGCATATCACCGTAAGATAACCATGACACTGAAATGGGACCCTAAACAAAATAATTGTGTTGTGTTAGACCAAAATCTGGTTCTTACAATGATATCAATTCTCGGCCTCGTTCTCGTGATTCTATGAACGGTAACTAATAGTTGATACAAAACATTTATAGGTAACGTCAAGCACAGGACCCTGTTCAGCTCGCACTGCTTCATCTCCAGTTTTGACAGCTAAAAACGAAGAGAAGCATTAGAAGCATTAAGTATTTTTCCAGGATACGTCACCATTAGTCGCTATTTTCTCAAACACGTACGAGTATCAAGTTACAGAGAGACAACTATGAGTAAAAAGTCTTGCCCTAAGATACTATACGAAAAATGCGATCTAGATACAGAAAGACAATTAATTTTGGGCGAATCCTTGCGTTAGGCTACGACGTGATTGTAGTAATCAAGGTGCAGAAAACAATGTGGACGAAATGCCTTGTCATACGATACGACACGAAGGGCAGTGATCAAGTTACAAAGAGACAACTCTTGGCACAAGATGCGACACGGTGGGCAGTGATCAAGGTGCGAGGAGACAACTTTGGGCAAAATGTCTTGCCTCAGGATACGACGTGAGGGGGATTATCAAAGTGCCAAGGATACAACGCGAGGCCAGATTAAGATGTGGCGAGACAACTAAGGCAACATCTCTTGCCTTAGAAAAAGGCACGATGGTAGTGATCAAAGTAAAGAGAAACAATTTTGCTGATAAGCTCTTTGCCTTAGGATACGAGACAAGGGCAGTGGCTAGGGATGAGAGAGAAAAAAATTTGGTGATTAACTCGAAAGTATATGCTACTTTGGCCACCACACACATCCTGTAGCCTTCATCGTAATTTATTTCACTTTATCTTAGTATATAATTAGTCAAAAAGTATATACCTATACCATGTAAATTTCATGACTCTTTATCAGTCCACCTTTTTCTGTAAATAGTGTAAAATAAAATAAAAAAATGACCCACGGTCACATCTTAACTTAGTAGAGAGTTTTGAATCCGGCACAGGACTAGATCTAGCCATAGTTCTTGCAATTGCAACCACGAGATAAAAAAAGCTAGGCTGATTTCATGGTAAGGAAAATGATATTTTGAAGGAAGAATATTTCGTATTGTGAGAGAAAATATTCTTAACCCGGGATTCATATTAGCTTACAAGACTGTCTATGATCTTCAGGATGAGCGTAGTGTGTGGTATCAAGTCTGGTTATTGATCTGATTACGCCAATTACGTTGTAATGGTTTTGATCGTCTGTCAGTAATAACTGTCCCACGGACCGGAGGATCTTGTGGTTATTGATGTTTTTTGGCTTGTTTGTTTGTTCGTTTTTGTTTTTTTGTTTTTTTTTAATTCTACAAGGAGGGTTTTATATCATATTCTACCAATATGTTCCTTCCCTTTTATCAGGGTCCCAAAGGAAGAGATTTGCATGGGTTACTGGAGCCCCGACATTTTTGTCGTGGAACCCGGGAGCCCCAAGCTCTCCTTGCGACCACTCTCGTACGTGACCAGCTCTAGTTACGACCAGAATTTTTTTTTTTTAATACAAAAACCTTTATTGATAACCACAAAACAAAGTACAAGGTACAAAGCAGGCCTACATTAAAAAACGCAAAAACATTACAGAAAGCAACAATTACAGAATGCATTACAGAATGATTATCTACAAACAAAAGATGTTTACAACAATTAAGTAGATTACTTGATATTAAAATTCCTTAAGAGCTGTCAACGAAAGGAAGCAGTTTTTGCCATTTTTGCTTATGAATTTTCGAGTCCTCATTATTCTTTACTAGAAGACTTTCTATTTGATAGGTAGAGCGAATTTTTGCTTTCAACAGTGTTAGAGTGGGTTTTATGTTTAAAGAGCGGCTTTGGTGAATTATATATTTACCGAGAATAATTACATGATTTAATAATAGACTGTCTTTGCTAGTCAGACCAAACGCTATGTCAAAAGTGTTCAGATACCTAACATCAAAACCAAACTCATTTAACCACTCAGTCAATGATGACCAGAAATGTTTTGAGATATCGCAATAAATAAACAAATGCTCGAGAGATTCCTCCATATTTCCACAAAAGGAACACATAGGTGACGGTACCAAGCCCATTTTATAAAGAATCTTATTTGTGTAAATAATTCTGTGCAACAATTTATACTGAAATTCTCTTGTTTTGGAATCAAGAGTTGCGTTTCTCGGGAGAAGGTAGAACTGTTCCCACCGTAAGTCATGCGCAGAAAAAATTTCTTCATATTTAGACTCAGCGGTTGGAGCAATTTTTATTTTTTCTACTAGGTCCCAATATACCCCTCTAGACGAAGAAGAGAGAGATGCGTCAGGTGGATCTGCGTTGTCATTAGACGAGGCCACATTTGACGAATTTGATTGAGTCCTTAATAAGTTTATCCAGTCTTTAGGAATTGCATTATAGATACCCATTAAAAGAAAATATTCTGCATTTGTTATGCCATTCTTTTTCATCTGATCCCAAGATTTTAATTTATAATCCCTGAGAGTTAAGATATCTCCGAGTCTTAATATACCTTTATTTTTAATTTTGTTTCTGTACAAAGGTCTACCATCTCTGCGAATAGATTTGTTGTTCCAAATGATTTCGTTGAGCACTTGAGATGGAGAGGAGACACATGAACTATCCGCATTATATGAAGACCACTCACAAAGACATTCTCGATAGAACTTAGGTAAACAACGTGGTAGGTCAGACACATCATAGTTACATTTCAACAGGAAGGAGCCTCCATAGTCCCTAAGATAGTGATCCAAAAATAATTTCCATGTGCTTTTGTTTCCATCTAAATACTTTTTGAGACATATAATCCTTTGAGCTTTTATAAGGGATTCTACGTGCGGCATTCTTAACCCGCCATCCTTGTAGTCACCGATTAGAGACAGGCGTTTTATTTTATCTTTGCGGCCTCTCCACACAAACTGGAATAAAACTGTGTTGATTTCTTTGATGATATCTTTTGTTAACGGTATTTGTGCTGCTCTAAACATAAATTTAGGCATTGCATACGTCTTGATTATCTGTATTCGTCCAAGAAGTGTTAGGTTTCTCCAATTCCAAAGATTGATAGATCTTTTGATAGACTTGATGATACTCTCGAAATTAAGTTCCTGATACTTTTGCCAGTCGTAGGTGAAGTATATCCCCAAAATTTTCATTGGTTTATTAACTGTGGAAATTCCGATGTTCTCTGGGGCTGCATGCAAACTTCCCAACCAATATGCTTCCGTTTTTTCCTCGTTTATTTTCAACCCCAAGTTCTCCAACAGCATGACTAACAGGCGAAATGATTTTGTGTTTTTTACGAAAGTGGTTAAATCGTCTGCGAAAATACTGAGCTTGATTTCGTTTTTCCCTAATGTAATTCCTTCAATTTCTTTATTTTTACGTATAGCCACATTTACAATTTCAAGTGCAATGATAAAAAGATAAGGGGATAGTGGGTCACCTTGTCGAACACCACGTTTGATTTCAAAAAGTTCAGAAGCAAAGCCGTTGTTCATCACACAACTTGAAATATCTGAATAAAGTACCTTCACCCAACGAATAAACGATTCTCCGAAATTAAAGGATCGTAATGCTTCTGTGAGAAATTACCAGCTTATTGAGTCAAAGGCCTTTTTAAAGTCGAAGGTGGTCATCAGCCCGGGAATGTTATTTAATTTAGTATACTCCATGATATCACCAATTGATCTCACTGCATCAAAGATAGTTCTGCCCTTCACATATAAGCATTGATTCTCGTGTATAATTTCAGGGAGAACTTTCTCTTACCTTGTAGCCAGGGCTTTGGATCCAATTTTGTAATCTACATTTAGTAAAGATATAGGTCTCCAATTTTCCACAAATCTTTTATCTTTATCTTTCTTCTCGATAAGTCGAATTATTCCCTGTCTTTGCGAATTTGATAGCTTCCCGTGAACGAAAGCCGTATTCAGAGAGTCAACCAATAATGTTCCCAATAAAGGCCAGAATTTTTTTATAAAACTCCGCTGTCAAACCATCGTTGCCGGGCGATTTGTTATTTTTTAAAGTGTCTAGAACATTTAAACATTCAGCGTATGTTAGGGACCCTTCACACTGACGCTGCAGCTTCTCTGATAGTAAGGGTATTCCTAAGTTTCCAATGTAACTACGAATATCACCCACACAAGTATCCTTATCCTTGTTGTCATAAAGATCTTGATAAAAACCTTTTAATTCGGCCATGATGGCTTTACTGTTTGTGATTTCTTCTCCGTGTTTGTTCACTAATCTCCTTATGCATGTTTTCATTGTATTGTTTTTCCCAAGGCTTAGAAAGTATTTATTATTCTTTTCCCCTTTCTCATACCAATTCGCCCTCGAACGTATAATATTGCCTTGAGTGAAGTAGTCATACAAAGAATTATATTCGATTTTTAACTCTTCAAGAGCTTCAATATTTTCCTCGGTTGGATTCTCTGCACATAATTTTTCATTCTCTTTTAATCTGTTTTCAACATCTTGAAACTTATTTCTTCTTTCTTTGGCCTTTCCCTTACTGTAGGAAATAGTGAATTGCCTAATTTTATATTTAATCAAATCCCAAAGAAGGCGTTTGTCTTGAACATCTGCAAATTCCTGTATCCACTTACCATACTTAGCGGTAATTAACTCAACGTAGTTTTCGTCGTTTAAAAGGCTCGAATTGAAACACCAGTGTGAAGGGCCACGAACTTGATCTTCAATGCTATTTATTTGCAAAGTAATAGCCGAGTGGTCGGACTTTATTGAGGGGATAATGTCAGCGTGTTCGATTATATCCTGAAGGCAGTCACTAATTAGCCAATAATCCAAACGCCGTTGAATAAGAGGTCTCTTCTGCCTCCATGTATATTGTTTTTTATCAGTATTCCTGATTCGCCAGATGTCGACCAAATCAAAAGCCAGTTTGATGTCTATTATATTTTTAACCGAGTCTTTCCTAATTGTTTTCCCGCCTGCGCTGTCTAGCTCAGGATCTAAATGAGCATTAAAATCCCCTCCGATAATGAGCTGACGGCCCGAATCATGAGTTGCTTCTTCCAAGGTGTTCAAAATGCCTGAGAAAAAAGTACATTGCTCTGCGGTGTTGTTGGGAGAATAAATATTTAACAATAAAAAGGGGGAGTCTTGAATAACCGCATCAATCAAAATATAACGACCATCCTTGTCTTGAACTTCGGACTTAAGTTCGAATTGCAATTTATCACTAACAAGTATCATAACTCCTTTGCTATGATTGGTACCATGCGAGTAAAAAATTTTTCCAGGCCACTGAAATCTCCACTTGTCGACTACATCACACGTGCTATACGTTTCTTGCAAGAAAGCTATGTCAGCTTTTTGCCTTTGCAGCCACGAAAAAATGGATTTCCTTTTGTTCAAATCCCGAATCCCCCGAGCATTTAGTGAAATAAATTTAAAATTGACATTTGCCATGACCGTTATTATGTTGCTTGAATAAGGCAAATAACTGCTTAATTACATTCATTTTCCGACAAGGCAATTTACAATTGTATTCACCCCACTGCCTGTAGAAAGCAAAGACAAAGACTAAACAAGCACAAGTAACGCGACAAAACAAAAAGAAGGACTTAATAATAGTAAGAATAGGACACAAAAATGACAAATACGTACTAACAACACTCAGCAAACAATCCTGAGAGATCTTTCTTGGCACAAGTAAAGCCCCAGAAACCAACTGTGAGGGCTCAAAACAAAAATACCGCTTACCTATCATGCGAAAAAAAAAATGAAAAATTGTAAGCGAAGCACAAGCAACCGCTGCGTATTGCCCAAGATATTTCAATTTACGTTGTCGTATTTCCCGCCATGCAGGCCAAAACTGCGACTGACGTTCACTGTGCAATTATTTGCTATTAATATTTTCGCTACAGTGTATTTAATTTGTCAGGCCGGAACATAAACACTATTTATGTATAACTTGTCCGGTTCACTCCTGCTAAAGGATACCTTCTTTCCAGCCTTCTTGGCTTCCATAAGTCTCGACATCTGCGAACGGCGTCTATTAATGATCTCCTGAGGAAAATCTTCCAAGATCTTAAAGCCTGTATCTTTATTTAACTGAAATCCTGCTCTCAGCACTCTTTCCCTGTCTGAAAAGCGCAGAAAGCGCGCAATGATTGGTCTCGGTTTCTCTGGTTTCACTTTACCAATACGATGGACCCTTTGAAACTCTATGCGATTAGCAGGATCTTCAAATCCCAGGACATTGTTGATAAATTGACACAAAACTTTATGCGTGTCTCCACCATCTTGCTCTGCCGAAGAAGTGGTTTCCGTTTCGGGGATTCCAAAGAATTTCAGATTTTCTCTGCGGCTATACGCCTCAGCATAAAGTTGTTTTGAATGAAGTTCTGAAAATTCTTTTTCCTTTGTATCCTCCATTTTTTTAATCTTACTTTGTATCTGCTCAACCTGCTCATTCAACCAGGTTAGCCCTTTGTCCATTTCTTCCACTTTGGTTTCCGTTCCTTTAACTTTTCCGTCCATTAAGCTTGTGTCGCTTTGCAGTTTCTTAACTTCCCCCTCAATCTTAGCGACTTTGTTGCAAATTTCATTTAACGTAGTCTCGATACTGTCAAGTTTCCTAAGTTGAGCGATAATTTTGTCCAGTTTGCCTGCCATATCATCCGCCATGTTTAATGCTCGTAGGACTTCGTCTTCGTTTTCGTCTTTTGTACGTTTCCCTTCCGGCGAATTTGATTCTGAAGAGCTGGAACTCTTTCTTTCTGTCAATTTCCTTTTTACAGATACGAAGATATCAGCCATAGGCGGGAAAAAATGAGGGAAAAGTCAAAAACGCGAGCGGAGCTTTAGCGAACGCGTCTACTCGCCACTCATGCCAGTCCCAGTCCCAGGGACTGGGGTTACGACCAGAATTGTGAAACCCCGTTTGATTTGTCTCTTAAACTCTATAATGAAAAGCTCTCGTAGGCGACCGCTCCCGTAAGCGACAGCGACCACTTTTGTGAATTACCGACGGAATTTTTCCTTTGTTTTTAAGCCCTCGTTAGCGACCACTCGGTCAAGACTTTAATAAAAGCGCTCAGTTCTTGATCAAATCTAGAGTACTACATAACACGAGTGCTACTGGTTCTTTGACTTGTACATACGCGGGCCTCTTCTCCCAGATAGGCAATAAAAACCATGCAATATTATTAATACATAACTATTAGTAACCTTTACATATGCCAAGATTTATGCTAAAAGCTCTTGTAAGCGAGCACTCTTTATTGTTTCATCACCTGGTCGCTTACGGGAGCCCAGTCTCGTAAGCGACCAGCTCTAGTTGCGACCACTTTTCTGAATTCCTGAGGTGGTCGCTTACGAGAGCTTTGACTGTAGTTCTACTAGCTACAGCAAATACAGAATTTGGCAGCTCGCATTCTGACAGACTCTACGAAATTTGAGCATATTACCCCGTTACTTAAAGACCTTGGTTGGTTCTCCGTCGAAAAACAACTGCAAGTTAGGGATGTGTTTACACAACTAAGTGCCAATGTATCTAATTATGTAAGAAACTACGTACACGATCAGAAACTCACAATAAATAAAACTAGATACAACGACCATCTCGATCTTGCCCTTTGAGTACCTTAGTTGCTCAGCGTTCCTTTTTCTATCATGCTGTAAAGACCTACAATACTCTCAGCGCAAAAACAAAGAACTCTATTAACATTCGAGAGTTTAAGAGATACGCAATGCAGGAACTAGGCAGAGATTACAAGACAATGCACTTTAATTATCTTTCATCCATTTCTTTCCTAGTTAGCATATTTTAATTTTAATTATTTTTTTGACTGTTGTAAACTTATAGTGACAGAGATTAGTTTAGATTAATACTAAATTGTAAATTAGTTCTGAAAATCCTAGTTGGAAGAACTAATAAAGTATTGTATTGCATTGAGTTGCATTGCATTGCATTACCTTGCATTGCATTGAGTTGCATTGCATTGCATTGCATTGCATTGCGTTGCATTGCATTGCATTGCATTGCTTTGCATTGCATTGCATTGCATTGCATTGCATTGTACTTGGAGTCCGGACGGAAATTCTGGCCAAATAGTACCCTAGAGTGGAGCCCCCAATTTTCCGTCTGGGAGAACTGGAGCCCTGAACCCTGAGCCCTGAGCCCTGAGCCCTGAGCCCTAAGCCCTGAGTTTTTGACGCCGGTGCCCTGGAGCTCTAGACCCGTTTGGGACCCTGTTTAATTAACGCAAGATTTCTTGCAGGAGGAGGATAGTAGAGGAACTCCGCTGGTAGGCTAACCTAGCTATATATATTATACCTGTAAGTCTAACACACTTATACTAGTTCTGCCATAATCGTACGTTTTACTAACAATAAAAATTAAAAGGTAAAATTCAATATATTTTTCTTAATGAATGTGTTGTAAATACAGACTGCCTTCAACATACCCACCAGCTCCAAAGGTTTCTGACTCTGCATTAATTGAATACTATTTTATAACTACTACAGTCAAACCTCAATTAACAGTCACTTCCCTACAAAGGACACCTCTCTGCAACGGCCACTTTTTTTTCGTCCTGGGTGAAGATCCACACATTTCCTCTTATTTTGACTCCCTGAAACGGCCACCTCTTTACAACAGTAGTATTATAAGCTCATAGCGGCAATTTATGCGTTGGTTTCTGATTGGCTTACAGGTCGAAATCCGCCGTTCTGATTGGTGGAATCGTATCATGTGACTTTTTGCATAAAATAAGTTGCGTGGGATAATTTATGTGTATGCGCGTGGATCCACGCAAACAACAATGGTTGACGTCATATTCACGCGCGAGAACCCGCACGCAAAATCTAAGATGGTCGTGGGTGGGTCAGGGGTAATTTTTTCCTTATTATCATTAGAATATAATTTTCCCTGTGGTTCAAGCCCTGTTTCAACAAACGTTTATCACAGAGCAGGACATGGGAAAGCCCACACAACAAATGGAACTTTGTTAAAGAAAAATATCATCTATTGAAAGAGCTAATTACATGTGAAACGTGTGTCTTGACCTAATGACCAGACGTCCACTTCATCTTATAAAATATATATATATATATATATATATATATATATATATACATATATATATATATACAGAAAAGTGTCCTCCATGACAAGTGTTGAATAGTGAAATTTGAGAATAAATTCCTACTAGTTGTTGTTTGGCAAATTCTACTTCCCATTTGGTGGGCTGTATCAAAAAATCTTGACATTTCGCCACGACTTTTGCGGTAAGATACACTCAATATTTTCGGTCAGTCTTGTGACCACCAACACGACGTATCTGTGTCTTTGTGTTATCACTGTACAGGGTTTGTTGAAAAAGTCTTTAGAAAAGTTTCTAAAAAGTAAACAAAATCAACTATCGGTTACCGAAAGAATACTTTCAATTGAAGTTCACAAAGGCTGTTTGTTTACGGCTATTTTGCGGTAGAGGTAAAATAAAAACACTTGAAATGTTGATAATAACAGATCTATAAAAGTATTGCAAATGAAGTCAAATTTTTTTGAAAAAAATATACAACAAGAAAAACATCACCTCACTAACTGAAAAAATCTCCATCGTTCGAGGAGGTAAATAACGTCGACAATCTGCCTTCTACTAGTAGTCTCAACGCAGACTTCAAAATGGCCCTGATATGAAAGGAAAGGTGCGTGATAACGCATAATGCCTCGTCGAGATCGATGCGCACCAATTTGGGACACCATTTCAGTGTGTTCGTTGTGTTCATACAATAGTCCGCAAAGTGTCTCGGGTGTATTTCACAAGGCTTCAATTCATTCAACTGATTTCTCATCCATCGTGTTTATCACCTGGCTTTATCCTCACTGGAATTCCCTTTTGCTGTAGTGAATTCTTGATATCTTTCGCTTGTGACTTGTGGGTTAATCCTTTCTGGAAATTTTTGAGGCTCGAAAATTCGGCATGGGATTTTGGGGAGTTAATTTTTGGTCCAGGGATTTTTTGGGTTCCTTGGAGGTCCTAAGGATTTTTTAGGGTTTTGATTTTTGCCCCCATTCGATCATCCCCGTCACTTGAAATCCGGAGTACCCCCCTGGGAAGCAGGTGTTCCAGGCTGTTCCATGTTCGTGATTATTAGGGGAGGCAGAAATGACATCATATCAAGACGAACATGCCCCTATCAAGTGTATGACAGGTGTATCACTTAATATAATTATGGGGTCCACCCTTCGTACAGCTGCTATCTAAGTACTTTCAGGAGGGGGAAATGGTTGACTCATAAAAACTGTAGGAATTGATTGTTGTTTGAAACAAAAAAAAAACTTCTTTTGTGGGTGTCGCATATGTTCCTTGTCACTCCAAGAAGTACTCATACCTCTTGAAAAGTTGTTCCTGCCAGCATGAATTTCTGACATTATAGTACCTTAAAACCCTAGAAAGCATCAAAACACGCTGATCAACAATGGTCATTTTTAATTCAAACACCCTAAGGGGTACCAAAGCCTGAATTGTAATCACGGTGACCCCTTCACTACACTATGGGAGCCCCTCCCCTCTCACCTCCTAGGTTAACTACCACTCTGTAGTAATTGAAGAAAATACAAAGTTTAGATACATTTCAAAGAGTAGTACAACTGTCAACCAAATATGATGTTAATATTATCGAGCAAGACTGCCAAGCTGTTAATGGACATATTCAAAGCCCTTTCAGTTTCCACTTTTACTTGGGAAGCTCTCTCTAATTTTTAAAACCAGACAAGATGGAATGGCTATTGGGATTTGTCGTCCGCGCTTCATACGTATCCAGTAAGTGTATTGCCTATAAGCAAAATTACTGTATACATGTTCTGAGAACAAAAGAGGAAACAACAGACTCATAAGAAAGATACACAGATGAGTAAAATTTCGGTCCAGTTTGGCTTTATAATGATTTCTATTTGTGTCAAGACGCGTTTAAACGGCTAAAGCGGAATTATCAAAATTTGGGTTTATTTGACCTTTAAATCTTTCTTCGGGTATTTCCACCCAGGAGTTGGTTTTAAAGCAGTCAGCATTAAAATGCTCTTTAAAAACGTAGACATTTTCCAGTTTTTCGGGAAAGCCAAATCGCATCCCATGGCAAAGCTGGTCGAGCCACTGCTTTGCTACAACGGTCTGGATTTCATGCAAGCAACTGGTGAAACGTTATACCTCTTTCCTTATCTTTTTCTGACATATTAATACAGTCTGGGACTGTGTGAGCAAACACGACGGCAGCGGCTGATGAGAACGTCACAAAACAAAAGGCTTAATTAGCAAAACAATGACTGCACGTGCGATACAGATTTTGGTTCATTTCTTTGCTGTCCCCTCCAAAACAACAATGTGAAATGACCAAATTCAAAGTTTTATGTAGAACGTGAGCTCAAGACAGTGAATTTTCTTTTTTCTGCCTGGACCGTAACGCCGTCCTTGAAACTATCGCGAACAAGTTTGAAATATTTGGGAAGTCATTTTTAAAGTGACGTTTTCCTTGGCGTTGCCGTCGTGATTGCTTAAGCTCCCTTTTCAGTTCACAACGGCACCGCGAAAAAGAAATGAGAGCAGCCGAAAAGCTATGCACTTGATATTGGCCAGCTGCGTTTGAGCTTTGCGCCGATTTCAATTTGGACGATATGACGTCACGAATACGCGGCCAGGCTCCTAAGCGCTATCCAAAATGACTTCGCCCGATTACGAATTTTTTGCTTCTTTGGAGAGGAATTTCATTGGGATCGGATGCACTATGGAAGCTCAAACAACGGTCAGTAACTCAACCCAGTGTGGTCCTTTTATTGGTAAGTAAAAAAAATATACACTTTCTGGAGTGACCTCCTCCTATAAGTTAAGCCGAATGAGAAGTCCGTAGGATTCAGGCCAAACGTGTGTGCATCGTGTGCTTTGTAAGGTTCATCCAGAGATCTTACTTAATTACCTCCCTCTTCCCAAACCACAAGAAAATTAGCTGACCAGTAGAATTGAAGTATCTTCCATCAGTCTTGGCTTTCTAGGGTGATTAAGTTGTGCTGGTTTGAAGCTGAACAAGGTTGGACTGGAGGGAGGTCTGAGCGATGCCATGGTGGTCTGATCTGAATAGTTATTGGGTGTGCTTTGTCTCGGGACTGAACACCTGGGAGTTCCGTAGCTGAGTCCCTAGAAAACTGAAAATGAAAGAATTCGGTTTAACATAGGTATCTTACTGAACCGGAAATGGAGCACTTGTCCCCTGCTCGTGGGCGTGAATTCTTCCACTTGTACCTAGGGTGAGGGGCTAAGACGAGGAGGGGGCTGGCCCCAGCAACGCGGATTCAACCTATTCAACATCCATCGACACAAGAATTCGGCGAGTTAAACACCTTTGGACTCCTTATTGATAGACTACTTGGATACAGTTATACGATATTGGTCTTATACATGCATGTTAAGTCACAAGTTCGAACTTAACTCCAGGCCTCGTTGTTGCGAAACCATTTGCAAATTCTGAAGGAAGGACCTTTAAACAACCATTGTTACGAGAGCTTTACTGTCGCTTTTTGGAAGACAAGCTTCTTTTAAACTGAGAATTTTTTAGCATAAAGCAACAGCATTTTGCTAAGGAAATAGCACAGTATAACGTGCCAAATTCTACAATTTTTTAACCTTGTTTTGTGGGAAGTGCCAAATTTAAAATGTTGTGGCCTAAAAGCGTACCTGGATTGTAACTTTTTTCTGGTTGCTTTGTTAATGCCAGTTTTTGTTTAATTTCTAAAAAATAGTAAAAAAAAAGTCGAAAGGCTCTCAAGTCTTCGTCATAACTTAAGTGAAAAATCAGTGGCATCGCCTTAAAAGACACTTCAGGGTTGAGCTCTTTTTTTAATTTCTTCCGGCACTACCTATTTTATAATAAAGCTAATTTTTATTGAAGATACCAAAGTCAGTAATAGTGACTTACAGGAGCGGCTCTAAAAGACTAAATACATAACCTAGGGTGAAATCTAGTATCTTGAGATACTAATATATCAACTACAAAATGGCTTTAAAAAGATGGCTCTCTTGCATACTAGAAGCAAAAATTATTCTGCCTATAATTTAAAATGCAGCAGTTATATCAGTGAGCGAAAGTTATACTCTTTCATCGACTAAACATTAAATAAGGCAAATAGTTTCGAAGGCTTAAGGACATTGTTGGCAAGCCACAGTATCGCCAAGTCAGTTTGAACTAAACGGAAGGTCTTCAACGGACGGTTTTTTTACAACGCGTTGAAATAAGTTTGTTACAGTTTAAACTAGAACAAGTCTCACCTCAAAAACGGGGATAAAAGTTCAGTGTCAGCTCAACTGGTTTTACAGAAAAAAAAATGCGAATTGTCTGAATAGACCCTTAGAACTGCATTGTAACTTGTTTGGAATGGAGCAATAACTGATTTACAAATTGCAAATTAAACAAATTTTAAAGTTGTTACACCGACCTTGATATTTGCCGTTCCTTTTCAGCGGTCCCAGGACTGGTGTTAAAAATTTGACTTTTCTTTGATTTGCAGGCGAATACGGCGACATTAACTGGTTTGAAATGTTCTCATCAAGCTGTCGGTAAATTTTGTTTCTCCTTGCTACTTTTCTATTGTGAATGAACGTTGCACCAAGTTGCCAACTAACCCATGTGGTTTCAACCACGTGCTTTAAATATTCTTGTCTGATTGGCTCGTTACTAATTCCAAAGATTGAATATGCAAAAAGCACGCAGCACGGACAGCAGTCTACACGGACAAAACCGGCCAATTAGAATCATTAGGCACCTACAAAGGGATGGAGATTAAACCAATAAATAGTCCTTTTATTTTCGCGTTTTTGTTTTTGTTTTGTTTTGCTTTGTTTTGTTTTTTGTTTTTTTTTTCTTTTGTTACTTTTGTACATCGTTTAGTGAGCCTTTAATGTTCGGAAAACTTAAACATTGCAAATTTATCCACATGATAATTAAACTCTACTTGTTCAACTTTAATTTTTGTGATTTCTTAAGGTTTTTGAACGTGACGGAAAGAATATGTCCCCCGAGAAAGTTGTAATTTGGCTAATTTGCGCTGTTTTCGCAAATTCTGTATACCCGCAAAAATTGTAAAAGGTAACGGTGGTATATTATGAAATGCCGATTTCAAAAGTGCCTCTGGCGGGTTTGTCTTTTTAGTACTGCGGAGTTCGCATGGTTGAGCACATCCTCGGAGACCAGGGGCAGATAGTGGGGCGAGAGAAAATCGGAACGGGCGAAAAAAAAGAAGTGGGCGAAGAAACGTCAAGGGCAAAACGAATAGCTATTTGTTTGGCCCTTGACTTTTCTTCGCCCACTTTTTTGTTGTTGTTGTTGTTGTTGTTTTTTTGTTTTGTTTTTTTTCACTTGTTCCGATTTTCCCTCGCCCCACTATCTGCCCCTGGGTCTCCGAGGATGGGTTTAGCAGTGGCAGCCGGATGTTGGCCGGACAGAATGTGTGGGCGTATATGTAAATGTGTCCGTGTTAACACCAAATCACGGATGCGATACCAGCTGCGATAGAAATGGATTCGATATTGCAACGATAAGTGAAGGAAGTTTTGGACGATGCTTATGCGGTAGTGCATAGTTTTAAATGTTTTCGAATTCGGTCAAGGGGGTTATCAATATCTGAGCAAGAGGGCATGATTCTAGAGGGCAAGAGGGCATGATTCTATAATTCTAGGGCATGGTATCGTTAACAATTTTTCTACAAGGGTGCACTGGATATCAAGTGGTTATAGCCATTTGATGTACAGCAAGCCCGAGTAGAGTAACTGCTTTATAAAAAACTGAACCCCTAATGAATATAAAATCAATAACGCGAAGGAGAAAAAATAGAGAGAGAAAGAGAAAGGTAACAAAAATCGATCACGTAACTGAACGAATAAGAAGCCAAGCTTTGCGAAGTTTTGCAACATTTCTTTGCAAAGCTGACTGAAGCAATAAAACTGCCTCGAAGTGTAGGTACAACTACGAGCACAAATTTGGCAAAAAAAAATCTTCTAATTATTTGAAGTTTGAAAAACTAAAAAGCTTGAACCGAACTTTGACTTGTTTGTTTGTTTGTTTGCTTTTGTAGTTATCGAAATAAAATCGGATGACGGGGGACTTGATACCAGCCGCCCGAATTAATATCACGTCGTGTGCTTCTACCAGTGAGCGCGCTCAAAAACTAATTGGTGGGTTATAATTAAAAATTATTCAGCGAAATAGAGGTGAATAATGTGGGAAATTTTCCAGGCCGCAACGCCTGGCAGTTTTTGTGAAATGGTGGCATCTGCAAAGTGTAATGGCCTAAAATTTTTAATATAGCGAATCTTTGGCAATGGCTTTACTCAGTCCCTCACATGAGTGGATATTTAGGCTGTAATTTGCAGCTAGACCTCGAGTAGTATCTCTTCCTGCTCAGGGACTGTCAGACAAAAAAGAACATGCGAGCTGCGATCACGAGAATTGCCTGCCGTGTGAAACGTGACGCGCAAGTGGTTAGCCGCTAATGCAGTACACACGCACGTTTCCACGCGCTCGCTCTCGAGCTGATCACGAGATATCGCCCGTTGTTGCATCAGAAAGGATAATCATCATTAATAATATCCTTTAGGTTCTTATGGCAAGGTCATGTCATGAGATTTCGTGTTTGAATACATGTAACAGAAGTTCCTCTTTCGGGGGGGATGGATGGGGGTCCTCTCTTCCGCTCTGGCTAAGTGTTTTTAATTTGTTAAGCGCCTGCATGTGTACCCGGAATACGTCCCACAGATTCTGTCAGCATACCTGAGCGGTCTCGATAGATTCTCTTTGTCGCTACACACAGTTACGTTTAGGTCATCAGTCGGATTTATGCATCACTCATTTTCAGCGATGTCTATGACCTCCCCCCCCCCCCCCGCCTCAACTCACCCAACCCTCCGGCGTTATTTGGGCATTAGCTCCTCAGTGGAGGAGGGGTGGAACGTTGGTATTCCATACTGGTAATTCGTTGGTTATTTGATGACCTTGTTTGTGATCATGAACTTACATGCAGAGTCACTATATGATTTACGTTCTCTCTTATGAAATTAATATTGTCCAGGAAAGATCGCTATAGCTAGTGAAGAGTGGACCGGAAAAACGATCGGAAAGGGGCCCTTCTAACAGCTGTTCAAAAAGCGCTAAGGTATGTTTTTGTGATTAGAAAGCATAATAAGATGGGAGATCCCGGAAAAGAAAAAGAATTGTTATCAAAAGCCGGAATACTTACCTAATTTCTGCTTGCAGTAGGTTCCTGATTCATGTATGATCTTGGGGAGGGGAATTTTCCAGCTTTTTTTTTCGTTCACCCCTGGCGTGTGGTATTCCAACCGTCAAGAAAAGAAATGTTTGTAGTCGAGGGTCGGACCTGAGCATGTGGGTATTGCTGGAAAGGACAAATGGATTATTCAATTTGTATATCGTTCGATAAATCACAGCTGTGGAAAACCGTTTTGGATTGATATTTGTTTTACTTGGGACCTTTTTGCAACCCATTTAAAGAATAATAATGATACAGTAATTTTTAATCATTAAAAAAATGTATCAACTGCTCTAGCCCTGTTACCGGGGGAACACTCCCTATAGAGGGCTGTAAGAGGAGGCTCCTCCCGAAAGGGGTGTCCTTTCTGCTCTTGCAGTATACTAAAGGGTAAGGAAATTTGCTGTTTTAGTATATTAAAGGGTCCCCAAAATACACCCCAAACTGAAAGAGATAGCAGCTAATTTTATGTACTAATTTTATGTACTAGTTAGGAAGTTAGTTTTTCTATACTTCAATATAAATGTATACCTGAAGGAAATACCGTGTTTAAATAAAGTTACCTTACCTTACCTTACCTTACCTTCCAAAATTTTGGCAGAAATCGCAACGCAAAAATATACAAAAGTTTTGGAGCCTGCAAGCCTCTAAAATCCAGCAATTATCTATTTTTAGTGGCTTATTTTTGAGGCCATTTGTGTTCCAGGTATATAAAGGAGGTACCATTTCGATAAAGACTAGTATACGAAAGAATAAGGGTTTGAGCCTAGGGACGGAGCCCCTCCGTACGAAATTTTAATGAGTACCCTCCGGGGTTGATTTGGAGTCGGATGACTGAATCATTGTTAAGTCCTAGGTCTTTTCATTTAATCGAAAAGATGCAAATCGTGCAAAAATTTGGACCAAGGTTTGTTGCTAGTCACAAGATTTACCACTTGGTATTCTTTGTTTGAAAAACAAATGGTGAACTTGTCAAGAGAGATTGTGAGAGCCCGGAAAATTTACAATTTGTTTGTGTTATTTTAAAAAAGTAGGAAAGGTAATAATAGCTTGGAAAATTGGTCCCAAGTTTTCTCATTCTCTAGTGAATCAATAATAAAGGTTTGTTCCACGAGTTTTCTTTTCATTTTGTAAGTACTAAATCCACAATTTTTGTCCAAACACACACACACACACGCACACACACACATGATTGTGTGCAACCTTTTTATTAAGGAAAAGCTTTCGAGCCTATTTAATAAGCTAATCAACGTCCTCGCTACTAACGGTAGCCAAGATCGATACTAGACAAATTTCACAATTTACGATCAGAAAAGAGAGTGCAATAAGAAAGGCAGCCTAAACAGAGTAAAGTACAGGCAAATTTGCAGCTTTAATTTGAATTGTTGCACTTTAGGATTTCACCTTATGAACCAAAAGGTAGAACGACATCAAATGATTTGAAACATTCAGGGCTTTTTACTCTCCAATTAAATAAGAAGTACTAGGGCAATCTTTGTTAATCCGTCAAAATGAAAGACTTTATCGATTAGATCTTGGACTTTGAATTCAAACCGTACATGCGACTATCACCTGTACATCACATGCTGGCTAAGTTGCTATTTTCTGTTTCGATAAGTAGACTTCCGGTTCGATACATCTTCAACCTTGTCCCCAGGGCCCTCTCCTCGTTCAAAATGGCGGATCTCTGACGAACTTGTCAACTGCGGTACCGTCAACTGCAGCATAGCCGAGTTGCCTGGCCTGGTCACCCAATATCAGTGGAGACTGCCGCTGTACGTAATTTAGGAGCCTGGTTTGACCGTAACTTAAGTATGTCATCTCATATCAATAAGATCTGCCAGTCTGTATACTACCATCTGCACAATATCAGACAAATTCGCAAGTACCTTAAGCAGGATAGAGCTAAGCTTCTTGTGCAAGCAGTAATTATGGCACGAATTGACTACTGTAACGGTTTACTATATAATGTGCCTGCTGTACATCTGTCCAAGCTACAAAGTCTCCAGAATATTGCAGCGGGCTTAATTACTTTCACGCCTAAATTCGATCACATATCGCCGGTTTTGTTCAAGCTTCATTGGCTCCCAGTTGAATATAGGATTCAATATAAAATAGGGTTGTTAACTTTCAAGGCAATTCGTTTTAAAACACCGCAGTATTTAAGTAACCTACTATCTATCAATAGATATTCTCTACGGTCAGCGTCCAATGGACTGATCCTTGAAGATCCGACTTGTCGGTACAAAGTCACATTAGGTGATAGATCGTTCAGGGCATCTGCCCCCAAAACCTGGAATGCACTGCCAAAAGGGATAAGAGACCAGACTAATATAATTACTTTCAAGACAATGCTAAAAACGCATTTATTCAGAATGGCATATTCCAATTTTCTTTAACTGTCCCATGCAATATAATGTAAATAGTTTAGTTAGCCATTTAGTTTTTAGATAATTTCGTTCAAATCATGTAATTTCTTATTAGAGAGGATTTTTGAAGTTTGTAAAGCGCTTTTGATCATATGTGAATGTAAAAAGCGCTGTAGAAGTATCAAACATTATTATTATTATTATTTGCATTTAAATGCTTGGTGGCCAAACTATTTGTTTTATAATACTACTAATTAATTGCAATCGAAAAGTAACAATATCTGAGTTTATGCTTGCAACAAAGCAGAGAAATTTTGCTTTCCAAGCAGGCGCCGCGCTGTCTTTGCCCGAACACACATGGCAAATTTTCATATCATGACACGTTCAACGTGATCCTGTACAAGATTGCGTATGTTATGGGGACAACTCGGAGCGTGCTTATGAGGAAACTTATAGCAGTCCGATTTGGTGTTTGGTTGGTTTATATGGACAAGGTATAGTGAGCACAGGGGGACAAGGGGACGAGTCCCCAAACCAGTTTGAATTCGTGCCGGCAGAAGCCGCTGGGACCAAAGTTTGAATGAGAAGTCCGTACGAAGAGAGTTGTCGCCTCACATGTATGTCATTAAAAGGCGAGAAGACAGCCGACAATTCAGTCACCCGTAACTATAAAATGTCGTTTTGTGACCGTCATTGATCACGGCAATTTTACAGGAGACTGATTAGAATTCTAGAGATAAGGTTACTGCATGTCCGCTATTTTTAAACCTTAAGGCTTTTTGCTGATAAATGTTTTCGTTCTTAATGGAAAGAGAAGGTAAAATCATGGGACAGCTGGGTAATGACTCTAAAATTAACATTAACCAAGCCGCACCCATGGATATTATTTCCATGTACTTCCCTTTTTTCTGAGGAAAAGATATAAGGAAAAGAAAGACAGAAAATTGCAGTAGAACGATAGCCTACTATCATGCCATAAATCGCGCTAAACCATGAAAGGTTAACAAATTCTTTCAGTGGAGTTTGTAGCCCTAAAAGTGATTGTAAATCTCTTCTTTGTCAGTTTTGGAGATCGTGACACAGTGGGACCTGTGTCACGCAACATAGTTAATTCTAGGAAAAACCGCTTGGTGTTACATGACGTCGATACATGCAAATACCACTTTCGGCGAAAACGGCGACTTCCGATTGCCATCAATTCATCAGCATTTCAAATTAGAACCTTTGGCATCACTCTGCTGATTTTGCAGAGATACTATTTATCGTTTGAACGACTTAGTTTTTGCCTGCGTTTAATATGAAAAGGATGTAATTTCTTTCCACTGAGATAAGAAACTGCAAGTCACAGGGGCGGTGAGTGTTCATACATGTTTCCACATAACATATTAAGTTCATCAACCGATCGCATTGTTGAGCGGAAAGGACAAAATGTTATGAGCTTCCACTTATAGGAATTGTAACTAAATTTTGCTTATTAGTGTTCTCTTTTCGGCCTTGACGTGAAAGCGATAAATATCAGAAGTCCTCAAAACTAACCGTGCCTAATCTGATGTCCAAAGTATAAGAGTTGATAGTGTTTTGATGGCTTTGTTTCATTGTTAATATTCTAATTTATTCCAGACGTGCTCCCTTTCGCCGCTGTTGCAATATTATAGCGTGACCATGCACGAACAATACTCATACATGTTATATGAGACCATGTATACAGT
The DNA here is from genome assembly GCA_964030785.1 of Siderastrea siderea. Taxonomy (NCBI): domain Eukaryota; kingdom Metazoa; phylum Cnidaria; class Anthozoa; order Scleractinia; family Rhizangiidae; genus Siderastrea; species Siderastrea siderea. The sequence goes on along the minus strand of OZ034966.1, from coordinate 51,203,902 downwards.
AAAAACCCGCGTATAACAACCTAAAATTTAAGAGCCTGTTAGGCTAAAATTTTCTTTTTAAACCCCCTTTTCATAAGAAACTATTTAGCCTAAAATTTTCAATAGGTTTTTATTAATTTATTTTTACAAAAATGAAGGCATAGATGAAAATACAGAAAAAAAATTTTAGTCTAGGTTTCAGTCAGTAAGATTCAAAGAATGAACTAAAAAGAAAACCACATCATGTCTTTGCCAATACTGGATTATGCAATACAATTACAGTATTAAGAATACAGATCCATTTTTCTCTCTCATCTTCAAAGTCACAGTTTTTGAAGCACATTGAAACTTCTTGCATCTATGTCATGCATCCTTGGTTTTGTGCTGATCGCTAGTGCACCTATCAAATTAAGAACCTATTTAAGAACCTAAGTAGCCTAAAATCCCACTAAATACCATTTCTATAAGAACCTGTTTAGGCTAAGTTGGAAAAATCTAGGTTCTTATACGCGGGTTTTTACGGTATCTGTCCTTCCTCTCTCCTAGTCCCTTCCCTCCTCTCCTAGCGTGACAATGCCCTGAGCCTATGGGGGTGAGGGAGGGTAGTCAGGTATATAAATGACGGGGAGTTGCAAATGAGGCCAAATTTTTATACCCCAGAAAAGTACTGAACACAGCCCAGAACGTAACCTAAGGAAAGTCCTTGTTGTTTCCCTGAAAAAAATTCTTCTGCATTTGTCAATGAAACTGAAGCAATTCACTGACATAAAAATTCCTATCCAGGGGACAGTCTTGTATGTCAATTTCCCTCGGAAGGGGGTAGCCCCCCTTCCCCCATCCTGGGGCTTAACATTGATAGGTGCATTCTTTGTGAAGAATAGCCCAGGTTGCTTATTTCAAACCCGAAAAAGGCCTTTGCACCTTCTCATCAATAATATTTCTGAGTTTTCCCCCAGGGACCCTGAGGACTGCACTTTTAAACAGCTTAATGTTTAAATTTCATTTAAATATTCGGAAAGAATGTAGAGCCCATACATTGATTATGTAATATGTAACTACTGTCGTACTCCAAGAGCTGAAACAGAGCATGAGGCAGAAACTGTATGCAAATTGATAGTGGAGCTGTGTAGAAATTTTACTGATTTTTCCAGAGGGGGGGGGGGGGTGGAGGGTGGGGCAGGGTACACCACTATGCTTGAACCATTTTAATCTCTGACATGGGAAATGAAATTGCCTGAGAAAGCTTTTGCCGCCAGCATTTTCCACACAATTCAACCTAAGGCGCCTGCGCACGTATAGTCTCCTGCATTGTAAGACTAATAGGTTCAAAAATAGCTTTTTGATGGCTTCATGTCATCAAGCTGATGGATCATAAGTGTTTTTAATTGTGGCTTAGATGATACCCCTTTTCTAGTTAAATCTTATTTTAAATGTATTTATCTTAACTATAGTATAGATTTTTAGATTTTAATATATTCTTCATTGTAAATTAATACACAATTCAGCCTCATATGGCTGCGATGTATTTTTTTAAATAAAGTATCTATCTATCTATCTTTCTATCTATCTATCTATCTATCTATCTATCTATCTATCTATCTATCTATCTATCTATCTATCTAGGTAATCCACACAATCCCATACTTATTTAACTTAGTTATAATTCCCTAACTCTTGCTCTATTTCATGAATCCTTTTTGAGCTAGAAATACGTATTTCGTTACAGACAAGAGACACAATGGAAGATCATTTCAAAAAGTTGTTAAACAGTCTAGTTGAAATCTGTGTTGTAGTGGGCATGGATCAGGACACAGGCCTTGTACCAGTTTCTTCACCAGAGGTACGTGGGATTTAATCAGTTGATAAACAGTTCAGTTGACTTTATAAATTTTTGACGCTACACCGTATTGAAAGTAAAATAATTCTAAGCTTTCGACTTTACTAGAGACTTGTTCACAGTAACTGGGTCAGGTCACATGACGTGTGACCTGACCAGCCACGTCCAGATCGCACGAAGGTTGTATCTCCCCCCCACCCCCGTCTCTATTTAGGGTCGGCTTGTACTTGTGGGCTGTGATGTAAATTGCCTCTCGAACTCCTCTTGTAAACCAGTCTGGATCTCTGTCCAAAATCCGTGCCTCACACGATCTTGTAAACAGGGCCACAGACTTCTTTTGGTTCCAGTCAGTCTATTATACTCTATTTAAACCAGTCTTGCCCAGACTTCTTTGAGGAATGGACTTTTTCTTCTTCCAGACTTCTTTAATTTCAAATGAAAATACAAACAATTTGTAGAAGGGTGGACTGAGGGTCGGTAAAACAATCTGAAGGCAGGAGTCAAGATAGGAATACACCTAAGAAAAGGCAGTTCATTAACACAATGCAAATGGTGAAGCAGAAAAATCATGCTACTGATTGTTTTTTCTAGATATTGTAACGACAGTAAAAATATACTTGGTTGTTCCTTTTACACTTGGTACTAAAGGTTTAAGCATAGTTATTAATAGTAATAAAATATAATGCACAGAAGTGTACTGTGGTTAGTGTGTCAGATTTTTTTATCAGACTTACTGTCAGGGATCAGAAGGGTTAACTTTACAAACTGTGAAGTACTGAAGGCAACCACTCTTAATGTTGCCTTTGAATTTTGAATTTATCGGTGTGAGCATATTTGTTATTTGGTTTAGTTTTGTGGGTCAAATAAAAAATAAATTTAGTTACTTCTAAAGTTGTTACTTTTGAGGGGTCAGACACTTTTAGGCTGTTACATTGTATTTTCTTGGGGTTGAGACATGGTGCAGGTGTACGGTAGTTGTAAGTGTACACATTTGATGAGTCTTATTTTGTTTGGGAGACAGAAAACTGGATCTACACGTAAGTGCCAGCCTTGATGAGTCATCCTCCTCATTCAATCCATTGGGTTAGACAAAGGACATAACCATACATGCACATTTCCGTACTCATTTCTCAGTGTAGCTACTGTCTGATGATAATAACTTTTGTATTAGTCAGTGCATAAACAAGGCCAGAGCAATGAGGAGTATGGAGCGTGTGGCTGACATATTTTTCTCTTTTTCTTTTGAACCCCCACCCTCACGTTTGCTCGTGACAAAAATAATACACATACGTAGTCAGTGAACACCTGCTAAATAAGGTGGGGAGATCGGGAGCTTAGGAGGATGCACTTTAAATTAACATACAGTATAATTATCATATAATGTAAGTTAGCAAAAAGAGGACATACATGTACAGCCAGGATAATAGTTATATAGTACAAACCAAACCAGTGGATAATGTTTTTGGCGAGCTCTGATTGGCTGCTTAAATGTGGGGTTGGTAAGCAGCTCTTACAAGGTCTTCTCTGATTTGCTGAGAAAACAATAGAAAAAACAACAGAACAATGGACCCTAGCCTTGAAAACATTAGAGCTGCATGATACCAAGGTCCAATGAAAATAATTAGAGGTTGTTAAGAGCTGCGTGGTATCTGTTAAACTCGCAATAGTATCTGCTATTGACATCCCAGCATTTTTCTGGATTTTGCGTGTGAGGTTTCCCTCATTTCATTAAGGGAACTATCTGGTGCTGGCTATCCACTGGTTTGCTCTATACTAAAACAACTCACCTCAGTGTCACTGATGAGTGGGAGATATTTCCCTAGCCACCTCGTGGCTCGGCAAATATCCAGCACTATTCACCTCCACTGCAGTGAATTATTGTTAATTATATACACTGTACCATTACTAAATGTGTATAACTAAATACCAGTATTTGTAACATGGTTAGTAAAATTGACAGAATCACTTTGAAGTGTTGACAAACCAGTGGACACTAGTACCTATACATGTATCACAAATGAGGATATCTAGATTTTTTTTAACATTTATGCTTCAATCAATCTTTTGACAGAGAACTGTATCAAAGGGTAATAGCACCGATTCCCTTCTGCATTCGACCATGTTTGAGACAAGTGTGTTGGCAGCATTATCAGGGGAGACAGCCTCATTTCCTTACACACCATTTGAAGTTTATGGTAAGCAAAGCACAAATGGGGGTGGTGATGTAGTGGTTAGCTTGTTGGACGTAGGGGCTGGTTGTTCATAAAGCAGGTTAATGCTAACCTGGGATTAAAATTTAACCAAGGTTCCCATGTCTCCTATTCAATCTAAGAGTTTTTGCAGCAAATTCCAAGTACATGTATATGGCAGTTTGAAAGCTGAACCAAAGTCAAAATATAGGGCCAAAATAATTTGCAGGAATCCGTATTGTTTGGCATAAAATTGAATTAAAAATTGACGCTTATCCTGGGTTAGCTTAATCCTGCTTTGAACAACTGGACCCAGATCTAAAAGATAGTGGTTCTAGGCCCAGTCCAATTGCCATCATGTTGTTTTTGTTAGAGGATGGTACCCTGTGCAATGAGAATATTATGTGATGTGTGCAAGGAGACATGTTGGAGACACATTGAGTAAATGTTGAGTTGCTGTTCACCTGCTGTTTTGTCCTGTCTTCCATTGTAAAACAGTTTTCTCAGACAAGAAACTTAACTCCACACTTGTACTGTCTCTCTCTGCCCAGCTCTGTATTAATTGGTATGGGGGACATACTGCTGGGGGTAAACCTGTGATGGACGAGCATCTCTCAGGCTCTTTGGGGTGCCTGTGGCTCAAGTGTGACTTAACCTAACAACAAATGGCTTCACACAAGTATAAAGTTTTGTTAGGTTCACCTCAGAATTTAAGGTGGGGGTTTGTACTCCACACAACTCACGTGGCTTTACACATTTTAAACCTAACTCTATCTTAGAACACGAATAATAATAATAATAATAATAATAATAATAATAATAATATATCACTTACCCTTGCCTATATCAAGACTTCACCACCAAAATTCTTTTCCCTTTTCGATCCAAAATGGTACAAACCTATGCCCTACTTTAGGCTCCAGCTCAGTGTAGTAGGCAAAATAAACCAAACCAAAACAGCTCAAAAACACTGTGGCTCTTACAAAAATTATTCCCTGCATCCTGCTCCCTCCCACCCTGCTTTGAAATACTACTTATTGGGTGCATTAAGTAATTATCAAGACTTTCAAGAAACTGGCCTCAAGTGATGCCAGCACTCCTTCATGAACACCTTTGATACTCAATCCAAGAGAAGACATGGTGCTCCCAACCAGTAGTCTCTTTGTGCTGCAGAATAGACGGTGGCTACTGAGAGTTGCGCTGTGCAACTAGCTGCATGTAGGCCTGTGAACCAATGCTTTATTTGATTTACATGTTGGTTTTCTAAAGGAGAGCCCTTTTACCCCATTTATGGGGTGATGTGTAGTCCAACTAGAGGAAAACTGAGGCGTCGCCGTAGTTCATTGATGCCAGGCAGACTTACATGCAAGGCAGCAGAATTACCCCTAGGACAGGATGTGATCAACAGCTTGCCTCCACTTTGCTTTCCTGGTAAGAATATGGCTCTTTCCAAAAAAAAACACTTTCGGATCGAAGGTTAGCCTAGGCAACAAGACTGGAAGGCAATATGGGCTTATAATTAATACACTTACAAAATCAGTGACGGCTTTATTAATTAGGAAACAAAACACAAAGTTAGTCATTTATCACGTTGAGTTATTTTACCTTCTGTCATCCTCCTGGTAAACTGACAATCGCAAAACTTAACCCATATCACCTTTCCTTTTTGTCACATAAGTTTGAGATTTCATCATTTATTGAAATAGCTGTATGATAACTATTGACAAAATTCCATTGTCAGGTGACTTTAATATGCATGTTCGAGTATGATTCTCATGTTCACTCTACTTTACATCCCTAAAGCTCTTACTCTTGGTAAAAAGAAATGCATGGTACTTTGTTGTTCAAATGTCTCCTCGTTAGATCCATCACATGGTGAAGTGTATCTTCTCTAATTGTAGATGGTGGATTCGTTTCCAAGAAAAGGAAGCCTGTTCTTTGCCATTCACTGGTCCTGACTGATATTGAGGGTAGGTTTTGGAACACGGTAGTGGCATTGTACTGATCACAGCTGGTTTTAATCAAGCTAGAAAATGGTGGCTTAAATTTTAAAGATGCATTTCAGCAACATGCATTCTACATCACACCGGATGGAACTAACGTTTAGCAATGAGATGTATTAAGGGCTAATTTAGTTGATGTACAGTGGAATCCCGATTTTTCGATCCCTCGATTTTTCGAACTCTCGATTTTTTTTAACCTCCCGATATTTCGAACCAATTCTTGCGTGCCATGGAAGAAATTTATAAGAAATTTACCTCCGATTTCTCGGCCCGCAACAAAGTACTGTCAGTAGCTTTTATTTGAATGATCACACGTCAGGATTTTATTCTCAGACTCAAAGTAAAATCCTAAAGTGTGACCATACAAATGAAAGCTAAAAACTGTACAAGAGTGCCTTGGTATTTCTGTTTGCTTTCCTGGTTTTTATAAAACAATACCTCGTAAATCAAGCGTGATTTCGTGCCACCTTCAATTTTTCGAACTCCCGATTTTTCGAACCAATTTTCGTTTCCCTAGGAGGTTCGAAAAATCGGGATTCCACTGTATTTCAGTCGTGTCAACTGCGCTGTAAGCCCAAATATAGAAGTTGATTTTGCAGGTTATCTTTCGTTGTCCGTAAATAAAGTTCAGTACACCTTGGAAGTAGGCAAGTCGTTTTTGCAGTCTGCAATCAGTGAAAGTGATTTCAGCAAATTCTCTGAATGTTGAATTACAACCATCGTAACGGTAATACGACGAATAAACTTTGCCTTTCCCCCCGGCCTACTCCCTATTTCCTGCTTATAAGAGCCCTTGTCATAACCCCACATGTCTGGGACATATTCAGTCGTACCTCCCGTAAGCGGATGCCCTCGGGACTTTGCAAGCAAGCAAATTGACAGAGATGTAGTATAAACGGGATGGAACTCTGTCGTGTGAACTTGAGTTTTAGGAGGTCTGTCCGCTTAGGGAAGGTTATTTTAGCTCCCGGGTTTTCAAAACGGTGCCCGCTTCCGCTTACGAGAGGTGTCCGCACACAGGAAGTTACAAATATAGAGTTGTAGTGGAGAAATCACCGGGACCACAGTTTGGTGTCCGCTTACGTGAGGTGTCCGTGGTTAGTGGAGGTCCGACTGTAATTATAAGCTCTCCTAGTAAATACAAGTAAATTAAATTATAGTGCTGACAAGTCACTGTTTTCCTGTTTAGGGAACCGCACGTATGGTACGTGCATGACATTTTACAGAGGATTCATCTTCAAGGAGGTGGGTTTGCTGTTCAAGTACAGTGTTATTCCAGATAAATTATTTTCTACCGTTAATTACGATTCGAATAGCATGACCTGTTTACTAAGCGTAAATTTATGCCCATACTTCAAAGAATTGAGATAAAGTGATGCAAGCAGACACGAAGACACAAAATTAAACGAAGGACAAACTTTCTGATTCCTTCACGTGGGCACTGATGTCTTTATGTTTTTTGTTTGTTCGCTTGTTTGTTTTTTGTTTGTTTGTTTGTTTGTTTGTTTGTTGGCTTGTTTGTTTGTTTGTTTGTTTTACTATTTTCTTGCGGTCATAAGTGGTTACATTTTTTAGCTTTATTTCTGATGAGTTAATCGGACAATTTGACAACTGTGATTACTTCAAGTCCTGCTTCACTACATGTACGTTTTCTTTAAAACCACCTGAAAGTGAGTGCGTTCAGTTTTAAGTAACTCTTTGTTTAGTCACAGGATGAAAGTTTCCCTAGCAAGTACGAACTGTTTTATATGGACGAGAAAGATGACAAAGAAGGTGAGTTGGCACTGAACTTGCGTTTTTTCCCTTGAGGCGAAAACTTGCTTTTGCCACTCACTCGTATTGGACGTCGTTGCTGTAAGACACGTGGCTCCTATGACTCCAGCGGCCATAGTCGGCCAACTTTTCATTGACCCAGCAAGTTCCATGTATTTTGAGGACATTGATAAAGAAAAACAGTTGCTGCCTAAATCCCACTTTTGAGGACAATTGTCTCCGTTGCCTTCTGTTTGGCGTTTTTGCTTTTTTGGTAAAAAGAAATATCTCATAATATTCTCATTTTTGTGAGAAATTGAAAATGCGTTCATAGTTTTTCTTCAGTCGACGCCATTTTGTAATGGTAAAATGGTGATGTAAAAATCACGCGAGGAGTGTTCAAAGTCCGATTCAAAGTATCTCACAATACGAAATGTCTCAGTATTGTCAACTTTTTTGACAAATTGAAAAGGCGTTCATCGATTTTCCTTACTGGACACCGTTTTGTGAGGAAAAATCGTGGCTCAAAAATCACGTGAAGATTGCCCGTTGTTTGATCTGTAACAAGCAAACAACACTTGTTTGACTAGTGCATACAACACAAAAAAGGCTTGTAAAAAAAGATGGCAACAATAGAGTATAGAGTCTATGTTTAGACAGGTTTTTTTGGCAAATTTTGCCTTCATGTTTGGCAACTTTTGGGGTGACGTTTTCACATGCCACTTTAGTTTGTCATGCACATGTGAAGGCCCCTTTATTCTTCAATACGACAGCTTAACAAGGGCGGGGAGAACACTCGTCTGCCAACAATGTGGTCTGGGTTCGAGACCCTTATAATTTATTTCTTTTTGTTGACATTCGTATCTTTCTTAGTTTTTCAGGATTCGTCTCACACAGTGTGTTATGTACCAACGTGTATTTGCTTAATTTCTAAGTGGCCTTACTTTAACGTAATGAAGGACTGCCTGTCTTGGTGAGATACTATACACTTGTACTCCTTTGAGTTTCTGCCTAATCTTGTACCCAGATCTCCCACGGTTAGGAGACCTACCGACAGTGAGATCTGGGTACGAGATTAGTTTCTGCTCACAGCAGCTGCTCTCTGTTTACGTTTACCCCTAGCACCAAATAAAGTGCCTACCAGCCAGTTTACAGGCATACAGCTGTATTTCCCTCAAATGGACTTCTAAGCACAGTGTCACAGTATAAGTGCTACGAATCCTAACTGACGGGACACTGAATGATTGATTATTAACATTTACTCAGCCGAGAGTGAAACCCGGATCTAACGGGGAATAGCTCTAGGTAGTAGTCGTGGTCACGGAGGACCGCTTGAACACTCTCCCTACTGGAGTAGTCTAGATGCTGCATTTCGAACGGCTGGTATGTAGTCTGCATTTTGCAGTCTGCAGTCCCAAAGCACTAATTTGCACTTACCAATTTAAGATGCCTGCCAGTTATTTCACCCTCTTTTATTCGATTAATTCAAATACTTGTAAACTACTTTGTAACCCATGTTGTATTTAACAAATAGATTCCACTTGGCTGTGCGTGTGTACTCTGATAACGCACAGATGTCGTCAAAACGTAGTGAGAACAAAGAAGTACGCAACGAGTAGCATGACCCATGTTCTTACCACGTTTTGACGTTATCAGAGTACACACGCAGTGCCAAAAGGAATCTACTTGTTTTATACTGTGCTTTAACAGCGGTCACCCCGCACAAAATTAAAATTTACAAATAAAAAAGCCAAAAACTGTGCTTTGTTCTGTGACAAAGCACGCAAGGAAGTGACGAGAGCACGAAAGAAGTGTAGGGTGAACGCGAGGTAGTGTGAACACGAGTCGCAGGTGAGTGCTTCTCCCTACTTCTTGAGTCACTTTCTTGCGTGCTTTATCACAGAACAAAGCACGGTTTTGGCTTTTTATTTGTTTTATAATATAGCTTTGCTCACATTTGTAAAGAAATTGGCTTTAATTTGCAAGAAAACAAGTCTTATTCATAGCTAGCAAGCGCGCAAAAGAAAGGTTTTCAGCTTGCCAGCGCGCGCAGAATGGCCTCACGGGTTACTCCGCGCATCTGTACTCTGATAAAGCACGCTATTTCAACCAATCAGAGCGCGCGTTATATCAAAACTTTATTGTAATTAACAAATAAAAAAGCCAAAACTGTGCTTTGTTCTGTGATAAAGAACGCAAGGAAGTGACGAGAGCACGAAAGAAGTGTAGGGTGAACACGAGCCGCAGGCGAGTGCTTCTCCCTACTTCTTGAGTGCTCTCGTCACTTCCTTGAGTGTTTTATCACAGAACAAAGCACGGTTTTGGCTTTTCTATTTGTTTTATAATATAGCTTTGCTCACATTTGTAAAGAAACTGGCTTTTAATTGCAAGAAATCAAGTTTTTTTCATAGCTTGCAAGCGCGCGCAAGAAAGGTTTTCAGCTTGCCAGCGCGCGCAGAATGGCGTCACGGGCTACTCCGTGCATCTGTACTCTGATAAAGCACGCTGTTTCAACCAATCAGAGCACGCGTTACATCGAAACTTTATCATAAATGTTTTTTAAAATCTTCGTAGTGATGATTTGCGCGTGCAAAATGTTAAGGCTCATTACGTCGTCCTTGCGTCTGTACTGTAAACACAAGCTCTCCGAGGCCGATCAAAACTTATATTTGTACATACCAGTACACACCAAGTGAAATAAGAGTTTGTTGTCCATTTTATAATAGTGAATAGTTGCACTAGTCCTTGTCTGCAACTATTTAACATATTTCACCTAGGAGAAATTAACTTCGTGCAAACCGTTGCTTTTTATACGCTTTAAAGTGACGTCAGATTGGGATCGAAACGTTGACTAGTTTGTCACGTAACCAACTCTCAAGAAATGCTCTAGAAAAGTAAGATCTGTTCCATCAGAATTTTCCTTATAGGAAATATCAGATACAACCTATTTTGATGACCAAAATTCTTGATTTGGCTGTTTTTTGGTAATGAAGCTACTTTCATTATTACTGTAGTTTGCTGCCACATGTGATGACCAGTGATGCACGCTGTTTCAGAATGGCTTTAATGCAGTTTGTGTCTCAGTTGGCCATGGTACCAGTTCCTCCGCCCGGCTCCCTAGCAATGGTAGGTTTATCTTCATGTGTTTACAGGATGAGCTCTTTTTTGTTATAGTTATTCGTTCTTTTGTTGGTTCCATGTTCCTTGCGTTCATTCGTTCTTTCCTTCCATTATCTTTTGATTACATTTTTTTTTCTTATGTTCGTCTGTTTGCTCTTCCATTGTCTATTAATTCCTTCCTTTCTTCCTTCCTTCCTTCCTTCCTTCCTTCCTTCCTGCCTTCTTGCCTTCCTGCCTGATCTTCCTTCCTGCCTGCCTGCCTTCCTTCCTTCCTTCCTTCCTTCCTTCCTGCCTGCCTGCCTGCCTTCCTTCCTTCCTTCCTTCCTTCCTTCCTTCCTTCCTTCCTTCCTTCCTTCCTCCCTCTCTTCCTTCCTTCCTTCCTTCCTTCCTTCCTTCCTGCCTTTCTTCCTTCCTGCCTGCCTGCCTGCCTTCCTTCCTTCCTTCCTTCCTTCCTTCCTTCCTTCCATCCTTCCTTCCTGCCTTTCTTCCTTCCTACCTGCCTGCCTTCCTTCCTTACTTCCTTTCTCCCTCTCTTTCTTCCTTCCTTCCTTCCTTCCTTCCTTCCTTCCTTCCTTCCTTCCTTCCCTCTTCCCTTATTTCCTTCCTTCCTTCCTTCCTTCCTTCCTTCCTTCCTTCCTTCCTTCCTTCCTTCCTCCCTCTCTTCCTTCCTTCCTTCCTTCCTTCCTTCCTTCCTGCCTTTCTTCCTTCCTGCCTGCCTGCCTGCCTTCCTTCCTTCCTTCCTTCCTTCCTTCCTTCCTTCCATCCTTCCTTCCTGCCTTTCTTCCTTCCTACCTGCCTGCCTTCCTTCCTTACTTCCTTTCTCCCTCTCTTTCTTCCTTCCTTCCTTCCTTCCTTCCTTCCTTCCTTCCTTCCTTCCCTCTTCCCTTATTTCCTTCCTTCCTTTCTTCCTTCCTTCCTTCCTCCCTTCCTTCCTTCCTTCCTTCCTTCCTTCCTTCCTCCCTTCCTTCCTTCCTTCCTTCCTTCCTTCCTTCCTTCCTTCCTCCCTTCCTTCCTTCCTTTCTTCCTTCCTTCCTTTCTTCCTTCCTTCCTTCCTTCCTTCCTCCCTTATTTCCTTCCTTCCTTCCTTCCTCCCTTATTTCCTTCCTTCCTTCCTTTCTTCCTTCCTTCCTTCCTCCCTTATTTCCTTCCTTCCTTCCTCCCTTATTTCCTTCCTTCCTTACTTCTTTCTTTTCTTCCTTCCTCTCTTCTCTCCTTCCTTTGATTACTTTCTTATAATTAGAGGGGCCCAGGTCACTGGCGGCCAAGGCGCCCTAAGCTTTGCCAGAGGTCGACCAAAATACGCTAAATCATGCATTTAAAACATTGCCCATATAAATAAGAAACAAACAAAAACGCTAGAACCTTACACTGCGTTGATTTGCTGAAACAAAACGTTAAGCAGTTAAAACAAACTTGAAAAGTTTGAAATAAAAGGGATAAAGTACCCTTTATCAGGAGTGTGAGCTTTCGTTAAGCTAGTTCACTGTGTCATAACATCGAATGTACTCATGTTAATGAACAGTTAACGCAGTTTTATAATACACCTGTACGTGCGGCTTTTATTATTGCAAAATAGGTTTGTTGAGTATGTAAGAGTTGTAGAAGAAGTTAAGGGTTTAATTCTAGCAACTACGGTGTGGTACAAAGCTTTGTAAGTCACAAAAAACAGATCTTGCACAATTTATTACCTACCAGATAAAGTAAGAAAATGTGAAGTCTTCGTGAACCCAGTGGCTCACACTTTGGAGCTTACCTCCATTATGAGAGCCCATCTTTGACAAACGGCAGGTTTTCGTGTTCAGTTCCTTACTTCGATTGTTAATTCAATACTATTGTCGCTGACCTTTGCTGAGTCCTTAGTGTAGAATTGTATTTTTTTCCTTAGGAATTCGAGTTATATGGTATTAAACACCTGGTGAGGCCGGCAGAAGACACGGGTAATTAGTGATATTTTATTACTCTTTTATAATTACTTTTTAATTACTCTTCTACCTTTTAAACTGAAACTTAGGAGTCTCTGCGATTACTGTATGGCACTCTTGGTAGATGCATAAGAAATAATATTTCGCACATATAGTTTCATAAACTGTGTTGCTCGACAGTTAAAAATAATTTTGGCTTCGACGGAATTCTAACCCAGAAACCTTGCAATACCATTCAAACCTCCACTACCAGAAGGGATAGAGAAAAGAACGAAGAAAACTATTTTAAAGTAGGATTGAAATGCACTGTTGCCCAATTTATAGCCGTTTTTCCTTTATCTGGGTTACTATTTAATTAAGGTTAATAGAAAACTGAAGTTTTTAACTTTAGGTGGGATGTGCTTGTTAGAGATGGGGGCTAAAAAGGGAAAATCTGTAAAGCGTTTAAACAGATGTTAATTTCTCGATTGGTTACCAATTATATGCACTTATTTATCCAACTCTATCCCTTTTCAGTAAAGCATTACCTCTTTAGATTCTCTAATATCATGAATTTGTTTCCCTTATTCCTTAGCTCTGACTTTCATTGTATTTTCTTTGTAGAAACCAGAGTTATAGACATGGAGCTTCACTACCCATTTCTTTACTTCTCGTTGGATGACATCCTTCTGTTAATAGGATGCATCCTGACTCAGCAACGGATTGTCTTCCTTTCATCTTCATATTCCCTCCTCACTCCTATCATTGAGGTTCGTACTCTTTTTGTATGGTAACCTTTAATTAAAAAAAAGGTACGCGAAGGCGTACTTTTGTCACTCACTTACCTATCCTTTTTACGCCTAATGCTGTGAGGTCAAAGCCTAACCCATTGACTCCCAGACTGGCCATAAGCGGTCATGGAGAGCTATGGTCTTTGGACTTCGTCTCGTTTAACGGCAAAACACGTGTTTGACGTGATAATCAACTGATGCAGTGAGAACTATTGGATAAATTTGGCCAGAGTAACACACAAAAAAAGTAGAAATTTTCTTCGCAAAATCGAAGGAAAGTTTTGCATTCCCACCGATTCCTCCTTTGCAACATAAACAAAGGTGACTGAAATGCAATCAACGATATTGCAATCAGTTTTGGAGAGTAAAGTTTTGAAATGGAAGGTAAAAGTTTGAAATGTTACTGTCCAAAGTGGAAAGTGCTATCAGAAGTTAGGTAGCAAAAGTTCAAAGCAAATTTTGTTGTCTAAGGAACAACACGAATGCAGGCTTCAACTTTTAACCTTCAGAACGAAAGTTCGATGCGCTAGTCACTAGATCACAGTGGCTCCATACGCACAAGAATTTCTTCATCTCATGGAGGGCTGAACTTCTAATTTGTGCACATGTTCTCTATTCGTAGAGCTTTTTCACTTTTATTCAGCCTTTCTCGTGGAGTTGGACTTATGTACCCATTCTTCCAAGGTAGGTGTTGGATTTTCCACGTGATTATGCAGTAACTACCCAACTCAAACAGCAGCAGTTGTATGTACAACCACCTTGTATCCCACTCTTCAAATGAATGTCTTAAAAGAAGAACTGAAGTTATTACCTTAGCCACTCACAACAAACAAAAAACCCAAGAAACCAATCAGATTTCGAATGTAACAGGCGCCTAGCCCCGGAAAACGAGAGCGACAAAAATGCAATTGGTTTTGGTGTTACGTATTACTGGTTGAGAAACTGGCACGAGTTTTATAAACCAATCACAGAGTGAAGTAAAGCAAAACCAACGCAAGCGCGAGTTACTTTTGACACCCACTTGAAAACTACTCTAGCTTTTATTTGAGCGGTCACACAGTTACTTTCGACACTCAGTTCAAAACCACTCTGGCTTTCATTTGAGCGGCCACACAGTTACTTTTGACATTTAATTGAAAACCACTCTAGCTTTCATTTGAGCGGTCACACAGTTACTTTCGATACTTAATTGAAAACCACTCTAGCTTTCATTTGAGCGGTCACACAGTTACTTTCGACACTTAATTGAAAACCACTCTAGCTTTCGTTTGAGCGGTCACATAGTTACTTTCGACACTCAGTTGAAAACTACAGTACTCTAGCTTTTATTTGAGCGGCCACACAGTTATTTTCGACATTTAATTGAAAACCACTCTAGCTTTCATTTGAGCGGTCACATAGTTACTTTCGACACTTAATATGAGCTCTAGTTTTCATTTGAGCGGTCACCTAGTTACTTTCGACGCTCAATTGAAAACCACTCTAGCTTTCATTTGAGCGGCCACACATTTTACAGAGCTGCGTACTTCTGCCAAGCGTAAGAACAAGGCAACTGCTTTTATTTACTTTCGATGCAGTAGTTGTTCGACGTCAAATTATAATTAACCAAAGAAAATCGAGGATCCGTAACCAGGATTCATGATAAATAAGAGTAAAACGTTCTCTGGTCAAAAATTTGTTAAAAATCTATGAGCTTTCAACAACCGTTCTGTTGTCTTCAACGGATAGAATAAAGTGACTATGTAAAATGCATATTAAAAAGTAAAGGAATAATAAATGAGAAAGAATGTAAAGTTTACGCTGTTTACGCTGGCAATAACTCTTGTCCGCTCCCCAATCAGTATCGCATTCTTTTAAACAAACATTAGCTTTCACACTTTTAGCATTCGTACTTTACATTCTTTCGTATTTATTATTCCTTTACTTTTTAATATGCATTTTACATAGTCACTTTATTCTATCCGTTGAAGACAACAGAACGGTTGTCGAAAGCTCATAGATTTTTAAAAAAT